>VWZN01020585.1:8961-204901 GCA_013396955.1 Regulus satrapa | reverse complement strand
CCCAAAACTATAAAAACCAAAAAGCACTGAAAGTTTATTTCCATGTGAAAAAGCACCTGCCTGTGTCCTCTTTGTTTTGTGTCAATAGTTTTAGTGAATTTTAATGTCCTATAATCTGTCATACACACATGAAAATCAAGGATAACGTTTAAAAGAAATCACTAAGCAGCAGAAAAAAAAAATAAATTGGAAGAAACGAGCTTCCTATGCTGGCAAGACAATATTTGGTATAAAAACACATGTTCTGACTGAGCATATACCAATTAGGTTTGTAAGAAAACAACAAGTAATTTTAGAATTCTTATTTAGTCAGCAGTAGTATTAAACCTAGTTTACTAGTATTAAACTAATGTGTTTACTTCACATAACTATATCTCAAAATAGACCTAGAAGCGTTTTGAGAAATGAACGTGAGATCAGAAACACTACCAGGCCAGTTCCTCAGCAGAAAGCACAAGCTGTCAGGGAAAAAATGATACTTTCAATGACCATGACTCACACAGAAGACAACATGGAAGATGATCAAAATATCTAGGATTAATAAAATATCAAAAATGGCTGTTCCAACACCAGAAGGGTTTAAGTGAAAAGTTAATGCATTACTATTACCCGCAGTGGTTGTTAGCACATGAGGGGTTCTGGAAAGTGGAGGCACAGATTTTTCCAGGTCAGCTGAACTTGTAACTGTGGAAAAATGTAAATATCCCTGAGGCAGATTCATATTGATGCAGACATACCAAAGGGGGCAAAAATCAGAAAAAGAAAGATTGATTTACATTGCTTCGCAAGATGCCAACACCACTACAACAGAGCTTGATAAATTTTCAACTGACACCATAGAAATTAACACAGCTTCTGTGATATACTGAAGAGACAGACCGTGGAAGAAAATCTAACACAAAACTGGTGAAATGTTGATTGCCAGGTTTAGGATAATTTTCCTTCTTACCTCTTTCACATTAGCAAAATGCAACAAATACAAAGATGTTCTTGAATACCTATGACCCTAACAATAAAAGTTTCAAGGTGAAACAGCAACATAACCTGAAAAACGTCTTATGAATAGAGAAAACTGCAAAATAATGTGTACAATATGGCTAACAGAGAATCCCCCATGGTGAAATGCCTCAGTCAAGAACGTATCTGTATAACTGACAATAAACCCATCTAGTTATTGGTCCTATTGTTCCTAATCTATTGATCAGCTTAAAACCACACAAAAAACATTAATTCCTGTGGTTTCATTTGTATTTAATCCTATGCTAGCAAAATATCACTGTGTAATTATAGAGCCTGTCAGACACTACAAACCAAATTCTGCTTCAGACACCAAGCAATCAGAGCAAACAGCCTGTAACAGCCTTGATGCAAAACCAAATATTAAACAATGGAAGTGTCATAAATACAATTTACCAGTCTCTGGTTTTGATATTTCTGCAGATGCAGAAGTTTGGGACAGGAAACTAATACGATTAGAGTCCAGTGAAGCTGGAAAAAGAAAAACAAAACCAAAACAAAACAATTTTTGGCATCATCTGAATATATAGACTGAACAGGTTTCAAGACATTACTAAGGAACTAGGGATTCAGGAAAGGGAAACCTCTCAAATGAACATGCCATGGATTTTCTACTGTGAATGTGTGAAACTACACCAATGGTGAAAATGATGAAGAAGCTGCTAGAAGAAATATGAAGAGGAAATCACATTACATGAGAAGTGGAATTGCCATAGCCAATGCTGGAATTAAATATGGTTTTGCACGTATGGCCCCTGCCAGCTCTATACATTAGCTTTATTGAAATCTAGGTCCAAGACAAGCAGCAGGCTGGCAAGAAGCATAATAATATCTCCTGGGACAATTCCCATCTCTCACTGCTACCAGACCTGCAAGAAATATCATTACTGCCAGAGGCAGTCGGCGTCTCAAACCGTGAAGAAACATCCTATGATTCACCAAAAGCCAAAATGAGGATTTCATCTTAAAATCCTCACATGGCCTCAGAAGCAGCAGCAGAACAGAGCATTCCAAGTTCCGCGTGATGGCAATGCAAAGGCGTGTCCCCTTGTGCCAGCCTCGCCTCTTCGGAACGCCCTCGTGTTCGGATGCATCAGAGACAGCAAGACCCACGAGCCAAGCACAAAGAAGCGGGGCAATGGAGCTGAGGGCTGCGTGGTCTCCCTGCAGAATGTCACATGCTTCCTGCAGGAAATGCTCATCAGCCACGGAGAAAGCGGGGGGTGATGGCAGAGGAGAATTGTGGAACAGAGGCAGCGGGGCGAGTGCTTCGGTGAGCCAAGCTGCACCGAGGAGTCCTCAGCCTCCCCTCGGAAGGTGACATGGATGCCAGGTGCTTTGAGGTGGGAGGTGTGACGGGCAGTGAAGGAGATGGGAGGACAGTGGAAAAGAAGGCTGGTGCTAGTTACCCATCAGAGTTTGTTGAGTTGCCAGGGAAGAAGGAGTGGTGGGCTTCGGCCTTGGTCTTCGAGCAGCTAAGATCAAACACAGAAACCACCTTCAGGCCCTCGCACAGGCTGCTGTCACACAGCTCACATCAAGACACAGCTAGAAAGGAGGGGATGTGGTGGCCCTGCTCGGGCCAGGCTCCCAAGTCACAGCTTCACTCCCGGTGGTGGCACTGTGCTGCCTTTCACCTGGCATTGGCAGCCAAGGCACGAGAGGAAACCTAGCAATGGCTCCCCAGAACATCTGGAGGTAGAATAATTTTAGTAAGGAGCCAGAGGGGTCCGGCCACATCCCTGAGCCCCTCTTTGGGACACCAGCACATCTGAACAGGCTCATCCCTGCAGAGAAGGGTGTTGCCGAAGCGAGCAGTGGAGGAGGGAATCGCCAGCTATTTACCCATCCTTGTGGTCTCCCGTGAAGCGGGTGAGGTCGATTCCAGCTCTGGTCTCTCGGTTGCTACAGACACAGAAATGATCTTGAGATATCCACTCAGCCTTGCCACAGCAGTACAAGCAGCAGCAGCAGCTCACAGCCCCACACACATTTAGGGCCACACACGCCCTTTCCTGGCAGTACCCTGGGACTCAACACCACAGTCAAGTGTCCTGCCACGGTTGCAACTAATGCAACAACCCTGAGCCTCTAGCTGAATGTCTCTACATCAGCAGAAAAATGACAAAATATCCAATTCACCAATGCACTCCTTACATTTCTCCTTGGCAGATTCTAACAGCGGTAACATGGCACCTTAGAATCACACCTATGCATTTAGAATTCAAGATCTGATGTCACTTTTCCCTCTAATCAAAGAAATCCTTCATTCTATGGGACAGAAATTACTGTCCCTGGCACTCACAGTATAGAGAATTTATCTCTTGGTAGATAAATGCTCTCGAGCAAGTGAAAAAAGGAAAATTTTCCACAGAATTTCAGCACTTCTTAGAACTTACACTTGTACAACTCAACACCTCTTTGTACACTGCAGAACAAGTCCCTTTACTGAAGTGGTCTCCTCATACCCTGTAATCCTAACTTTGCACTGGGAGAATGCACAACCTAATACATAAACCAGGGTCAAATCTGGACTATGTGCACTCACTAGCACTGTGCATATTTGTCCATTGCTTTAGGCTTGGTTTGAGGTTTAAGGCAGGCAAGTCTTGGGACAGTTTACAAATACGCCCTTGGATGAAGCTGGTGGCAATGAGGAAATAGTGCTGAGTGATTCCTCTGGGATATTTGGATATTCCCAGTCTTTGGAAATGGAAATCCTTCTGTTCAGGTCTTTCTGACTTGATCCTTTTCTAGCAACATTCAGTGACTCACTAACCAAAGTGTTTGCACCTGCTTAAGAACAGTAGATAAATCTTTTTTCTGCCTCTGGAGGGGTTTCCCAATGTGCAAAAGGAACGAATTTGACATCTCAACACTTATTTAACCATTCACAACAATGGGCCTCCGCACATATATCCAAGTATACAAACAATCCTTCACAAGAAAACCTGGACAAGCTAATTGTTTACCAACCCCCCTCCTCACCCCCACAAAAAAAACCCCCCAAAAAAAACCCAAAAAAACAAAACCAGAAACTTATCATTGCAACCTTTCATTCCAAATGTCTCAAAACGTTGCAGTAGATGCAACTAGTTTCTGTCTCCACAGCTTTATAGAGAGCAATAAATAATAGAAGAAACCTTCAGAATAAACCTTCCATTCAGCAAAGCCTTGCTGTGTCTATGGGGAGACTGCCCAGACGTTAGGAGAACTACAGAGAAGACAGATATCATTACCAGCTGAGATTGGTGGCATTTCTGGCATGCCAGATGTTGTGAATCCTGAAGAAAGAGGCTTCCTCTTACCTACATCTGGAAAGATAATCTTGTGTTAAAAGGCTGAATTGCCTCAGAGCTACCTGAATAACTCAGGACTTGGTGGACAGATGTTGCTTTGTTAAAATGGAAGCACAGGGGAAATTGCATGGAAGTCAGCTGGGCTTTACTTGCCTCATGGACTGTTGGGCTGCTGTGGAAGTCAATGTGGAAACCAGGCAACCTAATTATTCATACCACTGAGAATTCTTCTAATTACCTAATAATCTCAGCACAAAGAGCATGGCAGATAGCAAGAAAACATCTCTGGATGCAGAAAGCAGCCAGGGGGCAGCCCTTTTACTGAAACATTACACAGAAATATGTGTAAGTTTCTTCTTCCCTCTCACAATTAAGTTTTCTCAGCACAGGAGAAAAAAAAAAAAATCTCAAAATCAAGAAAGGCAGGTCCACAGCTGGGAATCTTAATAATGAGAAAACCAAACACAACCAACTAAAGGGAACTCTCCTCTTTGCCTCTGATCCTCCACCTGCAAAGATGCATAATGAGTGCAGATGAGAATCTGTTAACAACAGCAGTAAGTGTATGAATTACTGTGGTGGTGACAGCTAAAGCAATGGGAAGCTTCCAGAAAGAACAGCAAATATTTAAAAAAAAAAAAGAAAATAAAAGTCTTTGAAACCATCAGGAAGTCAACTTCTCAATTATGCCCCATGCCATTCTAACAGCTGAAGCTCTGTAGTAATTACAGGCATGGATGTTTCCAAATCAGTAGTATCTCCAGCTGCTGTTAAAAAAAAACAAACCAAACAACCATAACTGAGAAATAATTTCAGGTAAGTAAATTAAGAAGGAACATCTGGTGGAGAGGCATTTTAATTTCCACTACTCTGCACAGCATTTTATGTTTTACTTATTTATTTTTAAATTACTTTTCTTTGTCTATTTCAGATACTGTCAATAATTACTTAGCTGAAAGTGTTAACTTTGGCATCCTCACCTACCTAAAGCTACGGGAAAAACAAACTATTCCCAGAGCTATAACTCTTGGAAAGCTCCAGCCTTAGTTGTGTTGACTTACTTATTTTAAGACAATACGTAGGAAAAAAAAAAAAATCACAGCAAACTGTATGTGGAAAAATTGACAGGATGAAAGAAACAAAAAAATATTATCACTAAAAAGGATGGTATTTTACTTGACTGGAACAGCCTTAAGCCTTGCAGAATTTACATCTTTTCCTGGCACACTTCTTTGATCAACACTGCATTATTCTGCACGCTGGTTGCAGACTCGCTTTAAGGATGCTGATACAGGAATTGAAAAAATAAGATGTAGGGCAGCACCCAAGACATGGAGTAAGCAACAACAGTCTGAAATCATCACCATGGAAGCAGCTATGCCTTTTTCATCACAACCAATCAAAAGGGTACGCTTCTGAAAGAATATTATCATCATTTACCAGTGCCTGGTATTTCTGAAGATGGAAAAGTTTGGGGAGTAGAAATAGCATGAAGAAAGTCACGTGAAGCTGGAAAATAAAAGCAAAAATAATGTTGTATTGTTTTAAAGTGACAAGAAACTTTCTGCAACCACATCATATCCCTTCATAAGCTGACAAAACTTCTGGCAAGTATTTAACACGTTATGTTCCACAGAAAGGTGGAGTCTGAAATATACCATAACTGATTGTGACTTGAAAATTATTCCCAAAAGCATACATTAATGCTTAATGCATTTTATGACCTCAACAATTAACAAATTGTTATCAGCCTCCCACAAAAAAGGTGAAATATAGAGTTAAAAAGTGGAAATACAAGGCTATTCAAAATAGGATAAAAAATTATGAATAAAAAGTAGAAAACTGTGACTGCATGGAACTTTTTTCCTGGGATCAGGAAGGAGGATTTCCTGGTGCTGAAACTGGAGAAGGAAAAAGGATGATGAAACAGGAACTGGACCAAGTGAAACATAGAAGCTGTCTTCTGTCAGACATGTGAGCAACTGACTGCTGTAATGAATCTCCCCCTCAGTAATGCATTTCCTTCAATGTTAATTTCTTCCAAAAACACATGCATCAGGCTATTGGCATGCTAATGAAAGAAAATCTTCCCAACTAGCTCTCATCTTATTATTTTTTCCCCTTCTTTTGGAAAATTGTCAGTTGCCCCAGGCGAATAATGTCTATAAAAGAAGAGAAACACATAATAGAAGTTTTGCAAGGACCAACTAGAAAGCATCTGAATCGTCACTGACATGTTTTTATTGTGCCAGTTTAGAAATCTGGGTAGAATTAGGTCTATATTTATACAGAAAAGCTAAAAGAAGAGCTATAATTTCAAAATATGTTGGAATTTTTTCAGTTTCCATTAATGTCTTAGAACTCAGAATCCTTCAACAAATCAGGATATTCTATTTATGAAAGTCAGGTGTGGACAGTCCTATTTGATATTTACAGTAAGTCCAATTTAATTTTAAAACTAAGAATCTCACGCTGTTGCCAACCATGGAAAACCCCTTGGACTACTAGTTTAGAATTTCACATAAAACGTCAGAAAGAGATCTGACACTTGATGCAGCACTTTCATACCTACAGTTAATTCTTTATGTCAAACTGAACAAACTATTTCACGATGGGCACTTTCTCCTCCAAAAATTCCCAACTCTCGGGAGGATTAACCTCACGAGAAACCATTACCAGCTCGGGTGGGTTGCACTTCCACGGTACCAGACGGTTTGGATCCTGAAGAAACAGTCTGCTTTTCCTCAAAAGCTGAAAAAGAACCTAAGCTTAAAATGCTGAGGGAGCTGTGGCTCGATGGATTAGCATGAGACAGATGAGTGAGGGCTGTGCACGTCCAGAGGATGCTATGGCAAAGCTGAGCAGGGTGGCAGATGGCCTCAAGTGAGATGTGAGACAACGAGGGGAGGGCGTGGCTGGAATAAACAGGTTTTTGGCCTCAAAATGCAAGTGCCACATGCTTGAAAGAACTCTCTTACCAGCAAGGAATTCTCTCTAATTTTCTGGTAAGAGCTTCAGTGATGCCGAAATAAATAAGATGAAAAGGAGATATGACAACACTGCCTTCAGGCAGTTTTTAAGCTGACAACAAATACATTTTTCAGGAAGTTACACAGACACAAGAATGGTGAATGAGCAGCTCTCTGTGAATGTTGGTAGCCAAGACTAACAATTGCAGACCTGCATGATGGTAAGAGAATGGAAAAAATAAATCATGGAATGAATCTGCTAATTACCCATTTCCATCTCTCTCGATTCTGCAGAAGGTAGAGATATGGATTTCAAGGCTGGACTCTGAGTAGCTAAGAGCAAACATGAAACAAAATTTTATCATTCCAAGACAGACTCTTCTGGCAAGTGATACAAACTCTAATTTCAACTGCAACTAACAAGGGGGTTTTTTTTGAAGGTGTCTTCGTTCCATTAATTTTTACCTCATTCACATTTAGCATATCCTATCTCATCAAGCTGAATCATCATTACATAAGAGGATTTTATTCACAGCAAGGCACTTACAACCCAGTATTTGATAGTCACACCACTTGCAGGTTTCTAGTCACCACTGCAGTACATACAACTATTTTTAAAGGAGTTGTAATGGCAAAAGATAAGAGTAGCACAGTGAAATGAGTGAAAAAATTGTTGAAGTTAGTAAATGACAGTATCTGTAATAAGAGTAACTACAAAGACAGTCTGGTTTCTTCACTTGGAAGTATGGATAAGCTGAAATGTGTTTTAATGAAAGCAGAGATGGAATGGGGCACTGGTGCCTAAAGGCCATCATGAACAAGCTTCCACCTCGTGCAGGTTTTGCACCTCTGTCCTGCTACTCATCCTACTCACCTGTGTGTACTGGTCAGTAAGTATTTTTCTTTCTGTTAAAACCCCCATTCAAATACTTAGGTGTAGGGCTCATTTCCAGAACAGGAATTATGAGTAGATGCCAAAAAGTGAACAGCTTTTTCATCACACACTGAATCTGCTTTCCCATTTATTTCAATCCACCTTATCACATCAACAATTTTGATCCCAGGTCACCATCCTGATATAGCTGGACTCAGCAGCTGACCAGATAATCATTGCAATCAGATGTAGTTCCCTTGCAATCAGAAGCATCCTATTCTATAGTTATAGAGAAGAAAACTGTACCAACAAAAAACATATGATTCACAGCTTTTGGCAAAAGCTTCCATTGGTCCACTTACAGCCATGCAGTAAGAACTGTAAGAGGTCTCCCAAAGGCTTCAGAACACTGAAGTCATGTTCACAAACTGTCTTTTCAGAAACCTTTGAATTCAAAGTACACTGGCCACACAGGAAGTTTACAAAGAGAAGGAGAGATCTCCTTCTAGCACAATCAAGATAGAAAAATAAAGTAAAAATTATTCAGGGGAACTAGGGCAGAATAGAGGTCAGATGCACTTGAAGTTCATAAATTAAATTCTGCTTTCTTTGGTGGTTCTATGGCAGCAGGTGATCAAGGCACGGTGCAGAGGAAACTCCTCTGTATGACCATGTCCTGACTCTCACAGAATATCTGACTTCAACCGTGCCTTCATGGAGAGCACAGATGCTCCCTCTGACCCCACAGCTAAGCCTAGCCTCACATCATGAAACCCCACTTTTGCCAAGTGAAACTCCAAAGGGAATGGAGAACCTGAGAACAAAACCACACAAAATACTTGAATGAAACACTGATTTTTTTCCTCAACTGTTGTTAATATTCCACCTTTACCACAGAGACAAACCATACAAAATACTTGAATGAAACACTGATTTTTTTCCTCAACTGTTGTTAATATTCCACCTTTACCACAGAGACAAACATAGGGTTAGATTATTATTCCCTTTTACAGAAAGAAAAAATACTTGACATCCATAATAATTTGATGTTTTTCAGCTAACATTTAAAGCAAATGAGTTCTTAAATCATATTTCTTTCCAATGCTGCTTCTGATTGGATTTAACCAGATGTCTTTGACTACAGTGAAAACAAATGTCTCTCCTCATCCCCTCCAATATACCTGAAAAAGAACTGTCAAAAAATCTATCCAATTCAGAATAAATTGTGAAAATTATTTTCACGTTCTTGAGAATCTGCTTCAAATATGAATTTCAAGAACTAAGAGGTGTTCCTGAAAATTATTTTAAAGTTTGGGAGACTACATTAAGGAAAAGTAGGCAGTTCTACTAAGCCAGCACTATTCTGTGAGAACTTCTTGACTAATACTTAATGAAATAGAAATAAATGTGATTCAAGGGCCCTCCAGGTAACTAGCATAACAGCTGTTAATACAGGAAGCAGCAACAAGCAATGGTTTTGGTAGAATGAGCTACAAACAGAGAAAAAATACAGGCCTGTTATGAAATCAGAGGTCTTGAGAAAGGGAGACACAGGGTACACAATGTAGAGGGAGCAGAGGCACGTGATGGTGAGAAATTGGAGTAGAGACAGACACCCCCTGTCCCAAAGAGCTCAACACTGACAGTCGTGAAAACTGCACACTTGGAACTGGACAAAAGGAAGTTTAGAGGAACAACTAGGACACAAAAATAACATCTCCCATGCACAAATGGTCCCCCCTATGCTCACACCTGGGATGTCTCCCAGAGCAAGAAAAGAAGAAGGGAGGAGGAAGAAAGCATCAACATCAACATGGAATTCTCCCCAACACAGGACTCCAGATGTTCATGACTTGCTGAAATATCCCCACTCATCACCAACACAAGAATCAAAGCACCCAGCTCAGGGCCCAGCTACGGAATCAAAGGGTGTGGAAAGCAGCACAAAAAAGGTACCAGGGAAGAAGTTTGTGTGTTACTGCTTGAATGCCATTACTTCTCTTATTGGAGCAAGCTTTGTGGAGATCATTTGTCACTAAAGTTTACTCATATTTACAAAGAAAGTAATTACCAAGTTCTGTCAATGGGTATTTTGGAGCATCAGGGGTTCTGGATCCAGAAGGAAGCAGCTGTATTTCATTAGAAGCTATGACAAAAAATAGAACCAAAACTTTACTCGAGTAAGAATACTACAGGGCACAACAAGGATTTATATTTGGCTTATGGACTGCTCACTCCTGAAAATAATGATATTTAATGAAAAAGGAAAAGTAGTTTCAACCTAGAGAAAAACCCACATCAATTGTCACTTAAAAAGGTATGTGGAATATAAAGTCCTTTTGCCCCTAATTGTTAAACAAAGATCAATCATGGGAATTGGACAATTAGAATCTATCAGTAACTATGGCCACCTAGCTTAAAATTAATCAATGATCCATCTTTATTAGTCTTCATATTTTAATCTTTGAAACAACAAAACAAAGGAAAGTTGAGTATGGTTTAAAAAAAGCTGAATAAAATATAAAATTAAATTAGATTGACTGATGGTCTTGCTTGAGTAAATTCTGGAAATCTGCTGTTAAATTTCAATGAAAAAAAGCAAAAAGTGTAAGACATTAATGTGAATCAAAAGGATTGTGCAAAATGCATTTATGGACAAGCATTGGCAGTCCCCTTCATGGGAGGATCTGCATTTGGGTCCTTCCCTTTATCATGCATCCTCCTGAATGCAGGCCAACTGCGCTCTAGAAAAATCTAAGCAAAGTTTTAAAGAAACCAGAATTAAATACAATCTCCAGTTTAGATTTTTCCTCAATTCTGCATAGCTCAGGGAATAATACAAGCAATAAAATCAACACTAGAGAATTTAGAATTCTGAATACCAGAACTAAACAGGTGTTACACCAAATCACAAAACTAACCATTGAGACAAAAAAATGAAAAAAAAAAAAAAAAAAATCAGTAGAGCTTCTTCTCTTTCCTTCAAGGCAGATACAATTATATCCGATCACATGAAATATAAAATTGTTCTTATTCACTGCTGTTTGTGTTACCTAAACAAACCTGTAATCAGAAGAAAATCAAGGAGGCAATTATTTCAGTTCTGAAATCAATTTTACAGCTGGAAATTTTATGTTATATCAAACATGCAGATTACACAGAAAGCATTAATTTGAAAAATCACATTGAATCAGTCAAATGTGTGAAAGCCACAGCTCAAGCAGAGCTAGGTGAATCCTGCTTTACAATTCATTCCAGCAATAGTCACTGCAACCACAAAAAAGAAACCAGAATTTTTTAATCAGGACTTCCTTTGGAGCCAACAAAAGGAGGGTTCAGCAATTAGTAGAAAAATTCTGCTGGAAGTAAAAAAAAGCATTTAATGCAGAAAGAATGTAAAAAGCAGCAAAATGAGTTACCCGGTATGTTTTGAGCTTGCACCAATTTGGGTTTAGGCGTTGATTTAAAATCTTCAGGTCCGTGTGTTTTCTCAGCCTGAGCTAGAAGAAAGAAGTTTAATGTAATTTAAAATCCCTCTGAACTTTTCTTGGCCTACCTCCCTAAGCCCGATGCTTTTCTTATCACCATTTCACATCACATGATTCGAATAATTTCTACAGCAGCTCAACTCCATCATGATTAATATTTACTTTTGTTTTCAGATGTGAAATCTATATGATGTTTTGGGTTTATTGTGCTGCAGTTCTATATAAATAAAATATGAAATGAACAGCAAAGTTAATAGAAGTTAACTATTAACTGTGAAGTTAATAGACACATTTAGAAGAGGAAAAAAAAATTCAACAATACTTGAGGTATATTAGACAACAATTCAAAGACTGAGGAATGCACCAGACATTTCTGCTGTTGTGTTCAGAATAAATTACTCCTGAGTGGAAAATATTGTAACAAGCCTGGCAAAAAGAAAGGATGAAAGAGCTTACTAACAAGTCTTTCCATGGAAATGCATGCCAAGGGAGGGAAGGATTGAAATTAGGAAAAGGATGGGATGCCTGGTGGACAAATACATGAAAAGAGGTTACTAAACTGTGTCTCATCACAGAGCACACCCTTGGATTAAAAGGCAGTGGGATACAAGAGCAGGCCAGCCCACAGAGCCTCGCAGGGTTCTGCTGAAATCCTTGCAGCTCCTTTCATCCCCTCCAGCACGGCTGATGACACAACAGCTGCTCCAGCACAGAGCTCCTTCTACATCGCTGTTCTGTTGCCAGGCTGGCACCAGTCCCTCAACCTTCCACAAGTGAGCAAACCATTGTTGTGCCTTACTCAAAGGATCCGGTATGATTTGCAAATAGCGGTGTCTGAGCGAAATGTAATGAAGGAGGTCCTACTGCTAAACTCAATTAATTATGTCTATGTCTCTTAAATGCAACGCTCGCAAAGGGTTGCTGCTCAGATCTCTCACCTATGTCACTCATAAAAGAATCCTTAAGCATTTGAGCCAGACAAGTTATTTTTCTATATTCCATGGCAATTACAGAATTACATTTGAAGAACATTTTTTTTTCTTTTAAAGGATTCACTTTCACTTCCCTGTTTCCTAACTCCTTTCTTTTTCTCTTTAGCTGAAATATTGTAACCATAATGGAGCGTGATATATTCTTATGTTAACATGAGGCACTGCTGCTGAGATCCACAAATAATATCTGAAATGAATGGTCACCACAGGAAAAAAAGACACGGAAGCAAAACCACAAAGGAAGCCTGAAATGGAAGATGAAAATCACTCTAAGTACTTCAGTAAGGAACTATTGGTGCGAGAGCAATAAGAGTGTGAGTTGTTATTATAAATTGTTACCAAATTATTACAATAACTGCCAATTATTTCCAGTATAATGAAACGCTATCCAGCTTCATGACCATACAATTCTGCACCGTCCAGACACGACAGTGTTTATGGTTAGGAATTCTGCAGGCTGGTGGGACACAAACAGTCACAGAACCCAGAGGAAAGGAGATGGAAGGGGCCAGCGCTCCCTCTCCTCCCCAGCTGACACATTTCACACTCCTAAGCTGATGGACCAATACATTCCATCAACAAGGAATGATACATTTTGGTTAGAGGAATGAGAGCTCAAGCTTGAGGGTGGGATTTGAGAACACGGATTCTGATGGAGAACACACCATACAGATGTATTCAGCTCTCACTTTCACAAAAAATGACAAAGTTCTAGAAAATATACCTCCAGACTGCCAGTTCTTAAACAGCAGTTACTTAAACAAGGTAAATAATCTAGTAACATAGTAAAAAATTTAATTCCACAAGAGACCTTGAACTGTAAGAGAAAACAAACCATTCAAGCAATCTAAAAAGACTCCTTACAGCTTTCTAAGCAGGATCCACACATTCCCAATGCATCCTTTAATATTAAATTCTTCTGAAGAGGCATCTTTCTTTTTGCTCCTCTTAATATTTAGGAATAGAAGTGACCAGAAGTTCTATTAGTGAACAGAAAAGAACCATCCATATGAAGGTTTTGCAGAAAGGAAGAAATGGTTTGAAGTAGAATTTGGCAAATATACTTATCTATTGAGTAGAAAATAAAGTTCTAACATTTTCACAAAAGGAAAAAAGATGGATCAGTTAGTCTGAAATGCTGTCAATGATTACACGATGGTGCTGCACTTCTTTACACCTTTTTAATTCCCTATGTATTTTTGGGGAGGGCTTCTTATTCCATTTGTTTGCTTGTCTGTTTTTGTTTGTTTGTGGTTTTAAGTTTTTTTGAAGACTAAGTTGGTATGATGAAGTTAAGCATAACAATTTTTATATCATTAAGGAATAAAATAGACAATAATATTTAAGGGCAGTACCTGCCTGAATTGTGTGACATCAAAGAAACCACACACTACACCATACTTCATCCAGGCAGGAAAGATTTGATAAACAGAGGAGAGCAATGCCAGCAAAATCACATAATATGTCTAAAGCAAACCAAAGCAAACCTTTGGTCATTGTTTCCTCAAATTCCTTTTTAATTGTAAGTTCTTGCCACTGTTCAAGCATCCCTTCTTCCTTTCAGCCAAGAAGTTGGCAGAAGCCAGCTATTGTCTCTTGTGACAGCAGAGCCAAGATTTCAGCCTCAGTTAGACCATAGAAAATGAAGGTAGGCACATGCCTTCTTAAACAATTCTGAAATGGGGGTCAACAAAGTGGGGGCAAAGTTAATCTTCATCATTTGACTCTGAACAATTCAGCTCTTTCCAGTCCTTTCCCCTCTCCCTAGACTAAAAATGTTCAAGTAAATGACTGTACTTGTACAGATTGCTAAAGTAGTCTGTGTTACACAAAAAACCTGCATTTTGCCATTTTTCACAATTTCAAGGCATCCCACACTCCATAAAGTATGGTTCTAATTCTAAGTGGCTTTATGCATCTAACAATTATATCAGCTGAAACTTTTGTCCAAAATTAATTCAGATTTTTATCCACATTACCATTCCTTGCTAATTCAGCCACTATCCTCCTGTTTTCCAACTACTATTTTGACTGTAGATTAAGCAGCACAAAGATGAGTTTAATTTTAGCTTATATATTTGGCAAAGATATTCCACAGTTTCCAAAACCAGAATTTTCATTACCTGGAAGGGACTGCGGGGAGATTTCTTGGACTTCTGGTGTTTTGGATTCAGCAGGCCATACTCCAGTTTCATTCTTTGCTAAAAGAAAGAACAGACATTAGAGAGCAATTACAAAAATATATCCGGTCTCTCTTACCACAGATTTATTTCTGTCCCACTTCAGTTTGACTAAATAAACCAGCATGAATAAATGTGGACAGCCGAGTACCCTTAGGATCCTATGAACTTCCATGGCACAATCCCTGAAAGCTATGGTAAACACATGCATTTTTTATTTTGTTTTTCTCATTAAAAGTTTTTTTTTTCCTCTTTAAAAATAAAATTTACAGCAAGGATTTAATGACTCATTTGTCATTCTTTTTACAGTGCAAAATGGTTTTCAGCATTTGAATTCTATCTAGCATTTCTTCTTACCCAGTTTTTTCCTGGATGCTTGAGGTATGTCATCTATTGTCAGGAGAGGAGGAAGTTTCTGCTGACTTTCATTGAGGCCTGGAACAATAAGGTGCACTACAGAGAAAGCTGTGTGTCATTAATTCCAGAAGACATGAAAACACACTGTGTGCTCTCTGAGACACGTGAACAACTGCTACTGAAACACTGGGAGTTCAGTCGTGAGAAATGCAAGTTCTACCCTGTAATTACCTCTCCCATTTGGTCCCATTTTCCCTTTATACCACTCCTTCTGTCAGCACTATTTCATGATTTATCAGAGCTGGAAACCATTCAACACTTGAACACAGAACCCTGGAACCCTGCAGCATCACAGGCGCTGGGACAGGTTAAGCCATCCAACACTTGAACACACAGCCCTGAACCCTGCAGCATCACAGGAACTGGGACAGATTAAATCATCCAACACATGAACAGAGAACCCTGGAACCCTGCAGCACCACAGGCACTGGGACAGGTTTAACCATCCAACACATGAACACAGAACCCTGGAATCCTGCAGCACCACAGGCACTGGGACAGGTTCTGGTCTCCACACCAGACTGAGTTAGTCTGTGTGTGACTCCCATCAGTACACTGAAACTCACACAAAGATGACTTTAGCCAAAGCTATGCAGTCCTAAAAAATAGTTCCATCTGTACAGGACTGACCAATAAATCCAGGAATGAACGGGTCACAATGTACACAATGCAGTGAGACTTCCACAGCAATTTCAAGCAGACCAGTATTTCACTGCACTGTGCATTCCATGACAGACTTTCCCCTGGTTTTACAGTCTAAGCCAATCTTATAGGTGAACCAAGAACATAAAGCATGTAATGAATGGCTTGGAGGGAAACATCAGATCTAACATCAAATCCTGTCTGCAAGGCTTCTGCAGTTTAATATACCAGGTTTGTGGCTGTAGATGTGATGTTACCGTGTTACCTCAAAAGCCCAGTAAGAGCATCTCATCCCAACAAGGCCTTTGACACAGAACTTCCTTTGAAGTATGAAAGAACACTTTGACCTAAACAGTGACAGCGGCTTCTTTTCAATACAGTGACAATAAAATTATTCTATTTCACTGAGCTAAAACATTCTTGAACCATCTGTACCACCATGAAATGTAACAAATATTGTCTACAGCTGCTGCTAAATTCCCTTTTATATGCAAGGAAAACGTATTAAGATCAATAAAATTAAAAGCATTTGCACAATTCTAAGTCTCAACCAGGGGTTAAGAGAAATAACAAAAGTATCTTCTAGTCACCTAATATTGCTCCTGGGAGAGAAGAGCTATCTGGTGCTTTGGACTGTGTCCGATTTTGAATAACTGTGGAAACAACACAGGAATATTAGAAGTAATTGATTTAAAAAAACAAAAACAAAACAAACAAAAAAAAAAAACCAACCAACCAACAACCCCACACCTGAAACAAACCCCAGCATTCTGAAAACATTTCCTCAATATTTGCAGATAGGACACCATCCTTATATTTTCTGTATTTGCATTCAGTTTAAGAGCCAGCAAACTGTTTCCTCTACATCGTCTCCTAACCGTGCCCCTTTTTCACATCAATTTTGGGGAAGCTGACATTCTATGCTTACATTATTACAGGGCCAGCTGAATACATCCTATTATCACAACACTCATTTTAGTCTCAAATTACTCTTGCAGAGTGTAAGAATCAATTTTTAAAAATACACAAACTTACTTTGTTTGATTATTGTGACAGGAACCAACTTCTTATTATCACTCAGTATAATCTGAAAAAAGAGGGGGAAAAAAATGTTCAAACAGTGCCTTGGGATAACTGCCATAATAATAATTGAATTGGGTAATAAAAAGAGAGGGTTCCAGTGCAATAGCACGCCTGTCCCAAGTTAACACTGGATATGGCTCTGGCCCTGCTCCCTGCTGGTTGTGCTATTGCTTCACTTCCCACAGGCCAATGTGGTAATATTGCATTTTGAACTCCTTCGATCAGCTTGAGATGTTTTGCTTAATAAAGCACATTATTTGACATCTTGGGAAACCCCAACTCTTTTTTTTTCTCTTAATGATCTCTGGAGCACTCACTGGGGGGTAGTCCAGAATACTAAGAAAAGCTGAAATTTAACTACAGCAAAACATCTGAACCATATGCCATTACAATTTGGTCCCGGGACACAAATATATTCTCAGAAATACGATATTCAGAACATAACTATTCCAGAACCAGGTGCACATTTGTAAACCATCACCACTCTTGGGTGCATGGCCTGATTAGAGCAGATTAGCTCAGAATAGCTTTACTTAGTGGAATGGCTTCCAAAGCACAAGTGGTCAGCCACCAACATGATTCTTACATTTTTATGCTAAATACTTGGACTTCTATGCTGTTCATTTCTCTTTGACCCATCTGGCCTAAATCTGAATATCTAATTATATTGATACCACAAAACAAACAAACAAACACCGAATAAATGAATGGACCCCATAGTAATTAAAAGAAAACAGGTGATAACAAAAAGAATTATGAACAAATTCTGAAAGCTTAATAATCTCAAGTGATGAGAGAAGGTAGACTAACAACTACTAGAGAAGGTAATGCTAAAAATATAGAAATGCTAAACATATTAAAAGGGGAATTTTTTTAGTTATATTTGAGTTACAAGAAAAAAAACAAAACAAAACAACAACTCTGGTAATCAGCTTGCATGCTAAATACATTCTGCTCAAACCAGAATCAGATTGTGTTAGTTTTGCACTTTATGACATCTGGTCTACTTCACGTGGAAGAACACTTGGATGAAAAGTCAGCACTTGATGTGACAAACCACAATCATTTACCTAAGGACAGCTATTTTTGTTCTATTCTAAATACTTCTGGAAAGCTTTAGAAACAATGGCCTTACAATCAAATAAACGGCTCTGAAGCTGTAGTGAGCACCTGTGTAACCTCTACAGTAGAGCTTTTAATCACAATTACTATCAGCCTTTTTACTGGTAAATGGTTCTTATATTGACAGGAGCATTCTTTCTTCGTTGAATAATAATGGATGGCTACCATGAAATAGCAATATAAATATTCCAAATATATTTAAATACATGTAAAAAGCAGTTTTTCCCCTCAGGAATGAATAACTGACATAAAATCCACGTTCCCCAGCTGCTATAATTGGACTCCTCACCTTCATCAGTCTGTACCTGCTGCAATTGAAATCTACCAATGTTGTCAAATCTTTCTTCTCAGTTTCCACAAAGTGACAAATTTAGATATTTCTAGGTCTAGCAATATTTACTACTTATACAAGCTATTTTGGAAACATCACCCCATTATCTGTAGGAATGGCACTGTCAACCATATTTTTCAAACAGGGAAGATAAAGCATAAAAGTACTAGGACCATTTATCATTAAAACAACTGTTGCCATCACGAAAGAAGATGGTAAATAAGGCATGCCTTATTTTCAGAGGAAAATGAGAGCTGCAAATTATAGCATAGGTCAGACATCTCACTTCTTACCATGTACATACAGCATATTCTGACAGGACTGCAGATCTCAAACATTCTGTGAAGCAGTAGGACAGTAGAATTTTAAGGGACTTTAAGTTCTTTCTCTCCTTCTTTCTATGTTGTATTCTGATATTTCAAAAAGCCAAAACTAACTGGCACACACATAAGAGACTCCTCAAGGAAGGATCATGGTCAGTGTGGAGTCAATAAGGTTCAGAAAACAGGATTTTTTCCTTTGAGAGTTGAACAAATGCTAGAAGCTGAGTCCTTTTCCGCTGGAAAAATTGGAGAGGACTTCACTTTCCAGGCCAATATTATAAAATTAGAGGAACTTAACTGGACAGAAGAGAGAATCAATTTCTCCTGCATTTTCTCTGCCCTACCATTACCCATTGTTTATGCAGGGAAGACGAATGACCATTTCTAGAGCATTCGTTTTCTTCCCCTCTCTCATTAGCTGCTGCTCACACAGCCCCAGGAGCTTAGACAAACTTAAAGGAGGAAACTGCCAAAAGAAACACAAGATGATATGTGGCTGATGTTGAAAGGGCAGAATGACTAGATGGGTTGGTAACGCTGTTTATTAAAACAGCCTTGAAAAATGTCCTCACAGAGAGGAGTTAGGACCATACTGATATGAGTCAGTTGTGTCTTTGGAGCAGAAAAAGCACAAACAAACCTGGCCTAAATAACACTCATTCTGGCTTTGCCTCAAGATCGGGTCGTGCCACTGCAACATACCCCACCAAATGCAGTGGAAACTGAAGGAACAATGCAGACTGTCTGCTTTTTGCACCACTACAGCAAGAATGATAGGAGAATTTTTAGAATAATCTAGGGTATGTTTTCAGGACGTTTCTGTGGAGGGTGATAAAGCAGTACTGCTCTGGAGCTGAGCCCTGTGAAGATCAGAAGAAAGACTAGATGTTGGCTCTAGTTCTCCTTTCATACTTGAGCTGTGCAAATATTTGGAGAACAGTTTTAGCTCACTTTCTCAGGAGCTGTCCTGCATAGATAGAATCCCTGCTTGCACAGAAGCAGAACAGTCGGTGTCCTGGCACACAAGAGGAACAAAGGAACACAGCTTGCACTCCATATCCCAGAAGGAATTACCTGATCTTGGGCTGGTAACTTTAAAGATGCTCGTGGGGCCGAGGGGAAGAACAGTAAACTTCACCAACATAAAGATGAGCACCCTCCTGAACATCTAACCAACTGCATTTGTATCACTCACAAACAAAACCTTGTCTCGTGAACACAAGGCATTAATATATTTCCAATAATGTCAGCAATTTACTGATCTAACCCTGTATGAAATGCAATCGTTGAAGTATTACTGCCCTAAATAAATGGGCATGGCCTCAAGTTGTACTGGGAGGTTTAACTCAGATATCGGGAAAATTCATTTGCGCAGAAAGGGGTGTCAAGTGTTGGAAATTACTGCCCAGGGAAAGGGTGGAGTCATCATGCCTGGAAGTGCTAAAAAATATGTGGATACAGCACTTGAGGACATGGCTCAGCGTGGCGATGGTGCTGGGGTAGCAGATGGACTTGAGGAACTTAAAAGGTTTTTTCCAGCCTCATTGATTCTGTGATTCTGTGAGTACCTAATTGTTCTCCTAGGAGACAATTTTGAATTTCTGAAGGAATTCCAGGTCTGATAATTACAGACCATTTATAATATTCTGAAATATGAAAAACAAACAATGAGAAACCCTATGTTGCCATTTCCTACCATGAATATGTTTGGAAAATCTGAGACAGAAGAGAATGGTGAAGAATGGGTTATTCTCTTGTAATAATTAACACTCATAGTTTGACCCTCTTAAATCTCTAAAGTAAGAGTGATTTCTACAACATTTTATGGGAAGTGATCCCATAGTCTGCCTCAGGGATAGCAACCTAAAAAGAAGCAGAACAAAAAAAAAAAAATGTTCTCCAGAAGATTAGATTCTGAAACTTGCACTTTGATGAAAAAACAAGGAAAGGAAACTTTCAAAAATCAATTTAATTTCATAGTAGAAATGGTAATGCTCAGAAGTTATGATAAAATGTCTATTTTTCACTGTATTACAACCCACTAGCTGATTCGATCTGGAGAGCCTTCATTTCTGCTTCAGCTCTTGGAAGAAGAAGTATCTGGGTACATGAATCCATAAACAAATGAAATCCATCTCTGCTTGTTTGATAATGTTCATGGAAAAGTCAGGCGAGGGGGGGAAAAAATCATTTCTTTATAAAAGTCATCCATTTTTTCAATGAAATGGTAAAAATTTTACAATGCCACATAAAAGGATTTAATGGACAGCCTAGCAAACTTGATGAAATTGCCCTTTCCAACCCTTGCCTCACATATGGAAACCATCCGTGAATTCAGTGGGATGACTAACTGAGAAGACCTGAGTATACACAACATTATAAAATCACACCACCAAGCCATCCCCAAGGGAACTGATCCCACCAAATGGCACAGGTTAACAAACCTGACTACTACAAAGGAAGAAGCAACTTTTAAGTTTGGAATCTACACATGGGAACCATCAGATTCATCTCTGATAGGTTGGAATAAGTGTGTGTAATCATCTCAGCCACAGTTCTCAGTTGTTTTGTCCATCAATACCTTTAAACATTTTCTATACTGGGCATTTAACAGATTGTTTTCTATATTTGTTTGGGGGCCTCGACAATGTCTTTCTCACTGAAGGCTTACAGAGAATAAAAGAAATCGATCATATGAAATATGAATCAGGTAAAAAAAAAGACTGTTTGCATACCTGTGTTTGGGCATTGGGTACCAACTTGTACATATTCTGGAGTTGTCCATTTATTTTTTTACCTGTTTTGACAGAAAGATAAAAAAATACACAGAATTGATTTTTTTTGTTTGTCCAAAGCAATGCAAAGCAAACCAAGTTTATTCACCTTTTGCATCAGCTAGGAAAGAAGCTAGGAGGCTTAATTAAAAGTCTGTATAAAAACACAGAAAATATTATAAATAAATTATGTATCTATGATAATAAATATTATATATCTGATGTATATATACACACATCAGTTCTGTCTAGCACCTATTCTATTCTAACATGATGCTTCAAAATTTCTCTGTCTTCCACCTTTACACTTTTCTGCTGCCTTTGCAACAAATGTGCAAACAAGAGTCAAGCTATATGTTATATTATTTTTTCAAATTCCATCTAAAATAGATGAGAAGTACAAAAAAAAATCAACTCCAAAGAAATATCAATTAAGATACATGAAGTTGGAAAAGAGTATTTCCAAGTGCTTCATACTTCTAAAGAACAGGACTTACTATTGGCCTAAATTCAAGGGGAAACTGACATAAGTTTCACGCTAGTTTCATGAGAAAATCATGGGAAGATGGTCTGAAATAATCTGAAATACTTCCATCTCTTCTGAAACAAGACAGTTAAATAAATGCTGAATTTTTGCCACGCCTTTCATGTGTTCTCAAATCATGAATTAAAAGCAGATTCTCCTCCCAACATGTTTACTATATAACAAAAATCCAGCCTGTGAATTTAACAAATCCAGGAACAAGGAGAAGAACTTTAGTTTCTAATAACTGATATATTCTTCAGTGGGAAAAAGAAAATTCACAGTGAGCAATGTTTGGTTTAGGTTGAGATGCTTCTCTTATATGAGAAGAAGTTGAGTTAATGCAAAACAGGAATGAAAACAAGTGCTGTTTGTGTTTGTGTTGATTGTTAAACTCTACAGGCATCTGGCATTCGGTATAAATATACACTCTGTTTACCACCCACCACTAAAAATCTGAAAGGCCTGAATTTGAAAGTGCTGACAGTGCTCCAATTAAAAGATTTCTCATCAATAGACCCTGCGGGGTAATCACAAGCTCCCTGGATTTAGCATCTGCTGAACACACACGTCTACACTGCAGACAAAAGAAATCTGATGTAAATAGGATATGAACTCTTAAATGAAGAAATCTTTTCACCAAAGCCAATGGGTCTCCATAAACTTACACGAATGATTCTCCAGACCTATTAAACGTGTACAATATAAGAAACACCATTTAGAAATATATTCTATAGAAAGAGAAAATTTGGTGGTGTTTTCATCAATCTTGAACAGGTAATCAACTATAAACATCTTGCACTCATCGCTCCATCTTTTTCTAAGTGCTGAAATATATTTCATCACTTGCTCAACAGATGACCTTAAGATGTTTGTAATGTAGAAAAAAAAAACCAAAAAAAAACCAGAAAAAAACCCACTTGGTAAGATATTGGTAAGGCTACAAAACAGAGCTTTTTGTGGATTAGGTATGGGGAAAGGCAACCAGCACTTCCCTCTTGAAGCTCATGGTATAGCCAACGGCATTATTTTGGACTGCTGAAACAACTGTATGGACACTGGGCAGCTCTGAGCTCCATAATGAAGGCCAGCAAAGCTCTTCATTAGGGGCATGAAGGTGTTCCCAGGGTCACAAGCTCAAACTGCTCCTCTTCCCTATGCTCAAGTTCATTGAGCCATGTCACTCAAGTCAAAACTGAAGTAACTGGACTCTCTAACAAGTCAAAACTGAAGTCTAAATTAAATTTCAGCTGCAAAAAGGCTCTCTAATAAGAATTCCTATTTTTTACATTTTGAGTCAAGCTAAAAATACCAAGCATTTGAGTTTGCAGCATCTTCTGACCAACGTCATGTTTCAAAATACCTTTATGCAAATGCTTGAGGAAAAGAAATCCAATTGGAGAATCCCTGTTAAGACCTCTCTCCTTCTCATTAAAGGGAGGAAAACCTTGCTGATGCCTATTTCCTCTACTGGTAGAAGTGATTATTTCAGCAGCACATGCTTTTACAAGGGTGAATTTGACATCACTTTTCCTGCACTGTCTTGGGACCTCAGAGGAGAACCTCAAAACATGACTGAGAGCCAGCCAGAGGTGTTACACACTGCCTCCATGAAAACACAAACACGAGCATGCACGACACTGCATGCTTCAGACATCATCCACATCATACTCGGATTGAAAAGTAGCTCCAAATTCAATTTTGAGTGGAGTCATAAAAGGCCCACTGAGGCAGGACAGGCCCTGTTTAGCTTGAAGACCAGCTTCAATATCAATGCAGGTGCAAAAGAAGATTCAAACAATGCTAATAATTTCCATCCCTCGTATTAGTTGATGGAAGAAATTAAATGGATTAGTTGGATGATGGTTGATGGATTAGTTCATTACTTGGTCATCTTGTTATTCATGGCCTAAGGAAAAAGCTTAGAATCCAGTCAAAAGTATAAATATTTATACTCAACACTTGATGTGTGTCTGTGCTGAACACCATTAGAATTCTACCAACAGATCCTCTATTTGCAATGACAAGAGAACACCTTTCAGAAGACTAGGTGGCAGTTTTTAAAAACCAAAATATTTCTCATTTCAGCAGTTCCTAAAAAAAAAAATTAAGGGGCATGATGGATGGCATTTAAACAATAGAAACTTGAAGAGTAGCTTACTCACAGTAATACCATAAGAGAGGAAAAAATACTGTCAAAATCAGCAGCTATTTGATTAACTATTGTCAAACACTTACTAGAGAGAACCGTCTTATGATTCAAAGTCTTGCTCCAAATACTGTCCTCTGTATTGTCTTTAACTCCAAATTCATAAGGTGTGTTTGGCTTCAGGTTGTCAATCACTGTCTCTGTAGCTGGGCAGAGCTGAAAAACCCATTTCTTGTCTTTACCTTTTTCTCTGTAGCGAACTGTATAGAACCTGCTTGGGGAAAAAAAATAGATCTACACAAAGGAACTCACTATAACAATTTTTATGAGGAAAAAATAAATAATATTAATAATAATATTGTTTTTCTTCTTCTGGCTCTTCATGGTCACCAAATACCAGAAAATCCAGATACAGACCCTGGCATTAGTAGCATTGTACAAAGAAGAAAAGGACAGCCTCCTTATTCACAAACACCCGTTGTATGTGAGGTTCTAACCACAAAGTGTAAACTCATTGTCCAAGCAGTTCCTGGGGATTCAACACAGGCCAGAGCCAGCCAATTGAACCATGAGTCTGCTAGTCAAGAAGCCTTTACTGAATTCTCAAAATCTTCTATATCCATCCGGTGAAAGGTGTTCCCATCAAAATTAGTCCAAAAACATCCTCCAGGGAAGAGCAGTAATATCTGTTGTTTGTGTAATACATTCCTCGTTCAGTGATTCCATTATGCATTGCCTCTACTTCAAACAAAGCAAAATAAACCGAGACATTACTTTCAGCAGTTGAAATCAAGAGCGTGATGAGTAGTAACAGATTAGGAAAGATTTCTACAGAGATTGCCCAATTCTGTCAAGGAGCACCACCCTGAAGAAGCGTGACTGCAGAGTTCACCAGTCAAAAAGCAGGCAGGGGAAATGAGAGAGCTTTAGTGCAAGAGCTCCCTGCTGACTGCAGTCTCCCTTTCAATACACACAGTGAATCACTGAATCACTACTAGAATGGAGTGGAGGCTTCCTTCTTTTTGGAAAAGCAAATCTCAGAGAGATTTGGCAACTTTTTAATCCAAGTATTACTGAAAATTGTTACGCTCAATACAAATAATTCATATCCATCATCCATATCTGTCTCACATTTACATCATCTGAAAAGGTACTAATTCAGTCCAATTGTGTTTTGCCACACTTAAATAGAACAACTTAATGCTTGCAAATCAAGGTTGTGATATTTATTACAGGCATTATATAGACAATTATATAGAGACAAAGGAAGAGAACTCAAAAAAACCCAAACCAGCCCAAAAAGGTCCTTAAACAACCAAAAAAGTCTCAAAAGTCCAAACTAAAATTACTTAGTGGACCAAAGCAAACACAGTGAATTGATCAAGCTGCTTCAGCTGCAGCTCCAGAAGTGCACTTTCAGAGTACAGTTCACATGGCTCGTGACTGTTGAGTACACAGAAATCCCTACGTCACTATTGAAAACACAACCTAAGGCCAGGCAAGTGTCACTCCTGGAAAATATTCCCATACATAAGGTTCCCTCTGTTTACATATTTTATCTAATAACTGTCAAATTTGTTTTCTTGGCACCAAAAATATAGTTTCTCCTGGTTTAGTTGCTAAAATTCAGCTCATTCAGATACTTCACCAGGTTACAAGATCCATATTTACGTTGGCTCATTAACTTCATTAGCTGTACTACTTTGTGCTCCAAATGAGATATATTCTAACTTCAAGCTTGTAAAGGGGAAAACACAAAACAACACAAAAAAATCAAAACAAACCAGGAAGGAAAAAAAAGACAAGTAGTGAATATCCTCACTCAGTTCCAGGACTACCAAGTACTAATCTGCCTTCTTACTTCTGTGGGCTGTGATCTAATCAAATGTCAAATAATTTGACATAATTACCAGCTAAACTGACAAAGAACATTATAAAGAATCAATTATTGTCAATGTTATGAGAAGGAAAATGGCTTATCCTTTATTCTCTTAATCCATTTATATGTAGTCACACTGGCATTAACCACCAGGAAAAGTTTTTTTTCAACTCCCTCTCACTGAAAAGGATGTTACTGCAGTAAAAAATTCCACTTTCAACACAAATGCCTCTTACTGGACCCCATACAGTCTTTTGGTGAGGGATTTGAAAGAAGTCTAGACAGACATCAAATGTGAATTCAAGTGTAAATTATCACCTTCTTCCCTTGCCTGAAAGGGGAAGTTTCATTTGTTCTCATCTTCATCCTTACCTTTTCCTGCCTGTTTTAATCCAATGGGACAGAAATAAAATGTTTGTCTACTTGCTCTAGTAGACAAAATGTTCTAGTTTTTAATGCTGTCTCCTCACCTGGAACTTCCTTCACTCTGACATGAATTAAAATACCAAGACCACTTGCAGCAACAAAAAAAGTGCCACATCTTCCACTTAAAGTCATGGTTATTATACAATCTGAAAATATGATTTTCCTAATTGTGCCGAACGATGCCATTAGAAACATACAGCCCAGAAGAAATGTGTTCTCAACTCCAAGATTTTTCAAGCCCATAAAAACTTCACCAAGGGTATCATTATTTCAGTGGAAACTTGCCACTGCGAGTACTGAAAACACTGACTGTGATGACAGAATTTCCTCAACCATTTCAATGAAAAGCAATAAAAATGAAGTTCCATTTAACAATTTGCAGGTCGCCATCATTTGACTATTAAAAATATTGAAATATCTACATGTGCTTTTGGGGAAATGCAATCATTTTTTAATAGGATAAAAACTCAGAAATGCCAAAGTTTTGTCATCAAAGAACAACACATTGTTAAACCAGACCAACAAACTGCCAAATAAAATGCAATTTCAGCGTCTGCCTGAGAACGCTACTGATCGAATTTTGTTGTAATTTTAATTTCTCCCTCTTTCAACCCTTTCTTTCATCAAAAATACAGTATCAAACAGTCAACACATATCATTGAGGACACGAGCAGGCGCTAAGATCCAGTCACCACTCACATATATCAATCCCCTGGTGGCAGTGACACATGCACAAAGCGAGTGCAGCTGGCACTGAAAATGTTCAGCAAACATAGATTGCCTCCAGAAGGACAGAAGGCAGGCTGGAATGGAGAGCTGACATAGCCACATAGAAGGGAAAGCTGTACTACATATGTCTGCAATAAAACACTCCCCGTTATCACTGTGAGGTAAGAAAAGGAAAAACTGATTGCTGACCACGGGGCCCTAGGAGCTCATATCCTCTGTGGAACACTCCTAGGAATCCTACTTCCACCTGTGAATAACAGCTTGATGGTTCACTAAGGAGATGGCACACCCAGCTCCACTTGGTGAGAAATCACTTTCATCTAGGTTCTCAGCAGGGAGCAAGAAGCTAGCAATATTGAATGTAGCATTACATTTGGATTCAGGGATTTGGTGTGTGTTTTGGTGGGGGACATTTGATCAGAACAATGTTTATTGAATACTCTTGTATTTCTAACAAGTATTAATCAAATAATTGCAGGGTTCATTCTGTTTCTTCGCCAGCTAACACTCTGTAAAACATTAGAGCCTTTTTGTCAAACACCGTAAGTTAGTACCTCCCTCTCTCCCCCAGCAGGCTTATTTGAAGACAGCACCACTTCCATTTCACTTATTTGAAGACAGCACCACTTCCATTTCACTTATTTGAAGATAGCACCAATCAGGCCGCCCTCAGATCTGTAGAGAAATTTTACCTCCTCCCTTTTTACTAGACAGCTAAAACACCAACAATTTAAAACAAACAAAAGGTGTCATGAGCAGGTGAAAGGTTTTGTTGCATTCAGAATTAATTGTAATAATGACTGGGTTTAAAAAATAAAAAATAAAAAAAAACATTTAAAAAAAAGTGCCAAAACCTGCCAGAGAAGTGAAATAAAGACTCCTCAAGAGAAGAGGAATAAACATTCCCCAAGACAACCTGTCTCCATATGCATTTGTGCAACACCATGGAAAGTCCAGGGTCTGCATTCTTGAAATTCTGTATCTCTGATGATTTTCTTACCTTGTGTGCCTCCACATAAGATGTTCACAAAATGTGATGGCACAAAATAATAAGAATAAGACCAAGTTTATAATTTTAAGGGCGGCACAAGTGCACAAGATTACTCATAGGACAACCACTGTAGCAATTACTGCATCTCCAAAGCCAATATAAATGACTCTCAGCCTGACACAGGAGCCTGTTTCTCTTCCATGTTCACCTTGCACAGTTTGATTTTTAGAGCTCTACAATGCAAGGCAGTGCTCAGTTTAGAGGCTGCCTTTTCATTGCACTAGAAATCAAAATACAATGACGATTTTAAAGAAACAGCACAGCGGGTTTTTACTTTTGATGAAGCAGATCTTAGTCACTGTTAAAAAAGTAAAATTCTAGGATGGATAGGCAAGGCACTAAATTTTCATCTATCTAGTGTGAATGATACTGTTTTGCCAAGAATTCCAGTGCCATTTTTCTCTTTTTTAAACAACCCCTTTTCAGCCAGATTCTCAGAACATGCCTGCACAGTCAGATATTCAGTCACAAACAATTAATTAGATGCTCGAAATCTTATAAGGCAGATGGTTTTATAAGATTTCAAGACTAGGTCAGTTTGTATAAATACCATGGATTAATTTGGAACCAGGTCCCAACCAAAACTCCAAACAATTTAATCATGACTATTTTAGTCACACGTAACACTAAACAAACAATTAAGCCTTGTAGATATAAGAACATTCCAGCTCTGTGATTTCGTGGTACCAGAGACAAAAGATTATAAAACTCATGTATTTTTTGTTCATAGATGTGTAGTCAGAGTTTTTTAAAAGATATTATCAGCATACCAAAATAGACTTCATTAGAAGTGCAGCATCCATTTAATGTTATTTGAACTATGATTTTTCAGACACTGAATGCTGCACAAATTGTTGCATGAAATAAATTATGGTTTGGGTTTTTTCCCCTTTTTTATTGCTAAGTTTACTTTAAAGCAACAGACACTGGCATATATAAAAAAATGGAAAGAATGACCAGTGATTGTTACCAGATAAGTTTGCAAAGCATTTTCTAATTTTGACTTTTACATGAACACTAACATTCACTTCTTTTACTTAAAACTTTTAGTGCAATGACTGAAATGAAGAGTGAGAGGCTCTGAAGAGGAAGAGGCTGAAGAGCAATAAATAATTCCAGTTGACAGCAGCTTTTGGCATGTACTTTCACAGCACCAACTCAAAAGCATCTGAAACTCAGGAAGTGGATTTGCTGCTCTGGGTTTTCCTTTAAGAAACTCTGCTGTGTTTAAAATATATTTTGTATGACACTTGCAACACCAAGTATGACTTAGTTGGCATAATGGCAGAAGTTTGTAAATAGGCACAGGAGGAGATAGGCACATATCTTTCTGAATTTAGGGTTTAAAAGTCTCTACTTCTACATACTATGCAACATAAAGACTAAATACAGACTCTTCTCTGGCTTTCCCTAACTGTTTTATTTCATACCTTTTTTTTTTTAGCATCAGATAAAATAAGATAAAATACAAAATCTATGCTGCTAGTAAATATGACATTAGGACATTTAAATCACAGGCAAACCAATTAAAACAATGCCAATGTAAATTTGTCATAGTTTTTAACTTTAAAAACACATTCAAGTTTTTAAATCCTAATTCTGCATGTATCAGAAAGTGTTTGCTTTTCTATACCATCTACTGGATAGAATATTATATTTTACTGAATCTATAAACCCTGCTTTAATCTAACATGGAAAATAACAGGTTTTGTTCCAACCTCTGACTTTTCTTCCTAAAGAACTGAAAGTCAAAGTCCACCTTTTCAATCCCCAGCTACAGAGATGTTCTAATCAAAGCAAATACAAAGAAAAATCTACAGAGCATTCTCTCTTTTCCAGGTGTGGATGGACAGTAAATGAAGCCCCAGTACTTTTGACAGTCTATTCAGTAGTATTTGTTTGAACACAGATAGGCAGAGAGGAAACAAGCCTCTTATTCTCTTGGGAATAAAAAAGAGGGATTGAACAGGGCAGTGCAGCAGGATATCATGATTTTGTTATCTTCCTTCATCCTCCGATTTCCACTGGTGCCAGAAAGCAGAGGATGCTGAGAAAGGTTCCACCAACTGTGTTTTCTATTCTTATGCAATTTTCACCATTTACATGAAACTAATCACTTGAATTTTTCATTTAAAAATTTTGATTTGAAATTCTAGTGCTAATGGCCTGATGAGAGATAATAGTGCCTTCTGGAATGCTTCCAAATTTCACCTTTTATTTTTGGTCCACATAAATGGAAGTGAGTACTTTTGCTTCAACAAGGGAGGAACATTTGGGGTTATCTTGAAGGAACTATGCAGCACTCTACTGGCTTATGCTCTTCATCTCTAGGGAGTTAAGCCAAAATAATGGTTTGTTGAACCACAACACAGTAGATTTTTTCACTGAAGTTTCTTAAAAATGTCATAGATACAGAAGACCACCATGTGCCATGAAGAAGCAAGCAATAATTTCTCTGAAGCAGTAAAAGATATCAATGGTCTTTGAGAAAAAAAAGACACCTCTTTTTCTGAACTCATTTACTCACAAAACCAGATCTTCCAAGGAATATCCCACTGAGGTCAAACTCACTCTAGAGAAAATCCTGGCCAGCAGAACTGAGCTATTCCATGTGGTTTCTATCTTCTGACTCAGTAACACATTGAAATAACTTACTATGCAACACTCGTACAAAAACCTAACCTCCACATGGAGACGGTAAAATCGGAGGCCGAGAACAGCGACTCCGTTTCAGGTCATGGAGAGTTACAAATGTAAACCTTGATGGGATATTTACTGACAGAAGGGAGTGAAAAGGTCCTGACTGCTGCCTACTGCCAGTGCCAAAGGCTAGAGCTCAGCCACTGTCCCAGAGAGGAGAAGATGCCAGATGAAAAAGCATGGAGCCACGCAGAGAGCCCCTACAATGGACAGGGACAATGGACAGGACAAACTACCAGGGAATCTGTCAGGTGAGCTGCAAGGCTTGTACCTGTATCACAACACTGACCTGCTAAGAACGGGCTGCTGCTTCCTCTTCCTTATTCTACATTATCAGGAGTCATGCAAATTGTGATCACAAATCAAGAGCTTTTCTTCTGCACACTGACTGGAAATATTTATGGATCGCATCCCTCTTAGAATTCTAGATGCACACAGCATGGACAATTGCTCTCATCATTTATACAAATCCCATGCACTTTGGTCCAGTAAAAGTATAATTAATAAGAGTGCCACCTAAGTGACTTTTTTTTCTTCACTGACTTCGTTGTTAGGCATGATTGCAAAACAGAAATCTGGTTATAGGTATATACCTCTATATATATACACACACTTAAGATAATTTGTAATTTGGTACAAATGTTTTTCAACTGGCTGCTTCTGCCTGACAATGTTTCACGAAAATGGAATGCACATTAAAAGTAATTCCTGAGAGGAGGAATACATCAGAATCTATTCTACACATACCAAGACACTAGTAGCAGACTGCCCTAAGTGAAAATCAAAGTTTAAAAGTTTTGTTCAAGCTTTGAGTAAACAAATGACCAGAAAGAAAATTGAGCTTCTGAGGAGAAAACACAGAATTGATGAAGGCATGGTGGTAGATATCATTTTCCTTGAATTTCCAGGTGGATTAATCAGGATATGGCTTCTCCTGAAGGGCTCTTCATTCCCACTGCACACTGGTGTTGGCACATCACATAAAGAGAAATTCCTTGGTAAAATGGTGCTAAAATCACTACGTCAGAAAACTTTACAACCTCATCCAAGATCAACTAATTTCTTCAGTTTCTCACAGTAGGAAAATATTTGCTTCTTTCTTTAATAAAAGAGCAACATCTAAGCCTAAACCAACTTTTACTTCTACTGAAGAAAAATCAGATCAGGTTTCATCCTTGGACTTTTACTAACATTCCATAACTGCTTCCTAACAAACATTGACATTTTTTCAAGAGCGTTTGTAGTTCTGGTTGGTGATGGAGATCAAATTTTTTTTTTCCATGAGAAATTTCTGGGCCTTGAAAAGGATTAGTTCTGTTGTGAGGACTAATGAAACTTTCACAAGTATGAAAAAGGGTATCCTGGCTACACGGGATGGCTTTTTTTTTAGCATAACCTGTATTTGACATCCAGTTAAATCTTGTCAGCTAGAGTTCTCTTATGAACACCAGAGTAAGAAAATTCAAGTCTAAATTAGACAAATATTAGACAGGTAAAAGAAATGTTCTGAATCATGGAAAAAAAAAGGCATATTTAAAACCCAAAAGATAACAGTTGCAAAACAGATGTAGCCCATGGGTGCACAATGCCTCTGATTAGTTTTACAAAACTGAGTAGAACAGAGCTTCACACAATGAAAATTAAGGTAAAAAAAGTCTTCTGTCATCAAGGAAGAATATAAAGAGAACAAAAAAGGACAAAATAGGGAAAACATCCGCATTAGCAATTCAAATAATTTCATTCATCTGCCAAGGGTTGACTAAACCATAATAGTGCACTTAATTGAGGAGCTCTTCTGTGCTATGACCTCTTGAAACTGCCACTTGGTGAGTCTTCCTGATCTTCCCACCTACTGTGCCCCCCAGGAAATGCCAAAGATATCCACATGGAAGGGATTCTCTTGCTTACAACAAAAAACTAATGAAAGATACTGTACTGTGTCAATAGCAGGAGATCCATTTTAGTGATAAGATAAAATAAAGGAAACAAAGATCAAACGGTGTTTAAACAAGGCATCGTTCCCTCACCTCAGCAGAGCAAAAGACTCTTACACTTCTTCAGTCACCTCTAAAGTAAAATATTTCCCGTGATTTAATAGTTTCAATTGATCCAGACACAAAGGAAGGTAGAGCCAAGGTCATTCGTTTAAGAACAAAGGATCCAGTGAAACAGCAGATTTGTAATTTAGCACGTGGACATCTGACTAAACTCACTGTGTCAAGTAAAGATCTGCAAAGCACTAGCATGAGCAAACGAGAAAATTTACTGCACATTCAGAACTATTGTTTACAACGGTTTAATCTCCCCAGTGAAATCTATCTTAATCCCAGCAGAGAGCTGCACCAAATGAAATCCTGACAGCAATAAACCCGTGGGGTTTTGTTGTTACCTGTCACTAGCACAGTTACTTGTTGCCGTCCAGTCATGTTGAGGGTTGACTAGGATGCCCCAGGAGAGGAAAACAGAGGTTGGGGTGAGAGTGCCAACCACCAGCTGCAGAGGCTTTTGCGTCTTGTTCCGACCTACACAAGAAAAATATAAATATAGAATTTCTCTCTCCTCAATTACGTAAAGGGAAGTTTTTTTTGCAATTGGATAATCAAGTAAATTAATATCTACTTCTCTTCTAGCTTGAAGGGAAAGGTGCAAGAAATAGTTCTCTAGTTTTCACCGTCACTATTTCTAACATATGATTTAGAAAAGTGACACAGACAGTGTCCATGGGCACTTTTTCAACCTAATATTCCAGCTGAAACTGGCTTTTGAAAATGATAATTTGGTGGTTCAAGTACACTTAGTATAAGAATAAGCCACAAGTATATTAAATTAAAAACTCTGGCTATCTTGGACTGTATCACAGAAGACATGACAGAACATTAGAAAGTCTCCATGGATGTGATAGAAATAGTAATTTCTTGACAGGTGTCTCAGTAATATTGCAAATATATCTACACATAATAAATGTTTTCTAGAAGATTCTTAAGAGTAGAATAAAATCTACAAAAGTTCTCTTGCTTTTAACTGCAGGCAGATCTGAGTCAGTGTCTGTACCTGTGGGATTTTTCTCTTTTAATTACTGACTACATTGAAATCAGCTTTTGCATGATACTGAGCTTCAGTGGTGCTCTGTAAGGAGTAAAATTCTTATGTGAAGAAAGAACTTATTTTAGAGAATGTTTAAAAGCTGATAGATGGAAATGAACAAATGAGACTCCATTTTGAACCTGTAGTTTATGGACTGCTACAGGCTGAAAGAGAATCTTTGCTATTTGGAAGATAATTGGCTACAGGAACTCCAAATGTTCTTTGTATCCCATTACGTACTTCAAAATCTAAAGGATCTGTACCTCCTCAAGATGGATGGGTCACCAACATTTCCTGAAAGTTTATAAGCCACTGATTTAAAGGTTTTTTTTCCTCACTGCTGTGAACCAGATTTGACTTTCTTCCCATGCTTTTTGAACCCTATTATCCCTTCTTTTAACCAGCCCCAGACAGTCTGATTTGTATTTTCAAACAAAACATGTGTCTACGACAGAAATGTTAACCATGTGTGTTTTTACTTTATGTTGACGATTAATACACTGCCACAAAACCTCCATTCAAAACCAACATACATCTATGTTGCATCTGAAAGGTAAATAATTTCCCAAAATATTGCCATAAATACTGTGTCAAACCTGGCCAAGAGCAAGAGAAGATTTAGAACAAGCACTACCAGAAGTTGGGAGGGGGGAAATCATCTAAAGACCACAGAATAATTTGGGTTGGAAAGGACCCTTAATCCAAGTCCCCTGCCATGAGCAGGGACATCTTCAGGTGGATCAGGTTTCTCAGAGGCCTGTCCCACCTGACCTTGAATGTTTCCAGAGATGGGTCATCCATTTATTTTTGGCAACAGTCCAGTCATCCCAGTAGAAGTCACCACATTAAAGTACAGAATTAGGTCTCGGGATCAAAGTGCGGAATTCCAAATTAACAATGTTAACGACACGATTAAGGTCGTATAGAAAGAGTTGCAAAGAGATGAGAATAAAATTCAGATTTTTACTCAGCTGGAAATACCACTCTTTCCATAACCTCCTGCATCATCACGCTCAGTAGCAGTACTGAGACCAACAGACACACAGTGCCATTTTCCAGTGAGAAACAAAGAGCATTAACACGTCTACGGATGAAAGAATCCTTCCTCGCAGCTTGAGAAGATGATCTTTCACGTCATTAAACATCAGAAATTGGTATTCTACGTTTCAATTCTCGTTTGTAAGAATTTTGTGTGAAAAATCTTCAGGCACATCTTCATGTTTTGAGCACAGTGTGTGTGGCTACTGACACTGTATTTTACCTTTTCACAAATGGAATTTGTGCATCCCGGTCAGATGCCTACAAGTAGAAACCTCTTTTCCAAGAAACCCAGCAAAATATTCTGTTTTCTTTCAAATATTTTAAGCAAGGGATGCAGTAATATTCAAATACCTGAACAAGATTTCTTGTTGTTTGAAACACGTGCCGGCCTTACTGCAACCAAATACCGGGGCTCTGCATCTGCAAACGAGTGCAAAAGCAATTATTAGTACAGATGTGCTACTGATGTGGAAAAGACATTAATCTGAAATTAATAAGAAGTCAAATAGTCAGCAAATTCTTGACGCATTATCCAATCTTCCTGATTTTTAGGGTATTTTCTTTAAAATTCATTGAGTTCAAAATTATGAAGGCTTTGATTAAAACAAGGTTGAGATGTTTATTTTTGTTTGGGGAATATCCCTTCAGAAATAAGATTTTCCCTTACTCTTAAAACCAGGTATCAGAGATTTCTGCCCTTCTTAACTATTTAAAACCAAGCTGTATTCTCTCTTAACTTCCAGATGAGAGAATTTGTCTTTAGAAATTCCAGAAAGACATCTATGGCCAGAATTTGATTCACTCTATACTGACCAAAATTATTTTTATCATAGCTTTAAATATATATATATATTAGTCTACATAGAATTCTTATGCTAGCTTAGATTACATTTATCTAAACATATAACTATAAATAAGAGACCAATTCTCCTGCATACTTCAGTTTAACAGGCACCTTGAATTTTACCAACTAAACCACTAAGAAATTAGTTTCTCATTTTCTCTCACACTCGGATTCCTGTAAAGAGAGAGAAAGGAAAAGCAATACCAAAAAAATACAAAGCTTGCACTGCTACTGAAAAAGATTCTGCCAATGTAGGGAAAACCACCCTGACTCAACCTCCCTGGTCCTGTGCACCTAAATCACTGGAAACCCCTTCTACTGCTGCACTTTAACTGTTTAATTATTCCTTTTAAATGGGTTTCATCTGCACCCAATAACCAAGACAATCATTGAAAACAGCTGTTCAAAGAGGTGTGGAGAAAATACTTCGCTTTAAAAAAAGGAACCCCAAAATGCAAATACTTCATTTACAAAAATTATTTTTTAATATTGAGAGGGGTACACAAGTTTGGGACCTGTGTAATCACTTGGAAATTTTTTATATTGAGACGATAAACTAGAAATAACCAACACTTTAAAATCATTTGGTTTCCTTCTATTTTGAACCCAGTTTTCTGCTCTGTGTTTATGCCCACTGGTATTCATATTGCCCACAAAGTATTCACCAGGATTATTTAAAGCATGACCTTAAAACTTCAAAAATTACAAAGCCAGTCTTCAAAACTCTAAAAACTTATGGGTTTATCAGTAAAATGTCCAAAGATTGTGAAAGAAAGTTATTAAAATACTTTGAAACAAAGAGTTTTTCCCTGCTGCATAAAGGGAAAATGTAATTCTGGATAAAATCTGAAATTACTTGTGTAGCAGTACAGAAATAGACTCACTGCTACACAAAATAAGGCAATGAACAAAGTCTGTTGATGCCTCACTGGCCATTTCAGCTACAAAACCTGGCAGTTTTCAGGACCCATCCCTTCTAGCAGGTGCTTTTGCTCTGTAACAAAGTGTTCTCTGTGGAAATATTTTGTGTTACATGCTATTATTTTGGTTGCTTGTTTTATGTTGCCTTAATAAAGACTACAACGCATTCCCATTTTCCAGAGAATTCATGGCTCTTCTGACTGTAAAACAACCCACAAAAGGAACTGTTTAGGAAAACAGGCTGAGACTAGATGTTGAAAGAGTCCTGTTAGAGAAGAGGCAGGTTTAAAAAGTACCACTTCGTTAAAACCACTGAATTTAAGACAATATTATGATCATTTTAACTGAAATCAGAAAATGAAATTGTTCAACAAATCCATTCAATACCTGGGAGACAAGAATATATTTCTGTGCTGTACTTTGGATGTATCTTTAGTTTGAAATATGATGCCATGATTCCCGAGCAGAACCACCTGTGCTACCATACAGGTGTTAAGGGTAACTTTAGTTTCAGTTAAATTCATTGGTTTGATGCACAGTATCAAAGACTTGGGCATGGACTGGAGGACACATGCCTTGAAATGCTTTTATTCTGAGCAGATATAGCCACTGTATGTCCAAGGCACCTCAAACTGAACACAGAGAGCTTTTTCAATATCATAACACGAGCCCTGACTCATTAGAAATGGGATTTCTTTCTTAGTCTTCCACTGAAATTCAACATTTCTTTTAATAAGTGCTGGGTTTTCGCACTGATTCAGTCTCCTTGCTGAGAAACGTGACTATCAGTCATCATCACAATGCCAGAATCATCTGACACCACTGTGACTCAATTCATCTTCAGGCCGTTAAAACACTGCCTCACCCATGGATTCAATTCTGTCAGGTTACAGGAAATAATCTCGTGGCAATCTGTGCTCTTTTATGATGCCTGTGTATTCCAAACTGCTCCATGGGTCCACGTCTGTAAGAAGCAGGAACCTTGGGCAGAGGTGAGTAACACAGCAGAAGAAAATTAGAATTCTGCAGAATACCAGAATTGAAATGAAATCATAATTTACTTTGCACTAATTCATTTAATGCTTAAGAGATAAGTTGCTGAAATAGGAGGTAGGTAGGAAAATGTGACAGTCTGTCATAAAAATATGGATGTTTGAGTGGATGTAATTATGATTGACAGAGCAACTATTTACATGAATATATATTTAAGAAAAGTTAATTTGAAAAATAAAATTATAACTTCAAGTAAAAGCAAACCACACCACAGAGTACAGCCAGTTCTGTTTGCAGCTGAATATTTCTTTTCTTTGACCTGTATTTAGTAAGAAATGGATAGTTACATAATTAAGATCAATGTTCAAATGTCTGGACACTGATGCATGAATCCAATATCTGCCTCCAAAATAATTTCAACATTAATTACTATGTAACAGAGACATATATGATTAAGGTAAAAAATACAGATTTGTCTGTCTCTCATCTGTGAGGATCCACAATCTCAGAAATTAAGGATCCCAAAAAAAAAAAAAATTAAAAAAAAAAAATCAAGCTTGAACAAGTTAAGTTTGAAACACATTTGCAAACTTGCTACAAAAATCTTAGCGGCTCCTTGATGCCTAACACATCCTGAGAGGGCTGCTACTCTAAGAATACCTGTTTGAATCCATTGCTGTCTAACCCCCTTTATTAAGGCTAGAACAACAAATATCTCGCCTAAGAACTCCTTTCAGAGCAGAAATAAAGTCCAAATAGTGACCCCCTTCAATTCTTTAGTCACAAAGTACTCGAGGACACTCCCGCGTGTACCAGAGAAGGGCTCCTCTGTAAACCTATGCCTAATTCTACTGGTAGAGTTCCCCAAATGCAGGATATTACATTAGTAAATCGAATTATTATGCTGCTCTATTAATAAACCAGGGATGCAGAGATGAATGTGGAAAAGAGATGTGGAAATGCCTGCAAGGCACTTCATTCTACCTTAGAGACCTATACTCTGTTAGAAAGGAGAAATGACATTTTAAATGATTGATACATTTTAGGAATAAAATAATAACTTGTATCTGAACTCTGTGTGTTTTCTTACATTGGCCTAATACCTAAATTAATGTTTTTTTGGTTTTTTGGGGGTTTTTTTGGGTTTTTTTTGTTAGGGTCTACAGATGGTTCTGTATCTGTATGAGTTTTCCTTAAAAATGTTCACAGAATACACAATTTAATACTACCAGAACCAGATCTGCTTTCATGGATCTTCCATTCTCCTGGATCTAATCTCTCTCCCAGGGGATTATATTCCCCAGCATTGTTCCTTAATGCATTAGACAAACACACCCTTTAGAGAGTAACAAAAGCCCTGAAATTTCCATTTCTAATCTTTATATTTCAGCTACAAACCAATTTAAGGTTGTGATCATAGTCCCAAAATGGACTGGGGAAGACTTCTCTTTCTATGAACCACTAAAACTGACAGGAAAGGAGGAAGCATTAAATTTGCATTATAGTCTTTGTCTAAATAGACCCCAATGAATTTTCCTACTTGGGAACCACTTTCTGGACATCCTGCTCTGTAAAAACCTCACCTACCACTGCTCAGGGAAGCCTGTAAACTCACATGCTCTCCGTAAAATTCAGATAACTCGAAGCATGAGAGGACCGAAAAGGAGTTCCCAGGGCAAAAATTAATGCTTTTTTGTACAAAGCTACTTGTTTGGGTAGTGGAAAAATGTGTGGAACACACTGAAGACCATTTTCAGAGTGTGCAGCGGCACACTGGAACATGGCATAGGCAACCTTGAGAGGGAAATTTAACAAGCACATGGTTTAAATATGAAGATAACATACTAGGCCACCTTCATCACTAATGAGATATACTAGGAGTAGAGAGATAACCTGAGATTTTTCAGCAATAGGGTCTAGGGAGTTCACATCTTTGGGATATTTCTTGAGAGTGTTTTTAATGTTTCTCTACGACACCTTGCTTTTGCTAAAATCAATATCAAGCTATATTGAGATGCTAGAGCTGAGGCTGCTGACCGCCACAATAAAACTTAACAATTGTTCCTAAAATCAAGAACCGTTCTGCAATTCTTCAATTCTTCCAGTTTCTGCCAGCAACTGCTCCCTAAATACGGTGGGGAGGAGGGAGTGTGCTAGCAATCATCTCTGTCTTCATTTCTGCCACACAAGTCACTCGAAAGCAGAGCCAAAAGCACGACTGATGTTTATTGCTTTAGCTCGTGTTCCCTACACATTTGGAAAGCACAGTCAAAGCTGCAGTTCAATGTTGTGTTTAATATTTGTGAAATGGGAAAGATTAGGCACTCTCTGCTTCCAATAAACAAGTCCCCAAGGCATTCAATCTAACCCTAAATCTCTCAACTAAAAGCTACAGCTCCAATAAACGTACGGGTAGTTGCCTTAAATCAATGTTTGCAGCTCAAAGTACATATTGCTGATAACTTCTTTTGCTCCTGTCTTTCCAAAGGTGACATTTTCTGAAGGTTAGAAATGCTTGCCTTGCTATCTGTATTATGTTGCATTTTGCATGCGTAGACACAACACATTCATGAGCAGACATTCAAAAGTCACAAACACTTTCAGATTTATAGTCACAAGGAAACAGACAACTTCTGTTAGCGTAACGGAGATAAAACCTTGAGTTATTCTCATTTAATTGACATTCTCACTTTCACTGATTTAGTTATTCTCCTTTAAAATAATCACAGAGGAAGAGTATTGCTCAACATCTGTGTTTTTCTTTCTGCAGACAGCCTAAAGCCAATGGATAAGGATGTGATGTGCTGCAGAAAGGTGCCAGCTTCCAGCCAGGAACTGCTGTGGTTAAAGCTACAAAATATCCATATACCTGAAATTCCAGGCCACCGTGGGCTTTCAGTTCTCAGTTTTGCAAAACCTTAGGTAAAAAAGCTTCTATTAAACAGGAATTGCAAATGATGTTTGCAAATGATCTTACATGATGTTTCTTTCGTTCAGTCGTTTTTTTTTGCTCTTCCCTAAGATCTCAGAGCACCTGAAAAATATTAATCCTCACTCTTCCTGCAACAGGCATTGCTGTGGTGATGCGCAGCGTAGTGCAGAAAATCCTGTTCATCGTTCCTAGTGAGGTGATTCCGAAGTTACACATAGGACGAATCGGGTAAACCAGACCCAGATTAAATGATGGTTATGAAGTCAAACATTGGATCGGTGATAGAATTACAAAGAGATCCCAGGAGTGTCAACACATGAAAAGGGAAGTTAACCTTTGCTACGGTGATCCTATCAGTCGCTAATGTCACTTATTCCGTGTCTAACAATGTTCTTTCTTTTTCTAGTTTTTATTCTGCAGTTTTCAGCCTGGAGCAGACAGCCACAGTGGCCTTAACTGACCACATCCAAAACATAGCAATGATCACTTCTATACTCATGCATCCTTTCCTCCCCTTGCTTTACACCAACTGCTGGGTGTAAAGGTGTTTTACACCTTGCTTTACCCACCATCAGCATTGACGAGGGTAAATTGATTCACTTCAGGCTAGAAAAGTTTAAAGAAATCAATAGGAAAATCCTTAGGGATTTAACAGATTTCTCAGCAGGTCAAATCCTGATAAATCAATGTTTTAATCATTTATTCTTCCCTCTCCCTATTCCAGATAACAGGATATAGCATCCTTGACCTGGTTTAATCTCTTCCATAAAACAGCTCACGGAATTCCATTGGTAAAGTCTGACATGGAAGTTAGAGGTTAATCTGTAACACACAATACTGGAGCAGATCCCAGCAAGAAGAGGCATCATTTTAATACAATTTTTTTCTGTCAAAAGGAAGCAACCACACAATTCTCAAGACTGTTTCACTGCTTCTTCTATTATTTGTTAAAACCATTTTCCTCATATTCTACTTTACAGCTGCATCTTTAGGCAAACCATCCAATTTAAGCTGTGACGTGATCAGGTATAGTACAGTCTCTCAGTAAAACAAAAATCCCCTAAACAAATACCAGTAAGCAAACTTTTCCAAGCAACAACTTGTTCCCCTTGAAGAATCTGCTAATTCCACTTTCCACTGAAATTATTGACAGCAAACTTAAACAAACACGAAGAAACCCTGAGCAACAACCCAATTAAAATTTAAAAAAACCAAGCGAACAAAAGGTTCATATTCTCCTCATCCTCTTCCCATTTCACATCACAACAACAGCATGCAAAGCAAATACGTCTTACCAAGTTCTGTCACGTAGTTTTTTCCTTCAGAAGGCAAAGGAATGTACTGATTAGAGAAGAAGTTGCTTCCATAACCCAGGACAAATCCTTCTAGTTTGGTGCTTTGGCTGGGTCGGAGATACCTCATGCACACGGTGTCATCGGAGGCATTGATCTGAACCTTCAGACTCTGCCTCTTCACTGCGGAAAGAGGGAAAAAGAGAGAGATCAGAGCGAGTTCTCCGGCAATCGCACCTTGAATAACGACAATAGAACGATATTAACTGCTAATTGGTGGTTAATTTGCGAATAGCACACTCCCTTAGGTGATGTCTCCTGGAAACAGGGAGTATTTTAAAGTATTTTAAAACCGTGAACTCACAGCCGTGTAAAAGAGTGGCTACCAACACCGCTGGTTTTCCATCAGCTTAGCATTATCATTTGCTTTTATATCTACAATTGCAGCAGTCAAACCATGCATGAAGTCAGTGGAAAAACACAAATATTTTTTCCTTTAAATGCAAGCGTTACAGTAGTATTAGCCATACGTAGGACCTACAGGACAAAAATTTTAAAGTTTTTTGTTTGATTGGTTTTTTTCTTCTTAGTAGAAAATATAAAGTTGTAAAATGAAGTTAATCAGTTAATCACACTCAAAAATTATGGTAGAGAATAAGCAGTAACTAGATCCAAATAAGTCTCCTACAATTTTTTTTCCCCCTGTGTTGGGCTGGAAATGTAATTTTGTATTTGGAATTACACCAGGACACCTAACTAACATAAATACTTTACTCAAAACGACGAAGAAACTCTTTTTAAACATTAATTTTTATGCTTTCCAGGGGAACAGCACATAAAGTAAGACACATCTGCAAAAATTTTACTTGTAGCAATAGAGAATGACTTCACAACAGAATAACTAACTTTTTTAGGCTACAAGTTGGTGTTTGGCTTCTTCTTGGTGGAGAAGGGAGGATTGGCTTTTCCCTTTTCCTTCCTTGGTATGTACAATTTTAATACTCCCTTGTCACTGTTAGGCCTATCATATTTTCAGAACCGTTGAATTGCTGGCTTTCCCCCAAATTTACAACACCAGCACTGGACTAGTATATTTCAGGTTGTTATTTCTCTTCTACTTCTCAAAATATACATTTTTATCCCCAGCAGATTTTCAGGCATCTGTCCAATCATGAGGACTGAAATTAAGTTATCAGGAAAAAAACAAAAAAACAAAAAAAAAAAACACACAAAAAAAAAAAAAACACTCTGCAGACAATAATTTTGCTTCAGTAAATAAATCCTGGAGAAAAACGATGAGATAAATGATAAATAATATATCATTGAATAATAGGGTAGAACAATACTAAACTTTTTGTTCTTTCTCTCTCTCTTTCATTCTTTCATTCCTTCTCTCTTTCTCTCTTTCTTTCATTCTCTCTCTCATTCCTTCTCTTTCTCTCTTTCTTTCGTTCTTTCTCTCATTTCTTATCTATTTCTCTCTCTCTTTCTTTCATTCTTTCTCTCATTCCTTCTCTCTTTCTTTCGTTCTTTCTCTCATTCCTTCTCTCTTTCTCTCTCTCTTTCTTTCAATCTTTCTCTCTCTCTCTTTTTTTTCTTTCTCTCTCAGTAATTGCAGACCAATATTCCAAGTTTCTCTAGTCAAGTACACACTGACTCTTCTCTGGTATCACCCCAATATACCCTGCTTTTTGTAGAGCAATTCCAATGCCCAGAGTTGCCAAGAGACCCAACCCCTCACTTTAAGTAGATGATCTGAGCATCTGCAGTTGTCTGCACATACAATGTAAAGCCTTAAGCCAACACTTTACGCCTCTTCCCTTCACAGAAAGAAGCGTATAAGTAAAATTGATGGAAAACATCTGCCTCCCTTCCTTTATCTAAAGACGGATCACGAAGAAACCATTCCGCCAGGAAACTGTCACAATTTTCCGAAGGCAGCTCTGCCAGGTTCCAGAAGAGCGCAAGGCTTGTAGCAAACTCCGTTCTCTGGCACTGTCAGCAGTGCAACACCCTCGGAGCAAAGGGGGACGGGTCCCCTCTCCGCACACCCCAGCTCGTCTCTTGTCCGTACCCAAGGCTGCTGAGGATGTGCAGCTCGCAGGATTGACAGGGCTCAGACAGCAAAACCAGGGAGAAAACACAACACGCTTCGAACACCTCCAACAGGATTCAAAGAGACACTCAGTGAAAGCTGGTAACAAGGTTTAGGGTTATAATCTCTGACTGACAGTGAGCTGCATCTGTTTCAATTATGGATTCCTCAAAACCCCTTAAGCATGATTGGAGTGAAGGTCTCCTGGTCTCTATTGAGTGTTCTTGTCTGAGAATAAAATAAGACTTACAGAACTTAATTCAATGATGGTAATTTGAATAAATAATAAATCTCTTAACCAGACTCAAACCTGAATTTAAAAAAAAAAATTAGTGAAAACCTATTTGATTTTAAATTTACAATAATTTAAACCACTTTTCCCCCATAATTGTATCTATGTATCTCCCAGTTATACTTTACATCAATTTGAAGATTTTATTCCATATCAAGATTATATTCCACTGGGTCTGATTTCAGTTAGATGGATACTTTATTTATTCATAAACAGTCAATTATAGTGACAAAGAGTCTTGATTTTATTAAAGCTGTAAAACTCTCAGAGAGGTTTCTGCAATTAGAAAGCTCAAATGGAATCCTACAACAGTAGTAGCTTTGAGATAAGACTCTTCAGACCTCTTTTTTATAGCTAGTATATCAAAACCCCCCAAAGAGCTTTTAAAATCAAAGACAGTTCTAGCAGAAAATAAACAGGAATAATGTAGTTAAAAAAAAAATTTTAAAAAAGGCAGGAAAGAAGAAAAGGAGATGCAGTTGAAATTTTAAAAAATAAATCCTTGTCCTCACCACCCTGTCTTGACAGGGCAGATAATTTTCTTCTGTAATACTTCTAAGTATTTAATTTTTAGTAGTAGTATTTTAGTATTATTTCTATTTTCAATACTTTTATGACTATTATGTCCAGGAGTGATGGCCAGGGCAGCAAAAAGTACTGCAGAGTCCCTGAAGAGTTTAGGGAAAAAACCATTAGGATAAAATTATTTCGGTTGGAAAAGTCCATCAAGATCATCAAGTTCAACCGTAAACCCAGCGCTGTCAAGTCCACCACTAAAGCACGTCCCCAAAACCTAACACAAATTTCAAATACCTGCAGAGACGGTGCCTCAGCCATGGGCGGTCTGGTCCGAAGTTTAGTTGGCAGGCTGCTGCCAGTCTTTGCCCACAGTACGGGGCTGCTTCGCAGTCTCTGCTTGTAATCCCTCATGAGGGCCAAGCTGGGGGAACAGCCAGCATGTGGCCCCTGTAGTCCATTCCTTCACCCTGCTCAGCAATGTTCCACAGCAGTGGCATTTCTAGTGCCAGACCCTCTCGGGAATGCAAAGATAAACAGAACTCAGGTTGGCCCTCACGGCCATGAGGGCCGGGCCCTCACGTCCCCTCACGCCGGAAGGAAAAGAAAAGCCTCTCTTTTCCCGGCTTTCGATTTTAAACTCTGTATCTCACAGAGGCATAGACTTTTCTGATTGTTCTATTACTGCTGTGGGCTGGGTTCCATCTGAAACCAGCTTTCCAGAACACCCAAGTCCTTTGGCACCAGGCAGCTTTGGGTTGTCGTGAGGCGGGTGCAGGATCCAGCATCCATTTGGCCTTGTTGAAGGCACACAATATCCAGAACCCTTCCCTCGTCTGGTAAATGAGTGACCTTGTCATAAAAGGAGATCAGGCTACGCAAGCAGAACCTGTGTTTCCTAAAACCCAACCCAAAGAGCAGCAAGGAGCAAAGCAGACAAACTTCCTTCTTCACTTGAACTTAGCTGCGTGTTTTTCAGGGAAAATAACCGCTAAAGCAACAACACAGATGCCACACTTCATATGACTAAACCACATTCCTATTCATGGGCTGTGTGCATTCCAGAATCAGCGAAAACGAGGGATGAATATTAACTGGTAAAACAATAAATGACCAGTTTCTGGAATGAACAGAAGTGGAGCAACCAAGGACAAGGAGAGCTCAATCCCATGTGCTGCACAGATACTGCCAGTCTAGTCAAGAGAGGCCAGCCTCGAGCAATGCAGACATAAATTATATATAAATTATCTCGGGAAATGGGGACTGCCCCCAGAAGCATCTTAGCAATATAGATTTCACTTGTGTTGATTTCACAGTGTTTTGAACAACTAACAGGAAAGCACTCTTATTCTGAATAATATGTCTCTTCTAGTCACCACTCAGATAAAAAATTATTAAATATGATTGAAAGGACGAGGGAAGTCATAGGAATATAACTGTTTTGATACTGTGATAAGAATCTATTTGATTTTGAGATTATATTCTCAAAATAGGATTTCAGAAGACCTTTTTTCCCTGCATCTCCTTGATGAAAGATTCGAATAATAAACTGCATGCCCTCTAATTTCATTCATTTGTGTCAGTTTCTGGCATTTGTTTGTGAAACCCTGGTCCAGGGTAATTCTTTTACATTGAGTCAATTTCCAAATGGAAGACTCTGAGATCTATAGCTACCTCTGAAGCACAATCCTTCCCTCCATGCTTGCCAACAGAAATTCCACACTGATCTGCAAGTATTCTCTTCAACAAAGGTCAGTTGATGGCCAAGATCAGCAGCAGGAGCTGTACAAAGCACAGCTGAAGTGAAAACATGACACTGAGGGCATCAGAGCACCTGGAGGGTTGGAATGAAAAACAGCTTGATGAATCAGCTGCATCGTAAGAGAACCAGCCACCAGCTCCTCAGAAAGAAGAAAATAGCTACCAATGGCCTGAAGAATCCAGCTGGAAGCACCATTCTTTGGCTAGTTGGAATGTAAAGGCAACAGGAGACAGAAGAAAAAGAATTTTAAAAATTTCAACTTTTCAAAGTTTCACTCATCCCTGGAGCCTACTGCGTGCTTTAAGTGTGCATGGTCTCTAGTGATCAAATACAGTCCTATTTTTTGTTTGGATCCATAGAGTGAGGATCCTTAAACTCTGCCTTACAAAACTAGAGGGTGAATACAGCTGTAGTGTATTACAGCAAATTTGGCTTTGTTGCCCGAATTCCTTTTGCCTTACATTGAAACTATTTATTTTCCACCATTTCAAAGATTTTAAGGGGCATGAAGGCAAGACCCAGGACGGCCTCCCAGAGTGCTAGACAAATGAAGTGTGCCTTATGAAAATATATTAGCACCATCTCTTTGTAAGCACTACCTCACTTATTCAAATCATTCACAGCAGTGCTTTGATCTTTCCAAATCTGGTGTCATAATACCACCAGGCAAGTTTTCAATGATAAGCTAAAACTATGAAAGTTTTATTTTCTGCTCTTTTATATTTTTGTATTTATTTTGGCTGCCAAACATGGAGAAATATTGGTTGTTTGGCTGCAACCCAAATATATCTTAAAATGGGAAACATTTAAAAATAGTTCTGTTTCTATGTACTACAATAAACAAGACACACTTCTAAAGCAGCCACAACCACAGAATCATGGAAGAACTTAGGGTGGAAGGAACTTCTCTAAGTCATCTAGTTCAACTCTCTGCTCCAAGCAGACCTTAAGTTGCTCAGGGCCACATCCAGCTGAGTCTTGAACACCTCCAAGGACACAGATTCCATAACATCTCTGGGGCAATCTGTTTCAGTGCTTAGCATACTTCTGTTTAAAAAAAAAAAAAAAATCTTAATATCTCACTGGAATTTCCCATATTCCGGTTTGTGCCCAGTGCTTCCTGCCAAATTACTCTGCTCTTCTGCAGAAAATCTGTCTTTCTGTCCTCCAGTCAGAGAGCTGAGGACAACATCTGATCCTTTCTCATGACAGATTACATCAATCACTAAGGTTCCTAGCCTTGAAATTCACATTTGCAAATACTCTTGAATGATGAAAGTAGTTCCCATATGGAGAGGGCAACCAGGAATACCTTTAAGGGGAGAGTGAGCTAACAGCCTGTCATGTAGTTTTGTCATTTGCAAATGAAGTTCCCCAATTTATATTTTTTTGAAGTATTACCCTACCTACACAAGTTAAACATTGCTTCAGGAGAATAGGCTGCACACGTGCAGCAATTAACTGTGCAAAACACAAACAGGCATGTCTATCTACCAAAACCTAACTCTTAAGTTAACCTTAATTCTCAATTTACACCCTTCAACTACTTTGATTTCAAAGAGGGCAACTTTTCTTAGGTGTAACAACATCGTTAAAAGAATGCACACAGCAAATAAAATAGCATAAACTATGACTCCCTCCATATTTCTTTCATATCTGGAGCCATTTTAGTAATTTAAATGATAAAGAAATTCACTACTAAAGGAGTAGCTGAAATATGCAGTAGGGAAACTCTCAATACTGAGGTGTTCAGCTGAAGGGAATGGCCTGAAAGGAAGAGATGCCCTGTGAGGGCCCATCCCTCCCTGGGTCCTTTCTCACAGCAAAACTCTTTCCAGAGTTACTGACACCTTTTCCTCCGGTTGCTCTGCACATTTAGCTTTATTAATGCGAATCAGAAATATGCTGCTCTTTAATGTTATAAACTAAGCATGTACTTCACTGTTAGAGCATTTACATTATAAAATTACAAGGTTTTAAAGCTTATTTGGCCAGTTCCTCTCTAGTGATTACTACAGTTCAGAACGGAATTAATAAGCTGTACTCATTAGTATTTCAGGACCAGTAAGGTCAAGGCAGAGATAAAGATGTAGTTAGTAGTTATTCTATGTAGAAGCTTGTATGTAAATAATGTAAACAAAGGAAATTTGTTGCTCACATGTTGCCATCTGTTTTGCCTTTTTTCAGGTTGTTCAAGAATCTCCCTGAAGTTACACTTCCATCTTTATCACTATCTCCTTCACAAGTCTCTTTAAACATGCTGGTTTAAAATTATTTTTCTGGATTTAGTAAAGTAAATGTCGTTATTTTTAGCATGCAAAGCTGAAAAGAGTCTGGATTTAAATGGATCCCTTTAATGGATCTTGGGATCCGATTTCAGTGGTCCGACCCCCAATTCCAGCTTTTATTCTTGAGGTCATTTTTCATTATTTATTAAAATAGGAAACAAAATTGAAAACAAAGAAAGAAAGCTGTTGCTTGAAAATAACCAAGCTTGCAGCCCTGAGGGAAAAGGGAACAGGAGTTAGACTTCAGAGACCTTCTTTGATATGATTTAAACCAACCTGACCCCGGCTCCTCTTGTGGGATTATGTTTAATTTTTATTTTAAACCTTAGAAAATTCAGCTCCATTATGTATCCAGTTAGTGAATTTAGTTTGGTGTTTGGTGTTTGGTTTTGACAATTAAAAAAATTATAAAATTCAACATTGAGCAATTCAACGTTTTTAAAGGATAGGGACAAAACCAAGCCTATTCATTATTTTCAATGCATAATCGCCTTTGAAACTCCTTCTAGTTGGATAATTTTTGATAGATAACACTTTAAAAATAAACAGTGCACAAATTTAAAAGGACAAGACAAAAACTAAAGAAATACTAAACTTGTCAATAAAACAACCTGAAACCTTTATTTCAATTTAGATTATGGATCCCTTATTTGTAGCGGGATAAAGGTTAAATTTGATCTGATGTCTTTAGGTTCTTTAGGGCCTTGTTTTACTGGTTTGTTTTTTACTACTTTAGGTTTTTTTAGGGCCTGGCTTTAATCTCAAAGCTCCTCACTTGTTGTTGTTTTTTCCAGAACTGGCGTGGTGAGTATTTTTCTGGATGTAATTTCACCTGGACAGAGCTGATGAGACAGTGACTGCATCTTGCCCAGAAGAGCTGTGTTTCCAACCCTGGTTTCTTTCCTGTCCAAGGAAACAAGTCCAAGGCAACTCCACCCAGGCTGGGCTATGAAGAAAACTGTGTCCTGGCTAAAGAACCCAACAAATTCTGCATAAATATATTCAGTAAAGGTGAGCAGAAGACTGTGGGGAGCAAGGAGAGTCTCACAAATTTTCTAGGTCTAGCTCTGTTGTTTGAAGCCTTTAAAGAGCATCAGCCAGTGCAAACACGAAAGAGAAGCGTGGTCTTTGGACATGGCCTCATAAAAGGTGTCAGACTTAAGAGCTGATCACCTGGATAAAATCAGGGGCTTTCTTTAACAACCTCTCCTCAGTAGGAAAAGCTCAACAAAATCCTGAGAACTTGAGCAGGTGAAGGATTCAAATGCTGTTGGACTGGCTCTGCCCATAAACTTCAAATGTATCAAAGCAATTGGTATTAAAGACCACAGCCCTTAATGCAGGAGTTTTCTTATGACTGTGCTCATGAGCAGGCAGTGCATTATCATTGCCATTACCTACTCAGTGGCAGGCAGTGTTTGGCATCACCACTTCCTTAAACCACGTTTCATTGACGGATATCAGTGTATTTTTGAAGAATTGAAAACCAAAGGCATCATAAAGAACATGACCTGGAAGTGCAGTCGCCTTTGCTTCTGCGAGAAGAGCGTGGACACTCCATTTTACAGGGCAGGGGGTGGGAGTTTCTTACTGAGTGCACAGATCATCTGCTCCAGGGATTACTGGGTACCCAGATCGTAGGGAGGGACTCATTTCCTACAGCCAATTTGGAGTCTGCTCCTTACAGGCGATCACCATTTATTATACTATAATACGTCAGCAAGAAAGTATCGATTCTACTGTGTTACAGTAAGGCAGCTCCAAATCAACAGGTAAAAAAGCCTCAAGCAGTAATAAATTAAAACTTGCGTGTTTATCTGTGTTAACAGAACAAAACAGGTAGTCATATACTTCAATCCCTTTCTGTGGATAAATATTACCTCATTATATTGCCATAATCCAAGCAATAGAAAGAGCAAGTCTTTAGCTCATATCCTGTAACAGTGGCTTAGATTATTTTAAAGCTAATTTTGTTTTACTTTGTTCTCTGATTCAGCATGTAGTTATTTTTTAGGGACAAAACTGCTTAAAGATAGTAGTGTTTAAACAGCCTAGGAGGATTTACAAGCTTTAGTAACAATAAATTTGAAACTAGCATGTACTTCCTAACCTTTAGATGTAATAAGTCTCAGAATCCCCAACATGTCTAGGTATGTTTCAAAATTGTTACCTTCTCTATTTTAAATCTGAAGAGCTGGATCCCGGTCCTTTTATGGACTAGTTCTCATTTCTAAAAAGGTCTCTTATCACTAATAGATAAGTACATGGCACTGCAAAACAGACTGTCTTGATAACTCCAGGAAAAAATCAAATTCAGTGACTAGAGGTACAGAGTATATTACCCAGGAAAGAAGTCTGAGAAAATAGGAGTCATTTATCTTAGAGGAAAAGTACATAGCTGGTATAAAGACAGTATCCAAATATACGTGGCAAACAAACAAAGCCCTGAGGAAAAACAGTATAAATTAATTCTGCTCCATATTTGTGAAGAGAAGTGATAAACTGTACCAAGGAAGATATTAGGAATATCTTCCTGATACAGGAAGTTACACTCTGGAACAAACTGTCTCAGGGATAAGAACAAAGTGGTCAAAATTAATTCAGGAATTCCATTTCAGCCTGAGGTTTCCTTGTAAAAATGGCTATTTTTCCAATTGAAGGCTACTAGTTTTGTTCTGCACATCTAAGTATGCACCATAAAGCCTCAAGGAGGGCTGCCCTCCTCAAGTGCCCTGGTGAATTCCAATATCCTACTTCCCATCTCTAAAACATAGATCCAACGGCCTCTTCAGTATATAGATAAGCATCACACACTTGCCAGGGAGAAGCAAGATTAATTTGTGATGTGAGAAGAGAAAAACATCTCAGTGCAATTGATCCAGTGAAGGCAAGAAAGAGCATCCAGGAAACTGCAAGCTGTTGCCTCCATCACCAGGAGCAGTCCCACCTTTGCACATGATGAACAAGAAGATGATTTGGAACAGCCAGAGTAAATTTACCAAGGCCAGGCTGGCAAAGCTTGCTGCCTTCTGCGATGCTCTTCCTGCCTTTGGATACAATGGGAAAGGGGTGAACATCATTTTTTTCAACTTTGGCACAGTTTCCACAGATGTCCTTCGTGTCAGATGAGCAATGCAGACTGGATGCCTGCATTACAGGGGAGATGGAAAACTGGGCTCAAAGAACAGCAGCCGCTGATTAGAAGTCCAAACTCCCTTTTGGTACTGTGTTGACATTGCTCAGGAACTGCTTTCTGGTTCTTGAGTAACATCCAAGGTAACTCCTATGCTTATTTCAGTGAAGGAGAATGTTTTGTGCTTTGCACACACTTGGGAAAGAACTTGGGTTGGGGAAGAGAAGCAGATGATTTGTCCATAGTGACCTGCTTTGAAATGGAAAGGAAGCAAAGTACATGGAGACGCCCATTCAGAAATAGGTGACATTCTAAGTCCCCCCACTATGCTGGCTACAGTTGAAGCAAGAATCTTTAAAATACTATGCAAAAAGATGGAAATGGAATGGGATTTTCCTTTCTCTGAAGTCACAACGGTTTTCTAGTTCCAGTATTGCAACCCACATATGATCACCCAAAATACCTGTGTTCCCAGCTCAAAACAACACCCAAGACACCCAGGACTTCAAACAGAACAAGGATTATTAGCTCTGAATGACGCTTGGCAAAGGTGCTTGCAATATTCTGTGTTAACTTTGGAATAAATTCCCCTCTTTTTAGAAGCAGACAGATGATAAAGCAATTAAATATCTGAAGCTCACATAAGAATTCTTAGGCGGTGTTGTATATCAAATGCTAAACTCAGGAAGAGTATAAAAACTTTGTCAGTAACAAAAGCAGTACTGAAATATGAAATTCCATGGTGCTTTGACAGCTACGATTTGGGCTTGTCAGTGGAGTCAAGCCTGTCAACAAAGCTTTTAGTCAGTTACTTTCCTTTGGTATAGAAAGCTGTAGACACAAACAATCAAACAAAATGTTTTGGTTTTTTTTTTAAATTGCCCTATGTTTCCAAAAGAGAAGTCAAAATAAAGTGGTTTCACTTATGTTGCTGGTCTCCAAACGTTCTCACACATGTCTGTGACACTTGCTGGACACAGCCCAGTCCTATAAGGATTGATTCCAACTGCACATCGTTTTTCCAGCTGGAAAACGGATCTCATCTTGCACCAGTAGATGAGACACCTCAAGACTGATGACCTGGCTTCTTACTACTACTCTAAAATAAACCAAACAGAAACCCCAACAGATTAAGGAAAATCAGAGGTGATCCTTTAATATTCTATATTGTTCCACATTCTGAGTTTGCAGAGATGAAAGGAAAGATTCTACACTTCCAACGCATACAGAGAAAAGAAAAAACACATTGCCAGTACATCTTTAATTTTAAAAAGTACTAATAAGTTCATAAGTTTAGAATGTATTCTTAAATTCCTAAACTTGACAGAAATTCTTTTTCAGCTCTATGAACACATTGTGAAGCAGAGGCATTGTTAACTCATCTTAAGAAAACTAAAATACGAACTAAATGGTTTTAAGTCAATGGATTACAGAAAATAATGGACACCAAGCCTAGTAAGTATGCAACATGTGAAATAAAAGCTAGGCCTATAATCGAGTAGTAAGATAAGACAAATACTTATTTTTGATACTGAAGGTGTTTCATCTTCTCTCCCACATCTTTCCCTTCCTACCCAGGACATGGCATTGAGTTTATGTTCTCTGACTAGATGTCCAAATTCTTTATCTGTTACATCACCTGCTCTATTTTACCATGTTGCCTTTTATCTACAGAGATGAAAGAAAGCTGCAGGAAGTAATCTCTCTTTCCAACCTGTCTTTCTATGGCTAAACTTACTTTTTAAAAATAAATTCTCCAGCCAATGTTTCATTGAAAGAAGAATGCCAATAAAGAATACTATCAGCTACCCAAAAGGAAGGCTTATGAAAATTTTGGGGTGGGACAGAGGCACATAAATCTATGCACAAAACTATCAGCTAAGCAATCTTTGTAGGCCTGACTTTGCATTTTTACTTTACTCCTCTCAGGCATTTATCCAAATGCTCATGGAGAATTTATGGTATGTAGGGAGCTATGTCTCTCTCGTTACTGATCTTGTAACTCAGTGTGCAGTAGAGTACATTAATTCCCAAGGAATGCTCTCTGACTTAAGAGTGTATTGAGAACATAAATAATGGCTCATGACTTCAGAGTTTTTAAATGAGATGGTCTTCCCTGTGCCAGTTTTTGTTTTGTTTTGTTTTTGACAGCTGACAAGTGTTTTAATACTACAAAAACAAATCCTTGGAAAAAAAATCCATCAAGAACCAGGTCACGGAAAAAATTATTCCCAATTCCTGCAGTTTCAATAGGGCATAAATGAGATTATCTATTCCCTATATGTAACTTTTCTACATCCTTAATATATGAGCAACCTCACATTGCCTTCAAATAAGTATAATAATAGCATATGATCTCCCTTGCTAATTGCTGTAAGTATTTCTGAGCAGAAAGGGAACACAATAAACATCTGTAACATTACAGAGAAACTGCTTTCTAAGAATTCATAGCGGTACATTAGCAGCATACTAATGCTTTTATCAACTGCTATTTGACCAACATTTTCAGAGCACAGGGTATTCATGAAAGTGTGCAAGCTTAAACCAGACCATTTTTGATGTAATGCATTTCCCAAAAATGAGCCAGATCCCACATGGATGCCTCAGTGTACTGGAGACTGATGAAATCACACTCGTGCCTTGCTTACTCGTGTGCAAGCTGACTAGAGATTTTCCACTGGAGCAAAAATCCCCAAATCTGCCAACAATTCAAAAGAAGTTCTTTAGCTAAAATAAATGGCATAATTAGTATTTAAATATTTTAGGGGGGAAAAATCTTATTTAAATTTATACAGACTTGATTAACGAAGGACATAAATTAACTCCTACTCCATAATACCAACTGAGTCACATCAGATGTAGCAGCTACTAAGAAGCACTGAATAAGCAAGACATTTCTATTAGAGTTGCAAGTTTTGGTGTTCCTTGTAACCAAACCAAAGAGGAGGAAGGAATGCTGGAGAGATTGCTGCTTGTCAGATCATAGATAAAAGCTGGTGCTTATCTGTAAGGTAGCAAATGATGAGCAAATGTCACTGTGGAGCCATTTCTTAGTCATGTTCACACAGTAAATGTCTCTTAATTAGCTTTATGACAAAAGGACACCTATTGATTCAAGCTGAATATGAAACCTCAGCACTTTCACCTGAGTCAGCTCTTCTTCATGGAACCAAGGGAATTCGGGGTTCCGAAGCCTGACTGCAGCCATTTCCCTGACAGTGAAACAAGCTGCACTCTGTGCTATAAATAAAAACTCTGCCCTGCCATTTAATCCAACTGTGTTCGTGTGAGCCACAGAATGGAACTCTGCCAAAATGTTCCGGTCAGACAGTAGAGTTTTCGTTCTATTATTTCTATCCCAAAGCTCAATTTTTCTTACCAGCTTTCAGACTATTGCACCCATGCCTTTGTTTTCCAGTGTGTGTTTGTTCATGTTGTACAGGCACACTGAGATTTCAAAAGAAAAGTGATAAGTGATAAGGTCTGAAAGTCTTGTAATGTTTTTCAGTGTGCATTTTTCCTGCTCATGTATAGGCTTGAACTGTGGTAGTGAGGTAATCTAAATTGCCAGAAAATGTTTTTTTAACTTCTAAGTCAGAAAACGATCTTCTGGGACGTTTCAAGCATACATATTTGTATTTTTGAACCAAGCGCATTTTTATGCGTTCTAAAATTACTCCGGACGTGCACATCACAGAAAGAAAAATTAAAGCAAATAATTAATATAAAACAGATATTGCAAGCAGCTGACAAAAGAAGAAATGTCTTTTCCAAATGTGAGTTTAAAAATAATGTTATCCCACATACACTCTCAGTCCTTTAAAACTGGCCAGGTTCCCAAAGTATTAATTATGTAAACTCATATCAAGCCATTTACTCTGTGGCCATTTATAGTTTCATAAACTAATGCCACAACTGCAGATGATTGGAAAGAATTTTTTCCCACTCTATTGAATCATGCTACTCTGATCAGATTTTAAGAATAATGCAAAACCTTAGAACTATATGCTAAAAAGGCTTAAATAGTACTAAAAACTAATTCCCTCGTATTTTGAGAATCTATTTTGCCATCAACTCTTCACCTTGAGAAAGAGTATAGAATTGCCTTTTATTTTTAAAGTACAGACAGTGATACCCTAGTGTCAGCACACCCCGTACACACCCAGAAAAAAAAAAAAAAAAAATCAAATCAAAATCAAGTCCCATGCAGAGTTTTAGGCACTTCATTAAGCTGGCTTTTATCCAAGTGGATTTATTCACTATTGGAGCACTGATGCCATGTTTGTTCAAGGTAAATGGGATTTTTATAAGAGCCATGGCTGCAATTAGCCTAAGAAAAATAGTGATTTCACTTGCCACATTTATTTTTCTTTCAGAAGATGCTCTAAATAATACTAAATTATTGCAAAGTGATGGACATCAGCGACAACTCTAAAACATTTTAGACAACACAGATCATATTTTTTCTACCAACCTCTGAGCAAGAGAGCAGTAAACGCTCCCCCTCCAGATTGGAAGAAAAGTACTTTTCCTCTCATAAAAGAGCTTTCCCTACCTCCTTGCCTTTAGGTCTAGAATGTTCATAGCTAGAGGCTCAACTCTTTACCAGCATTTTATTCAGCAGCTCTGAACCAGTGAAGACTCTGTATTGATATTCCTAATGCAACCATCCCTCCCTCTCCTTGCCTGGATTCCTGCACACTTTGACGACACCACTTTGGTGAAGCAGCGAGCGCAAAAACATTCAATTCTGGTGATCATAACCACAGTCACCGCTTCATCAGCAGCAGAAATTCACTTAGTGCCTCAAAACTTGACCTGTTCTTTCCTCACCTTGCTATGAAACGCTCACCTGGGGAGGTTTAGGGCTGATACAGCCAGAGTAAAATGACACATTAATGTTATGTTTCGAGGGATGGCAGTACTGGAAAAGTTGGCCCGGGCCTTGCCCACACGAAGGTTTCATTCATGATGCTGCCAGTAGTCCTCTTCACAATCACCATTCTCACAGCACAAGAAGGCAATTCTTTATCTCACAAAGCAGACTAGCTTTACATACATGTCGTCCTATACTGTAGAGAAAATGATTTTTAACTAAGACCATTTGAACTATGGCCTATCGAGTAAGTCTGAGTAGGACCTGGCCTGCTTCCAGCTGCCCTTTTCCACTCGGGAAGACACTGCAGACTGGGCTGTTTTGCAAATGGCACCTATTTTAGGCTGCAGGCTGTCCAGAACATGAGTACCTGCTTCTGTTCTCACCGAGATTCCCCATGCCCGTGAGTAGGACTCCAGCCATCTTCTGTAAAAGGCAGTAGTCAAGAACGCTCCACAGCAACAAATTTGTCTTGCTCACAAACACTTTCAAGTCTGCACTTGAATTTCCCCAAGGAAAATAAATCCACTAGGAGCTGCATGAACAGTTCTGACTGCGACAGGTCACTGCTAGCCATTTTCTCCCCCTGGAGCAGACAGAGGTTTCTGTTTCCACACGCAGTGTGTCGTGCACACCTGGCAAGCCCAAACAGTCCAAGGAAACCTCAAAGCCATTGTCCATCCACGGTATCATCAGCCAACAGATACACAGGCTAGACTGTCCAGATAGAGCAGGTCTGGCCCCAGAGCAGCAGCAGGATGAACCTACAGCTCTCCCCTCGAGTGAGTTATGTAGCCTGTCCTCCTGGAACAGCTAGATCCAAAGATTATATGAAGGAAGGCTGAAAAATAAGGTTCAAAAAGAGACACTTGGGAAACAAAAATTAAAATGAAGAGGTGGAAGGTTATATAGATTACCCAGCAGTGAGATCATTTTGGAGGCGTTCATATGCAGTGGAATTTAATTCTGGCAGAATCCACCCCCATGTATCATCACAGTGTTGCACCACTGCATGTGCCAATATAAAAGTGGAATTCTGGTATTACAGATTATCTTTGAACTCAGAAGCCTGACACTCAGTCCTGGGCTTTGATATGTTTATGTGCAAGCCTAGGACACAACTGTCTGCATGATAAGATAATTTTGATTAAATGAACTGCTATAATTGTTACATTCTTATGGGCTGTTTTCACTTTCAGCAAGAATGAGCCAAATTTGCCATGACATATCTAGTGACCAAAAAGCCCTGTCACTCTATTGCACTAGATAAAGGGTCCCTTTTAAATTTCCTGGTGCACTTGTCACTTTTGTGCCATTAAACATAAGAAAAATATTTCCCAAAAAAACCCCAAATTAATTTTGTGCTTCTTTTTCCAGACACAACAAAAAATGAAGTTAAATAGTTTAGTTCAAACTGGCCCTTCTTCATAAGAACATTTTTTAAAGGTTAATACATTGTGCATGTTGAAAAATAGTTCCCAGAAAGATGCTTTGTAAACCATGGGGACAGTAACATATAAACCACATGTCATTTCAGTCCTTTTATGATATTTTGATATGCCAGCTTCATTGCACATTGAAAAACCCACCATTTCCAGGAGGCTTTTCCCTGCCTTACAATTTTTGCCCTGCCACCCTTCAGCTACCGAAGGGGCAGGAAGGGAGAGGGCAGCACCAAAGTGAGTTTATTGGCTGTTGCAATATAATAACTGTGAAACATTGAAATAACTCTACATTGTTTTAACTGTTTGACACTAGTAAATGAAAACACATGCTCTGCTTAGTAAGATGTATTACGTAACACAGCATAGCCAGCAAACTTAGCTAGGAATAAAATCCATCTATTCCTTTTCTCAAATGTCAGAGTTCCGGAGCCTACTGTAAATACAGCACTCACTCTCAAAGGGATGTCAGTTATTATTACCTAAAGTACAAATATTAGCTAGTAGCTATCTATGTATCAGACCAAACATATTCAGTACTTGCAAACAAGGAAGCAAATCCTCAGTGCAAAACTATTGTTTTTCCCACTCATCCCCATTGCTGACAGCTGTAGACACGAGGAAGTTTTGGAACTGGTTTTCCTCCCAGGAGTCTGTAAATCAGGTTTTTTACCATAGTCCCCTAAGAAATGTCAAGTCCATATTCTTTTTCCCTAGGAAAAACAGTAACCAGGAGAAAGCTGAATTAGACTTTCCTGAGCCCTTCCTGGACAGCAGAGTAGGACAAGCCTGAGTCCTGGAAAGAAGAACAAGGATGGACTTGAATTCCACTGTACCTGATGACTAATTCAAATAGTAGGAAAACCACATTGGTCAGAAACATGGCAAAAAGTCCCCTGAAAACAAACCAGAAAAAAAAAAAAAAAAGGACATTTTCTTTAATAACTTCCTAAAACTGAAATTTTATAAGAAGGGATCAACCCCAAATTCTTTTCAGCTTTAACAAAGTAAAATGGAACTTAAAGATAGACAAAAGCTAACAGAAACAGAGATTGCTGTGATAGACCACATTTCCATGTGCATCTGGGCTGTAACTGGAAAGTCAAGTGACAAAATCAAAAACATGAAATGCTGTTTTACCAAACACTAAGAACTTATTCTTCAACTGTTCCTTCAACAATTGTATCCGCTCCAACTGGAATGATGACAGTGAAACACGGTTTATAAGGCAGTACAGTCTTGTGGATTATGTCCTGTAACTTGTTTATTCTGGATTCTGTGGCTTTGCTTTCTCATCTCTGTCTCAGATCTGGGATGCTCTACTTACCAATTCATTCTCTAAAGACAAGACTTTTTGTCTGTACTTAATTCCTGTCTAGAGAGACAACAGTGAGTTCCTTAAGAATGGATCTTTTCTGTTATGCAGAACCGTAAAAATTAGAGTGTGTTTCCACCCAGCAATAAAGCACAACATATATGTTGGATGGCACTGTCATAATGGCATAATAAGAGAGAAAAATTAATGGAAAATTTCTACTAAGAGGAAAACTTTAGAGGCTAGACAAAGCTGAACAGACAGCCAGTGAAATAGTGGATGAAATATCATCTATGGTGGTACCATCACCTCCCACTCTGCTGCTCTGTGATTCCCCCACCCAGTATCCAAAGGCACTGGGTGCACAATTTTCTAAGCAGCTGATCCCCCCAATGAAACACATACATCATTGTAAAAATGGCCTTCCCACTGAAAGACAATACCCACCAGCCTTCCTTTCCTAATTATATTGTCTTGGATTATTATTAGCATTCTTCCAACAATACTTTAATCGTTGAAGTCAAAATAATGAAAGAAAGAACTCATTAATAAAGAACATTCTTTTGAGAACAACAATAATATTTGCTTTTTCATCCTGGTAAAACACACACTTTTGGAGGTGAAAATACCAAAATAAATGGGAAAAGGGAGCAATTTGTGTTCCAGCCTCCTGACCAACACATTTGAACTCAGCCTCTCAGGCAGCTCTGGAAGTCACTGTGCTGGCTCTGTTCCTTTGCAGCTGCAGGAGGCAAGATGTTCCTTCCACCTTGTACCAGGGAAAGGAAATCCCACTCCATGAGACATGGGGTCAGCATGTTGCACCTCTGGGAGAGAAGACTTGAGCAGCAGAATAGCAAAGTGCTGGTGAGAAGGGCAAGATTTACCCTGAGAAGCTGTTCCCACAAGGACCTGCAGCCCCAGAAAGCGAGGCTGGCTGGATTGCTCTCCTTCAAGTTATGAACTCGATTCCTCTGTTCCCCAGAGAGCAAGAGTCACTCTGCAGCCTCACTTACATACTTTGGGACTTAAAGAGCACAGGAATTCACTGGAATTTAAGCTTGCATAGCAAGGCAGAGAAGCCCTCTCAAAAGAATATGACCAGCACATATTTTCATTTTTAAAACACTTTAAGATCCATGTATACGCTTTGCTTATGAAAAAAGTCTGTAGTCCCTGTCAAACAAGACAATGCTGTAGAAGACAATCCTTTGAACATTTCCAGATAGCAGCTAAGTATTAATATATTTGCTTTTACAATGCAATTCTTTGTAAATAGTAACTGGAGAGACAGCTACAAACAAAAGAATTAGACTGATGTTTCCAAACTGCAATGGGAGACTCTTAAAAAAGCAATTTCACTGAAAAGAAATGAAGTTTCCACCTGCAGCTTTATGCACTTGGCAAACAGAACTTCACTTCTGCAACGTTATTTTAGTACCAAAAAAAAAAAAAAAAAAAGAGTGCATGCCAGAGTTAATCTTGCAGTGGATTAGAAGCTTTGTCTGAATGTCACAGTTAGCATAAACTTAGAGCCACTATTCTACAGTAGTGAGCAGAAAGTCCAGTGAAACCATTTAAAACAGACAAGCACTGGAAAAGTTCCTTCCCTCAGTGCAGGCAATACATACAAGATTCCTCTCTGGTCAACATAATCCTCTCTTAAGTGTTTTTTTGACAAAACTGAAGTCTTGGATTGTTTGACTTGAACTGCATAGCTGGTACCCACAAACTACAACAGGCTACACACTGTTCCACTATTATCAGTAGGCAGAAAACTCCACATTGGCTCCGGAAGATGAGATTAAAAGAAAGATACTTTCAAAAGAACATAAAGAACATCATCATAGAGAAGAAAGAAAAAGAATAATATTCTGTTAAAAAAAAAATTCTCTAAAGGAGGGGTGGGGGTGAAAACATCTTATCAATTCCCTAAAATACTTTTAGGTTTCCCTTCTATGAAAAAGAATCTCCTAGGAAGCCCTCAAAGAGCTTATTTCTTAATAAACCGACCCATAACTAAATGGCAGGTTCCTCTAAATGTCAGTGGCTGCGAGAGAATGCAGATGTAAAATGCATTACAGTGCACACCAGACTCAGGCAAGCACTTCACACAGTGAGTTTCTGTACGTGCTGTGCAGAAACAGTTGTGAAATTGCTGCTTCAATGCCAAGGCACTACGAAGTGTTTTACCATCCAGATAGAGAGATTTTATTTTAATTTTATGCTATGACTGTTCTTCCTGCAGCAAGCAATAAAATACTATTAAAAATGCCAGTGTAATGTGTGTCATATTACCAAGGAGAAGAAGAGATCACTGCCAGATTTGCAAATCTACTGTACTTCCACGCTCTGTGAGAAAGGAATAGTTAAACAAATATTCACACTGGTTTGGAGGGTTCTTTTTTTTTTTGTAGAAATTTTAATTAATCATGTTTCTCTCCCTCAAAATGCATGCAACCTGACCTACACTAGTCAATTCCTACTGAATTGTTAAGGATAGATATAAAGGGGAAGTATACAAGTTCTTTCAAAGACAGAACTGAAATCTTCCACCAGCAACACAGGGTGCTTCCAAGTCACACTGCCTTTAAAATATCAAACACAGACCTACACACTCTGTCCAGATCACTCTAAAATCATTAAACACAGTAACTTTTTGTCACGATACTTCTCACTAGAGTCGCAAGATGCCATCAAACTTCTCAGCTTTTTTAATTCAAGAGCTTTAAGGTTGCTGTTATACCTGGACTTTGCCCTTTTCCCTGACCTTTCATCTCTTCTACCACCTTCAATCATTCCCAGCACGCTGAAAGCGAATTTCCATAACAAAACACAGGCATTAAACCCCCCTCCCCAAAACCCCACAAGAGGAAAACAAGCAAAAACCCCCAGAAAGCTGTTCATAGCTACTTGCCTCTTGGCAATTTCTGAGTGTTCCCCAGGTTTAGTGCAATATATCCCCAGAGGAGCAGACAGGCGAATCTCGACATCGTGCTCACCAAGCCAAGCTCGCCTGGGAATGGCTCTGACAGGTATCCTGCCCCAGTGCCGCAGCTGCATTTAACTGAACCCTTCTCCCTGGGACAAGAGGCTGCAACACTTTGACACCAGCTTCGTTCCCACAGTGGGAGGAGACAGCATGACATCATTCGCTCCCGCTGCACGACGAGAATTAGCATTCAAAAATATGGTCAGCCTCCCCCCGCAATAATCTCCTGGGATTTGTTACAGGATCTTTTCCACCACTAAGGGGAAGGCACTGCCGTTTTGTTGCTTCCATTTCATGAAAATAAAATAAAGAAGATCAAACTTTCTATTCGTGGAAAACTGATCTGAGAGACATTTTCCCTGTTTTATCCAAGAAATCTGGACTTAAACTGCAAAAACAGCTTTTGCAGTACTCAGAGGACTGTTTGCTATATTGACCTCAGTATTTTTGCAATCTCAACATTTTTCTTAAGGTTAATTCAGGCTACTTGTGGCTTTCATCCAGGCAAAATAAATACTAGTTTAATTTGACATGACAGTATAAACAGGCATTGTAAATATTTATTCAGCAAAAGAACTGGACTTGAAAAATCTAAATGTCATTTTTTCACTTGTATCTAGTGTTGGCAATTTAAAAAGACTTCATAATTTTCCCTTTCATAAGTGTCTGGTGAGTTACAACGCACATTGAAAATAATAAAGCAACACTTTTCATTCCAGGGAGATCTTCTCATCAGTCACAAAACTTTAGGTAGAAAAGATATTCCATTTTTCCAATAAAAGCTGTTGCATTCCATCTTTACAATGAGCCGAGTATGCCCAGCATTTGGTTCCACTCACAAGTGAGAAGATGGGAAGGGTAAAGAAAAACAAAAGTAAAGCACTAAGGAATAATTTCATCTCAGTATATGGAAAAGTTTCCAAAGAGATTAAATCTATTCGACTAAGCAGTGATAGTTCTCTCTCTCTCTCTCTCTCTCTCTCACCCTAAAAAGAAAAGCCCTAAAACCAAACAGGGAAAAAAAGAACCCACAAAGAAAATCTAAGCAAACCCAAAAGAATCATCAACAAGCGAACCTAAATGTACCTCTTGTTTATAATAGGTGAAGGCGGCTCCCCCTGCACCTGACACTGTTCTGCTTCCATTAGGGTTATAAGCAGGGAAAACCACAGCACTCGTACCTGGCTTAGAAAAAAAAAGCAGCTTAAAATAAAAAGGAAATACCTTGAAGCATACAGGAGCACTTTTGAAAGACCAGATTAATCGTGTGTGTGAAAAGACCCCGTGTTTGCCATAACTCGGGAAGAACTTCACAACAGAAACCAGGAATCATTGTCTTAGAGATGAACCTGAGGAATTTCAAACTCTTCTCGTCAATATGGACATTCCAGATTCATCATCCTGGCTGAATTCAGACATAAGGAAACGCTTTTTTTATTCCCTAACTCCAATCTGGGAAGAGCAACTTAAAAGTCAATGTTCAAGACAGACCCCCAAAAAAATCCCTGAACACTATTACCTGAAGGATCTTTGGGAATATTCAGATCTTGGATATGAGCACTCTAAACAGGTAAATGATACAGGTACAATTTGATTGAGATGAAAAGATGTTTGAAAGGCTGACCAGTTAGACAGGGATCTCACAAAGCACCACACAGGAGCATCAAATGGCAGAAGGGTGGATAGAGCGAGCAAACACGCCATTCTTGTTGTTTTTTAAGTTGAAGTACTATTTTCAAAAACACTTCAGAAACAATATGCTATTTTTTTCCTTTCAAAATTAAAAAATAAGAAATCAATCACTTGATGTAACTGTCTCTTGGGAGGAGTAATGGGAAAAATTGCTCCATGGTCACACAGAGCTGTCTTTGTATTAGTGTCAACTGGACTCTCCTATTTGCCCGATGGAAAATTCGCCCTCCTTCAAAAAATTACACAACACCTTCCACAAACAGCCACAAAGGCCAACTTCTACTCCGAAAAATCTCAGTGAAACAAACAAATTAATTATTTGCCTACCTCACAACCTCTCTCATAGATAAATATAGTCCCATCCCTGCTTTCACAGCTGCTCGCTTCTCTGCCGCCACTCGCATCTTACTTCTTCCTCCTTGGTGCATTTTCCATCCGTGTCCTCTCTGCTGAGGTGTTCCATATGGATATTTAACCTTCCCCTTGAGACCCTGGAAGGAGCCTGCAGGCCCCTTTCCCTGTGGTCCTGTAGAACACAGCTCTTCTCAGCTCAGAGTTCAAAAACTCACGTCAAGGTGCATTTTCTATTGTCTTATTGAGGATATGCTTCGTCAGGGACAATTCTGGTGTAAGCAGATGCAGGTGTAACTTTCCATTAGATATGTGTCAAGAGTACAAAAATCAGTTATATAATATTATTTTTATAATTTTCTAACATGCTCCCCTCATCTGCACCATCCGTGTATGATAAATAGACAATCACTGATTTTGTCCACTTCTTTTCTTGCAGGGCTAGCCTTTCCTAGGAAACCTCTGCTACATGAAAAATGTAAAAAAAAATCAGCTTCTGCTTTCCTTTTTCCTAAATCCTCCAGCCATCTCAATGTTTGTTGACTACTGCAGTGCAAAACTCAACAGGGGAACATAAGGGAGTTCCTGGGACTTCAAACACTATCCTGCATTGCTGGATGCTTCCATAATGCTGTTCAGGAATCCAATTTCTGCTCGTTGGAAAGCTACTTCACAATCTCCACTGAAACAGAGAGAGAATCTGATCTCCATTCACAAAGTCATCAAACCCAGCACGTTCCTCAGGTTTCTCTCACTCACACAAACCTGGAAGCACATTACCTTTGTCCTTTGACTTCTCAAGGAAATTATTACACATGGAAGATTCAGTTAATGACAGTTTTGTGTTATTTGTTTTTATTATCTTTGACATAAAAGCCAAGAATATTGAGCAAAATGCAGTAAAGAGAAGTCTCAGACAGATCAAAAAGGAAAAGACAAAACCTCTGATCCTCCAGCGACTCCTCCTTTTCAGCACCAAATTAATGTTTAAGTAACAAAGTCAAGTACTCAAAAGTTCACTTGCTTCTCTCAACTTCAGCTGATTCTCTGTGGGCTAGGTCTCAGAAACAGAGATTCCAGCAAGATAGTATCACAGCACATCTGGGGGCAAAGCTGAGCTTTTCTTAGTCCTCCTTTAATGGTTCCCAGACCAGCAAGTACAAGGAAAACAAAAGTATGGGAAGAAAAAGAAAAAGCTGGGGGGACGGGAGGAAGAAGAGCAGGAGAAAACATTTTACATTTGGTTTCCAAATACAAATATGCTTTTGTTGAGATTTGGGCTCAGTCCCAATTCACCTATCATTCCTGATTATTTTGACAAGCAAAAGCCAAGGTGCCTCAACTCCTTGCTGTTCTAATTGAAAGCAGAAAGAGTGTGCAAAGAATAACCTTAAAAAACAAAATCCTGTCCTCACTTGGAAAGGCACAGCGGAGCTCTCCAAGAGGAAGGACTTAGTCAAGTACACTTGATCTGGCTTTTCTCAGAACATTTCTGCTTGATACTGTACATTTCAGCAGTGCTTGTCAGTTATTTGTGGAGTCTCTTTTTCATAGAATATGCTATATAATTGCTAATTCTAATTTTCATGCTCTAATGGGTGACTCAATTATTGGAATCTTTTTCTTGCAAATACCGTGGGATCTCCTCTAAAGGCTTTCAGGGAAAAAGAGATGCCAAAGAACATTCTTTCAGATGTGCTGTTTAGAGAAGAAGAAAAAAGGTGAAAAAATAAAGAAGAAAAAAGAAGAACAAAATAAGGACAAACGATGGAAAAATAAGAAAAAAGAAGAAAATTGAAGGAAAAAAGAAAATCTTAACTCTACTATTTAGAAGTCTGTAATTACTTCTTTTCCAATACTCCATTCTCATTTTGAGAAGCAAATATTTCAGCTCTGGCACTATCAAAAATACAGGGTTCAGACATTAGTCTATTACTCAAAGGTAAGACACATTCATTTCATAGCATACAAGTGACCAAGACAGGGCGTTCTATTCCAAAGTGATCTCCAGATTTCCAAATCAGTGGGATATGAGGCGAAGCGAAAGGAGGAAATTCAGTGAAAAGGAGTGGACAGAGTAGCTGGTTCTTGTCACACGTTGTACATAGTTCAATCTCTTTCAGCACTCACTCATTTGACACCTGTAAATTCAGACAGTGACTCACCTTCTCAAATGGGAGGTGTATTTCACCAAAATTCTGTACAACACTGAGTGAAACAAAAAAGCCCATTTATTTAATTTCTCTAGTAAGTACTGACTTATCTCATTGTTCCCTTTGCAATGCAAATAACCTGGTACACTCAGTTCTGCAGTTTTGAAACCATTCTCATGGCCTGCCACATGAAGAACCAACACAATTCCCAGGTTTTCAACAGTGCCACTCCTCCCTGTTATTAAGATTTTGTAGTAGTTTTTTTGGGGCTTATTTTGCCTTCAACAATTATTTTTTAACAGTTAGGATTTGACTGACTCCAAGGAAGGACTCTGCAAATTGCCACTAGGCTCCTGGTACAATGCCTGACCATTCACATGGGGGAAAAACATTTTTCCCTTATAACCAGTCTAAACCTCCCTCGTTTTAGCTCGTGCCTGTTTTCCCCCATGCTCCCCCAGCCCAGCAAGGTGAGGAGCCAGCTCCGTGTTCTTGGCCCCTTTGGGAAGCACTCTAAGGGCTGCTGGGTTCTCTTGTCCTGCCTGAGCAGGTGCCATTCCCTCAGCCTTTCTTCGCCTGCTCCAGACCCCGACCACCTTGGTTGCCCCTGTCCAGCCTTGCTCCAGTTTGTCATTGTCCGTGCTGAATTTGGGGTGGGGGGAGAGACCAACACTGCACGGTGTCTAGGGATGCAATTCACCAAGGGGTGACTAGCGGGGGAAAATTACTTTCAACCTCCTGGCCACGCTGCTGCTCATACAGCCCAGGGCACTGCTGACCTGCCTTGCTGCCAGCACCCACTGCTGCCTCCTGTGCAGCCTTCTGCCCACCAAGATCCCCCAGCTCTTCTCACCAGGGCTGCTCCCAGCCAGTCACTCCCCAGCCTGGGTCGCTGCAGGGGTTTCTCCCACACAGAGACAGACTTTGCAGTCGCACTTGTTGAATTTCAAAGCATCCCTGTCAGCCCAGTCCTCCTGAGCGGTGAGGTGTCTCTGAATGGCAGCCCCGCCCTAACGAGCAGCGAGTGATCATCCAAATCGGTGCCACCTGAAAAGCTGACAAGGGTCTGCTCTGTCACTCCAGGGTACTGACAAACATGTTAAAGGAGAGGTTCTTAGATAACCATCTGTGGTGCTCTACTTGTTACCCTCTGTAGGAGCCACTCCCGGCTGCCCTCTGAGCCTGAGCATCCAACCACTGACTTGGCCAGAGCCGAGCACAGTCTCTGTGAGCCACTTTGGTAGGTGTACACTCCATCAAACGCACAAGGTGTGGCACAATTTCTATTTTAAAACACTATTAAGAAAGCAGCGTCTTTAAGCAAACACTCAGCACACCAAATGTGTTCCACAGCTGAAGGATTCCCCTGCATCATAAGATCTTACCAGAAATAAATCTGCCCAACCTCATCGAGCCTCTAGAGCAAAAACCTAGCCTGGCCTTTGAAGCACTCTATAATTACCAAGTACTGAGGACACTGTTTCTGTCTCTGAAAAAAACTGCCTTATTCTCCTCTTTTATCAACACATTTGTGCCACTTGAGATGATTAACACAATTACAGCCTCCCTATTATTGGATTACCCCTAAACATTCCTTCCAAACATATTCTGTCTCTGCCTTTCCCACCACCATATCTCTAAATATTTATCACTGTCCGCCTAAACACAATCTGATTAACTTGAAATGCAGGAGGAAACAAAGAGCAAAACACAAAAAGGAGTCTTTAACAGAGTAATTGCATGAATCAAAAATATCTTAGCATGTATAGATTTTCCTGTGATTAGAATGATCTTTGGATAGCCTAAATTATAATTTAATTATTCTATGCATGCTTAAAATATGAGCAAATACTTTAAACACCAGTCCTGTCCCAGATTGCTTTCATAATCCATGCTGTACTGAATCTTGGTCTTTCAATACTCCATTGCAATCTTCCTTTGCAGAAGTCAGCACCTCCTGGTCTCTTTCAGTCTCTTTCCACAATATGTTCTGATTTGTGAAGATAATGTAAGATCACAGTCCAGATTAGTGAACTCAGATGTGGAGTCTGGAGTTTATTAGTATGCACTAGGATAGGATACAGAATCTGTTTATACATTTATGTATTGACATGAATGTTGATGCCACAGGCAATTCTATTTTGAAGAAGGGAGGTTTGTCTGTATCACAGATCCGCAGGAGCACTCGCCTCTGAAGAGAGCAGAGAAGTGCTAACGATCAACTGCTCCAGTGTTTGCCAAGTTGTATTATAGTGGGTTTGTACAGGAATAAATACCACATGCCACATCACGTATCTGGTACAGATTTGGTTTATTTCGGATTATTGCCTCAGGACAAACTCCTGCGCCCTTGTGCTCCCGCTTCCTCATTGCTCAGCCACATTCTAACCAAGCACTTCTGCCTTCCATCTCAAAGAGCCTCTTCCTTACCTCTCAAAGCACCTGCCACATTTTTCTGTGCCCTGGTTTTACCTCTGGCTCTCCTCAGCCGCCCTCAACCCTTCCCGGGCTCCTGGGGGATCGCGCCCCGAGCGCGGCCTCGGGACGGGGACAGCAGGGACAGTGATCCTTGCAAAATACCCGAGTTCCACACTCTCATTCTGTAATACTCACCTGTTCATTAGACAAACAAATTATATAGACGACACATTTATATAATAAATATAAGTGTAGTAGTTAGATGCAATGTTATGAAACGCCTCCGTTGCATTTTCCAGGGTAAAAATTTTAATAAGGGTCCAAAGTAAAGTTTTCGGATTGAAGTACGTGGGAAAGTCTTCTGCCAAAATTAAGCCCACGAAGAGGATGGGGTGAAATCGAATGTTGTGCCGGTGTTTGTGTGCTTTGCTTGCTTCCTGCAGCGCAGATTTCCCTGTGGAACAACCAAAAACAAATGTTTGGGTGATCTTAGCCAAGGCTGCAGGCTCAGATACCAAATGCCTGTCCAGTTCGAACCCTGAAAAGCCTTTCTCAGCCTGTCTCGACAGTGTGCCAGTAAAAGATTGGCCAATACCTAGATATTATGACTCTCTGACCAAAAGGCAGCTCCACAGTAAGCCAGGTGAGGCTTCCAACAGGAGCAATCCTGGGAGTGATTGGAGCATTTGGACCAGAGAACTTCCCAAAGTATTATCTGTACCCAAGAAATAGAGACCCCTGGTTCTTGAACCATGGATTTCTGCCTTGCCTTTTCAGCTGGTGATTGGCCAGAAAGTGATTCTCCTAAGCGTAATGTTACTTTGAATAGAGAAACTCGAGGTTTTGGTGTAATTATTCCAACAGTTTAGAGGGAGGATTGGGAAGATTGCTGCTGCTCAAACTGCTCCTCTGTGTACCCACACACCGACAGTGGCTGCTCCCAGCCCCGGCTGCTTCTGCTCCTGGGTTGGGCTTTTTCCCCATTTATTTTGTGGTGCCTCCCAGCATAAGTTCCAAAGACAGAATGGCAGGAGGCACCAAACTGCTCTTGGGTCAAGGCAATGCACAAAAGTGTACAGGGCTGGTGCCTGTGCTCTTCTACTTAAAATGGAAACATTTATTCTCCCCATGGCTGCCGATTATGACTACAGGAAAAAAAAACAAAAACAAAAAAAACCCCAAAAATAAAAACCAAAAACAAACAAAACAAAACAAAACCAAACAAACCAAGTTTAAGTCCTGCCTCACTATAGAGGGGTGCTGAATTAAATGCAGTTCAGTACTGAGTCTGTCCCATTACAGAATCAGCAGGTGCAGCCTTAAGCTGTGCTTATTTCCCTCTTCCCTTACTCTACACCAATCTTTCGAATATTCTGACAAAAAGCCAGAGGAAACCCTGCAAAAACTAGAGCAAATAATTTAAAAAGCCCCCACTGTTAACTTCTATGAAAAGCAGAGAACTAATGTCAAAGTTATATGGAGGAAGATGACCAGATTCTTAGTTTTATTAAAAGATATTATTTTCTTGGCATAAGAAAATCAGTTCTTTGGCTACAATGCACAGATTTGATGAATGCATGCAAAGACAGGAGGGAAATAATTCATGTTTTTTCCTCTCTCCTTATGAGTCATTTTGGCCTAAAACACATCTTCCAGAAACTTTTTGGCTGAATTTGGCTAGATTAGTTTGCACTCAACATCAGCAGGCTTATCTAGGTCAGAATACTGTGAATAACATTTGAGTGTCACTGCTTGTCACTACTGTGCAGAGAATTTAAACATAGAAAAGCTACTATGAACTATAAACTTCCTTTTAAGCTGAAAAAGGCAGCTAATGAGCAACAGAAACGTTATTCTAAAGTACGCAGCACAGTTGTTATGAAAATCTTGTAGATATTAATATGAAATTCATATGTTTACTTGTCATAATTGTCCTCTGTATCCAGGGATAAAAAATAGGAAGTTCTATTGCATAAAGATTAAAATAACAGTGCATTAACAATTTATTTGAAGCAAACTAAACCCAGGATTAAATAAACTCTAAATGTTGTCTTTAGAAAAAAAATATTTGCATGACACTCTTGGAGCAAGTATTTAAAAACTAAATCAAATCAAAGCAACTCTGAAGCATTATGGTCAAAGCACATTATCTGTAAAGGAAAGGGGTTATGTTTCCAAACTTCAAAAATGAACAGCAACTGCACATTTCCGGCAGGTAGCTCTTCAATGTGCATTAGAAGATTTCTTTTTCTTACATCCTGTAAGGTGGATTTTACCTTCCAATTTGGTTCCACCTGAAAATAGTCCAGCTGTGCTAGCCAAAACATTCCCATCACATAAATAAAATGAAGTCGGCAGGAACAAAAGAGCCTCTTGCCAGGCAGGCATCATACATACATATACATATATACATACATACATACATACATATATATATATATTTATATATGTATGTATATACACACATAAAAATGAAACCAGTGTACTTCCTAGCATGAGAAGGAAATGTTGATTTAGAGAACACAATCTTTTCAGTAGTTTCTAAATATAAAGTGCTGTTGACAGCTAAAGAAATTTAGCAGTCTCCCTTACAGCAAATGAAAATGAACATGTAACACAAAGAGGGATAACATCTCATGTCCAGAACAAGCCTCATTTTAACATGGTTTGCTTTAAAAGATCCTTAGTATTTGGGAAACCTAGAGTTTGGGAACTGGCTCATAGTTTGAAGAGCAGGGAAACTGGATTCTGTATTCTTTGCTAGTTTAAAATCCTGTAAGAGCTTTCTTTCGTATAAAATTGGGTTTTGCTTTGTGTAGAACCTGTTGCACCTGGTTGTACCTCAGGACCTTGAAAAACTTTCAAGGAACATAGATACAGTGTCCAAAGCACAAGTTTTCAAGAGCTCAGACGGTCTGTAAGAGCTGGGAACTGCTACAGAGACACGGACACTCTCTGGAGCACACCCAGATGTAATAGAACATTTTGGAAATCTCTTCTTGTCAAACAGAGGTATTTTTGTAACAGTTGTCACTACTATTTATCAAATAATATCAGCATCTGTGTTTCTGTTACAGGAAACACAAGTAAACACACAAAGTCAGGGCTCGTTTCAAAACCTTTTCCTGCAAAATTATTGTTTCTGTATTTTCAGAGAGAGGTCGACAGCACAGGACCAATTTCGAAGCATTCCTGAATGAAATGGGAACAGAGCGCCAGATGACCCTCAGCTACGAATTCCTGTTCAATCACCAGCCAAATACTTTGCTGGTTCAGTAACTGCGTTCTGCCAGTTTGCATCAGCCACAAGCCGTAAGGAGATCCCTTGAGAGAGGAGACTTCTTCTCCCGAGCCGTTCGGGAGCTCTGAGCGCCGTGTTCATTCTCCAGCGGTGACACCAGGCACTGCCAGCTCACCACAGAGGTGTTGGCACAGGACCCCGACCTGCTCTCCAGTTACCAAAACCCACCAAACACCATAAAAACAAATCTGGATGATTGTTACAGGACGGTATAAAGCCATCATTGGCAAGGCACAACCACATACGTAGCTGATTGTCCCCTGGCCTAACAAGAAAATAAGAATTTTAGGATACTTCATGGATGGCAAATAACATTTGTTCCAAATAAAAATGTTAGTACATTTGCATCGATTCATATAAAAACTAGAAGTTTTTAAATAAGTATCTGCTACTCCAAAGAAAAAGCAAAGTATTCAGTGATGAGAAATAGTAGTTAAAGATATATGGAAAAAACATTGACATATGCTAAACATGCTTTTGCATAGAGAATCTTTTAAAAATAATTGAAAAGCAGAGGCCTTTTCCTGCTTGGAGTGTGGAGTGAGATAAACCACCAAAACTTACAAAGGAAAGATCACCATTTGGTAAGAAAACTCTTCAAACTGTAAAGGCAGAAAACATTTCTTAGTTTAATTTGGTGAAAAAATGAGAAGAGATGAGCAAAATAATTGGTATTCAAAGAAGTCGTGGTTTGTCTAAACAAAGTGGATCCCATTCTCTTTGCAGGATGAAATTATTTATAATTAAAGCGGTGCTTTAAAGTACGTGCTGCCCTGTGGATGGAAGTTTCCCAAGCCAACTCAGGAAAGTACTCAAAATTTCACATTACTAGTGGGATGTGTCCGGCCTTTGGACAGCATCAGAACAGCTAAATAGCTTGCATTCCCCTGAATAATTTATAACAACTCTGATAATACCAGGAGATTTGGTTTAGAAAATTTGGAACATGAAAGGGCATGGAAAGCTCTCCCAAGTCTGCAAAGAGAATTCCTGGAATGGTATAAAAATGTTACGGAATAACACAACGCACATTTTTTTTACACAGTTTTTGCTACTGTACCAAAGGACAGCCCAGTCTCGGCTACTGGAATCATTTAATAGGTGGAGAGAAACCTCTTGATGAACTACACGCGGGTATGCAGGCACACCTTCGGTAACAAGCCTTTCCTTTAACAGCAAAACGTTCTGTCATCTGCCACGTCCCTGAAAATTTGTGGGCAACGAAGAGTCAAAGTAGTGAAGGAGAAAATCCCACAGCATCGGGGGTATCGTGCAAGCAGTGCAAACGTGGAGTTAATCTACTGAATCAAGTAACACTTATTAACTCAGTGTACAAGACGTTGGCTCACCCTCACTGAGCCAGTGACAAGGGAACAAGTGCTGCAAGTGTAGAGCAGTCCCAAAAATAGAGAAAAACGGCAGAAAGAAAGACAAACCTCTTGATACTCTCAGGGTATGCTGAAACCAAAATTAGCTCAGTCTTGGGCCAGAGATTCTTCCCCCTGTTCCCCCCACCCTCCCTTTTCTTCTATAGAAGAGCTGAAAAAAGTCAAACATGACATGGATTTAATTCGCAGAAATTCCTCAGGCATTGGTTATGCGCTTTCCACAGATGTTAGCTGTTTTCAAATGGAAATTACAGTGTCAGACATCATTTTCTCAGAAAAACAGCATTAAACTCTTTTGATCAGAAGAGATTTAGCTCAGTTTCACATGAGTCAGGGCGAACAATTTCTAGAAGGTCCCCTGGGAACGGAATTTGGATGCTAAAAGACAAAAGCTCTTCAAGCAACATGACAATAGCAAAACTAGAGGTGTCTTGTGTGGTGTGGAAGTAGGGGAAGGGAATGGTGGGAGGCAGTGCATGTGGGCTGCAGGGATTTTCCAAAAGCGCCTGTGAGAAAGCAGCCAATAAACTGACAAAGCCTACAGCATCACTTATTTCACAAACAGCGTTCAGTCTCTAAGGTACAAAAAGGGTTTTTTTAGCTTTCAAAACAACTAACAAAGCTGCCAGCTGTTACTCAACGCATTATCAGGCTAATGGAGGGAAGGGGACGGGGCGGGGGAGACAGAAAGAGAGGGCTTTTATCTTCTCCACCACTGACAAAAGAATGAAGTCAAAAGTAACCACTTCAGGCATCAGTCAGGGTTCTCCCCTGCACGGCAGTGCTTGGCTGGATGAATGCTACATCAGTACACAAAAATATGCATGAAACCACTGCCTTGAGATGTCCATCTTCAAAATGAGTATTAGAAATATATCCATCTGGTTATGTGAGCCCAAATTAATGTTTCTTTTTCATTCATCTTACTTTTTCCTTTCCTGAAATCACTGGGAAAATTCTATTTAGTCACTAGCATGTCCCTTACGTGCTCATCTTACAGCATTCATTTTATACTTGCTCTGCTTTATTGACATAAGGGCAATAGCCCCTAATGTTGCTTTGTGAATTTTTTCTTACCTTCCTTCTGTATGATGAAGAAATTTACTATAGCAGGCAGGTTTCTGTGAAGCAATACTTAAAATCAGTAAGCGTTTTTTTAATATTCACCTTGTGGGTTGCCAAAAGTCAAAATAATCCTAACAAACTGCAATGAAGGTGTCCCGGATTTAGAACATAACAATTCATTCCCTCTGCCTTCATCCAATGAGTAACTGTCAAAATTCTGGCAGTTCTGGCTTGAAACAATGAAGGCTTTTGCAAAGGAGATATTGTCCTCTGACCATGCTCCACTTCACTCCTCTCAAAAAAAAAAGGCAGACACATTATTTAAAACAGTCAAGTTCAAACGCTGAAAAATTCAGAGGCATTCAGCAAGTCTTCAGTCCTCCTCACTAAGCACTCACCTAGCCCATGATTTGCCAGTTGGTCTGGTAGGATTTCACGGGATGCAGAAGGAATCCCTGACCATCCTGTGCTTTAAGAGGTGTCTGCAGCATCCTTTGAATGGCAGAAAGGAACAAGAAGTAGCAGCTGAGTTCATGAAAGCAAATTGTACTGATCACTGGTGTGAGTCCTGTTCCCCCTTTCTTGATCCTTTCTGACCCTTGTTTGATGTTCATCCTACAAAGGTATTTGTGGGATTTATGTGGATTTTTTTCTCTTTCTAGTTGAATTTTAAGGGCTAATCAAAAATATACAGGAAAACTATTGCTGCCTCAATATGTTTCTGTTGGGATTTTTTTTTTTTTTTTTTAAGTCTTAAGAGAAAGCCAATAAGGATTTGACCGAAAAGATTAACCTAACAGTCTTTATTAGTGTCTTTTTCTGTATCTGGAGCTTTTCTAACTATTTCTAATAACATGAATACTATGACAAACTTCTGAAAAGAAAGTTTAGGTTACCTCTTAAGGAAGATCTTTGATAAGAGAGCAGAAAAGTCTAGAGGAGGTTGCTGGAGTATCATGAGTTTATATATTTTTGTATTTCCATATAAAGAGGAGGGGATAACGTTGATTCCATATTTAGCAGAAGCACAATGGAACTGATGATCTAATCATGCCTAGATGCAAGGAAGGCTTCACCTCAGCAGAACAACTGAGCGTGTGTGAGCCCCTGGAGCCTGACAGAAGGAACCCAGGGATGCTGAGAAAGCTGCAAGACCACTCTTGCACATCCTGGAAAGGTTGTGGTGATTAGGAAAGATCCCCCATGCTCCAAAGAAAACAAATGTCACTTTCTTCTTCAAGAAAGGCCAGAAGGAGGATCTAAGGAACAGGAGGCCAGTTCACAACAAGGTGATGGAGGAATTAATCTTGGAAACAATTTCCAGATACATGAATGTCACTGGGAGTAGTCAACACGGATTCATAAAGGGGAAATCCTGCTTAATAAGCCTAAAATCTTCAAAGGTGATTAGCTTGGTAGATGAGGGAAGAGTGGCAGATATCCACCTCAACTTCAGTCAGGCTTTGGACATTGTCTCCTGGGATTCCTTCCCCTCAGGTAAGTCCCAACCTGAGGGACTGAATTTGATGAGGTGTTTGCTACTCATATTTATTTCCTTCCTTAGAACAGCTGACTTTCTCTGCAGTACCAGGTTTCTGGCTGCAGAAGCAGGTGTTGAAGTTTAAAACGCTGGCATTATAAAATTACGGATGGTTGAGCTGCTTAAGGTTCCACATCCCTGTCCCTCATGACTCCCTCTTTGTGATGGACAAGCTTTACAGGTGATCAGTAACCCTTCTCCCAGCAAAGGGAGGAGCTCATGAGAGAGCAGTGGCCAAGAACAGGGCTGCTCCCAAGCTAAAGTGCAGGCTGTGCCCTCAGGCAGGTGCCTGTGAGCAAAGAGAGCAGTGTGAACGGGTCTGCTGGCCACGGTGTATTTCCAGACGTGTCTCCACGGCGGAGGGCTCGCAGGCAGCCCCACTGTGCACACAGACAGAACGCAGCGTGGCAGGGAAACACCCCAGCACCCAGCACCTGTGGGTCAAACACCTTGAGCCAGCGCCAGATGGAGGAAAGTCAAAGCAGGGGATCTCTCCTTGGTGCTCAGATCCACTTACAGCTGGACTCCGCTCTTTGGTGCTCCAAAGGAAGGAAAAATAAAAGAAGGAAAGATCACCATTTGGGACTCAAACAGTAACTGTAGAAGACCTTTCCACTCAAAAACCCACCATTAAAGGCAATTTCTGTTTTTACTGAAAATAGAAAATTTCAGTAAAATGTGGATTTGTGATCCACAGGAGGCAAGACCCAATAATGAAGCAGTCTCTCATTGTCTTAGAGACCGTATGACTGCCCATAACAACTGTGATTTCGTTTATAAATGTTCTGCACGCCAGTCCTGAAATCCAGTTTGTGTTGTGACTAAGCTAGACAAAGGCCAGAAATACTTGTATGAGGTTATACATATGCATGGCTCTTATGCAGGCTCCTTACGGGAACCGAAGGAGAATTCTGAAAATAAAAAAAATGTAAAAGCTGCAACCAGCCTGAGGAAATCTGATAGCAATGAGGGCAAGGCAGGGGTGTCAGAGTATTTGCCAGGAAATGAGGGTTTGTTTATACACACCCATTATTACATCAGCTGTTGCGCTGATGTCACCATTAATGAGTTTTGAGAAAAGTGGGTTTGTCCTTGACTGAGATGATTCCAAATTTTATAAGGGCTTCCTAATTTCAAAACTGGTGCTCAGTAGCTCTAAAATCGGTGTGCGTAAGAAAACCATCAATAGTAAATCATGAGATGCAATAATGTGGAGCTTTAAGCAGGTTGCTGCTCGACAATCTGTGATTTTATAATGCCAGCATTTAAATCATCAGTACCTGCTTCTACAGCCAGAAACTTGGTACTGCAGAGAAAGGCTGTCAGCTGTTCTAAGAAAAGAAAAAAACCCCAAAAAACCAAAAAAACACCAAAACCCAAACACATTAATAGCAAATACCTCAGCAGATTCAGTCTCTCAAGTTGAGACTTAAAGGACTCTAAAGAATTCTGAGGGTTCTGAAACCAGAAAGACACCCATGTTAAGTGATTCCAGAAATAATAAAACCAACAGAATCTCCCATCAGAAGCTACTGAGATGTAACAAAACAAGGAACACTGACAATCAAAATACCAACTTCAAGATCTCAGATGATGAGAATTTTATCATTATCAAAAAGAAGTTCTGAAGGTTCAGAGCCATAGCACTTTGCCTTCTTTGGGCCTGGTAATTGTCAACATGAAATTGTTGGGAAAAAATATATTGCAAAGACCTGGTTAGTAAATATTGACCATATATGAACATATATAAATAATTTTACAAGGTCACAAATATGGCTTTAAATCACAGAATACAAGAAAATCACCAGGTGGAGAAGATAGTGTGGTGCTATTACAGGTAAAGAAGTTCCATCTCTCCAAGAAAATGGTGCTGATTTTTATCAAAAACCCAATAAAGAAAAACAGGACTTTTCATTTCATAAATACCAATGAATTTGGCACTTGCAGCTCCAAGCAGTTTATGCTTTCCCCTCCAATGTTTTCTAGTACATCTGAGACATCGGATTGAGTGCTGGGGTTACTTCTTCAGGCAATGTTCATCATCCCTGAAACTTTGCTTTGAAAAAGTTACACCTCTAACAAGCAGAACTGAGGGAGGAAAAAGGCTTTAGATCCCCAGGGATAGACTCAACTCAGCTTCTGTAGCTTTTCTAACATTCAGCTGGCTTATGCAATAAATCCCCAGGCCCAAAAAATTATTTAAACTAATTATCAGGGAAGCAAGGGACCAAAAAACCCCAAAGTGCTTCTTGAACAAAATCCACCAAAACAATTAGCATATGACTCATGTTTAAGTTGCCCCACTGCATTTTACAAGACTTCCAGGAGAGCTACACCATGCAGCATCATTTCTAAAACGTGGAAGATAACCCAAGCAGTGTCAAATACTGACTTTCAAATCATTATTTGCAAATATTAATGCCGTATTTTCATATTTTGTAGCACATTACCAAATGTTTACAAAAAACTACAAACTTCCCTTTCTCAGAACACATCATTTATTTATTGCACTTCATTAAATACATGCCTGAATAGGATTTTTGACTAACAGCGTTATTCACTCTGAGGCCATGCAATCGTAACAAAATAAGGTAATCATAAAATCACATCTGATCCATGGCTTTATAAAAAAATAAAAATATGTTTCTCAGTAAGAAATTTTGGACTATAGCAAGATTATACACACTATTTTGAGCAAATGCAATTTAAATGTGGAAGAGGATTGACAACACAGGAAACTGACAACTGAAATATTATCGCAGGGGAACAAAGGAATATATCCATGTACTGCGTAATTGCCTGTGTACACAATGGAAATAAGAGAATGCTTAGGTAAATGGACAGGTAACAAGGCAGGGACTTCATTATACAAAAGCTGAAATAATTAGCATTAGTTTGCAAATTTAATAAATCAGTAGTAACAGCAAGAGTCTTCTGCCCCCTTATTTTATTTAACCCGTATGATAGTCATGATAGGATACTCCTGTTCCTCAGCCACTTTGCTCTCTGAAGGCAGCAAATGGAGAGGGAACAACAGGAAAATAAAATATATACTAATGAACGCTGAAAAACCCAAGATGCAGTAAAAGGAAACTAAGGAAAGAACTCAAAAAGAGCTCAGAAAAGAATTAATTTTGGTACAGTGGCATACACCAGCTGATCTTAATGCGAATTTTGAAGAAATATTTGAATAATACAGTGGGTTTGAAAAATGCAGGGTAGCTTTGACACATTCATGCACTGAAATCTGCTCTCTGAAATCGTTGCCTTCAGACTGACAGACTGAAACGAGCTGTGCATACAGAGAAAGAAATCTCTCAGCTACACATCCTTTCATTCTTTTCCTGCTTAGCCTAAGAAAATACTCGTGGTGAGGCTGTTAGAACGAGTTCATTCATCATCTTAAAAACATTATTTTATTAATAAAAAAGACAGTGGATATGACTTTGAAACTGAAGAATACTTACTATATTTTTGGCTAAAGAACTAGAGATGAGTCAAAAGGAACTTTTTGGCAGTACCCTGCCCCGAGCAAACAGCTCAATCTGTGCCTTTTACAAACAAGCTCCAGAGGAAGATGCTGCTTGCTCCTAAGTCCCTCGATAGTTTAGGACAGAGCTCCCCCACTCCCACTGATATTTCTGTCAGAACCTCTGGTGAGCAATCGCAAGCCGATTTGGGAGAATCCATCAGTTCAAACTCGGTGCTAGGCACACCGAGGCATGCTATGAATGCTCAGTCAAGAGTTCTCTCGCTGATTTTCTGACACATTTTGCATTAAACTGTCACCAGTCCCATAACAGTACTCTCACTCTCTGTCTTTCTGGTAGGCACGATGCCAAAAAGAGGAAAACAGACTAGATGGCTCTTACCAGTTTAAGCCCAGCAGGCAGGCAAAACAAACTCCATTTCAAATCTTTACAGATCTTTTCTGTGAACTACAAAATTTCCTTTTCCAGCCTGATCACTTCCTTCTCCTCTCATATACATTAAATATATGTACTTCCAATGAGACATCCATATTCGAACCAGTTTCAGATTTGCCACGTTCAGAGAAAGGAAGCAGAGTTTTCCCAGGTTGGAACCACAGAAAGGTCCTCTTCTCTTCTCACAGGAGAGTAGAATAACAATCATTCCTTCCAAATAAAAACAGCTTCAATAAGCAGCATCACCAACAAAACTTATTGTTCTGCAGTCACAAAGTAAAAGGATGCCTGTCCAAGCTCGTGAAGATTTATTCAGTATTACGTTATACAAATTCTATTTACAAATAAAATGTGTTTTAAATGTCCAGTGTGGGCTTAATTATCACAAGAGAATTATTTTGTCATTTTACAAGTAAATACCATTGTCTTAGTTATGATCATTGACAATTAAGCCACAAGGATTCTTTATCTTTAGATGGCCACACATGGTCTTTTTTCTTATCTTGGGCTAAATTTGGCATTGCTACAGTAAAAGTTAGGAAATTTTAGCTTACTGGGAATTATTCTAGCAATTCTATTTTTTACGAACATATTTAGGGCTAAACATCAGACTTTTATGGCCTTGCACAAACCTTTAGCCCACGGCATACTCATGCACAGTGCCCCTAGTATTTAGAATCACCATTCTCAAGCAGCAGGAGTTGTCCAAACAAGGGAATTCATTTGTGTATCTTCTTGACTCAGGAATTACTAACAGCTCCACCACCTAAAAGCTGAGAATTGGAAAAAAAACCAACCCTGTATATTGTGCTCAAACAGATTTTTCTTTCCCCTAGCAGATGGATCTGACACTCCCTCCTTCTGTGGGTAAACCAAGCCAGATGAAAGCAAGGCAAGAACACTGCGTGACATTGTTCTTGGTGAACTCGGAAAGAACCAACAAAAGCACTGTGGAGTTGGAAAGGCTGGCCACGCTGATTAACCTGAAAGGAGCAGGCACTTCCACAGCACACTTTTCAAGTTTGAACACCAAGATGCTCTTTTTTAAAGCAGATTAAATAATGCTGCTTAAGTTTGACTGCAAAGCAGAGGATGGAAATAGAAAATTCACTTTGTTTTGCTGACTTTATTGATTGCTTATCTGGCTGCTCTGTCACCATATCTTGTTTAGTCTAACATGAAACTACTCTTCTTGCCAGTGAATAAAAATTCCTACTCAAGCCTTTGACTCAGATACAACCTAAAAATAGTATTTACTATCAGAAATAAAACTCCAAGAGAAAAGGTGTATTGAAACTGAGAATAAATTAGCACCACAAAAACTCCCATCTGAATAGCATCCCAATAGCTCCCCACATATTACAGCAAATTTTGGCTCAGACAAGTCTACAAAAAGCTGCAATCCTTAAAAAACAATGTTCCAAACGAGCTGGTCACTGACAAGGCCCCACGTTCTGGCTGCATTTGTGGACTGCAATTCTGATGAGCAACAGGAGCGTACCCTGTGCAAAGATTTGCACAGAGAACAGCTTTAAAAAGTACAATGTAGACCTTAAATAAAAACACATCCTGTGGCTAGTGTTTCTGTCTGGGGGGCTTGGGGTCCTTTTGAGTAAGATATGAAAGAGATTTGCCTCTTTCAAAGTTTATTTTCAGGCTTGCTAATGACAAACTCTTAAGGAACAGCAAGATATGGAACCCAAGTCTTAAAATAATTTAGAAAATATGTTAATTTACTTTAATGCATGGCAAATTTGTAAAAGCTGTGTTTCAATAGAATAATTTTAGAGTGAATAAATTTATCTGATCTCCAAGTAAAGCGGATTCACAGAAGACATTTTTTATCTTCTTTTGTCCACCCACTTTAAGGATTTGTTGGTGTGTCTTTTAGGATGATTGTTGAGCTGCAAACTCCGGAACTTTCTCCGACTTTTTTAGACTAATGCATATGACAGAAGCAAAACATCTTATCACACTTTTACAATTATTCCCAGCTATTTACATACATCTTGTATGAAAGAAAATGTCTTTTACTTTGGGAAAAATTTTAGTTTTGTTCATGTGACAGAGAGGGTTTAATATTAGGAATATTGCATTAAAAGTCCACAGCAGGTGAGCTATACACATGATTAATTCAAGCCACTCTGACTTCTGTTCTGGTCCTTGTAGGGGTAGTAGCAGTTCTGTAAATCAAACCATTCACCTCCCAGAGAGTCCTGGATTCAGCTCGTTTGGGGGGAGGAGCTCAACAACTCCAAACTGACCTCAAAAGAGAAAGTTTTATCATGAACACATCTGTAGGAACACCTTAAACAACCAAAATTTATTGGGAAACTCTTTGGTGCCCAGGACTCTGTCAAAGTCGAAACCTTCAGGCAGAAGTTAAACACTGAAGCAATCACACCTGCCAAAAACTTTGGCCTCTGCTTTAATATGCATCATTTACATGCTCATTCAGAAAATGACATTATTCTAGAAAGATAATGTGTGCAACAATAATGACGCCTGTTTCAAAATCCCAAATAAATGCAACTACTTATCCAGACACAATTATACACACACAGAGGTACACCAATAACCCCTTCCCTCCAGCTTTAGGCTTGCATCAATACGGCTTCCCTCCTTTCAGCTTGATTCAACTTTCAACAATTTTGTCTTCAGTAGCCCCGTGAGACACAAACCACTTACATATAACAATCATTTGATGATAAGGATATTGTTTGAATTCATTCACTAATTTGTTGTTAATTATCGATGCTAATTGTATCTAGTTGCACATGATTATTGTCTCTTTAAATACAGCTAGAAGGACTCCAGTTAATTTTCCTCATCACCTCTGCAGCTGCAGGATGTCCTGCAAACCACAGTGGAGCGTGCAGAAATCTTTTTACACTGCTGCTGGTAGCAGAACGCTGCAAATCTCCACCCACTAATATTTCCTGACAGCACCCACAGCTTCAGTCCTAAACTGAAGAAGGGTCAATTGCTAGAATTATCTCTCAGTCCAGAGATTAAAGCCTTGACAACGTAATTCCATCGCTGTACAACTTCCACGTGAGGAAGGAAAGAACCTTTTGGCAGAGAGCGAGCACTTTCCCGAGGAGGAATGCCATTGGTGACTCCTTCCCTTTCAGCCCCAGCAGTCCCCCAGCCTGCTCTGCTTGGACAATGTCCTGCTGGTTGGATCAGCCTGAGGCAGGCAGGAGCTCCTCCAGATCCACTGGGGATACCACGGCTTGTTTGCTATGTACAGAACAATTGACAGTCACTTCAGCTGATTTTTTTTGGAGGTTTTTATGTTTAGATAATCCTTTACACTTTTTTTCCTCCAGCAGTGCAATTAGAGGAGAAAATATGAAGCAGTTTTTTCTGCTGTGGCAAAGACTCAGATGCACAATGTTTGGCCTAGCTATAGTTCCAAAATATCCTAATGTGGACATAGCTTTTACTGGCAAAAGAATACTAGTGCATGTCACAGTTTGCTGAATTAGGCTGAGGAGTTTTACAATTATTTATACTTTTTCCATTTCTACAAGGCTTCAGCTGTCCAACAATTTTCCTAACCTAAGTGTCCTTTAAATAAATATGCTCCTCAGCAACAAAAAACAAATCCGAAGTCAGGCCCAGATCCAGGGTAAAAATTACACCATTTAAAGTCACTTCCTAAAGAGATGGCAGGACAGAGTATTTCTTTAAAAGTGTATGCCTGCATCTCCATTTCTGCTTTCAAGCTATGTGTTAGAAATTTTTTTTTTTTTTTTTGGGCGGGGGAGGTATAATGATTTTCTCTCATAATGGAATTATTTCCACATTAGAAACATTTTACTCTTGAAACCTTTAAAATTCACTCCTGAATATTTTACATGGCTGCACGTTGCCAAATTGCAAAATCAACAGGATGCTCCCCCATCTTCTCCAATTACATTTTTTAAGATAAAACACGGGTGCAACAATGCTAATATTTTTTTGACTTTAGGTAAGGTGTTAGTGAGAGCTGACAGCATCCTGAATTCATGTAAACCATTTGCACTTTTGTCTGACTTGGCACTAGAATTTGGACAGGTACATTACAAGGAAAAGAGAACATGTAACCAACCAAATGAAGGGAGTTTCATTTAAAGGTAATTCTTGACAGAGAGGCAAAGAAAGGGAAGATGATTGGGATTTGAGTTGGTCTCTGTAATATAAAAAGGATTCTTTAAGCCACTAGAGCCTTCTACTTACAATTTCTGGGTATTCACTACATTTATATAGTTCTATTTCTTCTGTTTCTAAGTTGATAAGATGCTGGAGTGGTTTTCAAGAAGGAAAAACAACTGTCAGCTGTGAAAGCAGTTAATTTTTGGTAGACAAAAAAATCTCTGTAACTTTCTTCAAGCCACAGAGCAATGAAGTGGAACGGGCACAGTCTTGAGACAATGAAACAACCATAAACAATATCACATGTCCATTCTGAATGTTGAAATTAAATAATTAATATTAGGATAAGAGGAGTATACAGGCCAAATATGCAACAAGCATCCTTCAGCAGCTAGAGCATTCGGGCTATTGCAAGAAGAAACTGCAAACCTAGGAACCAAAGGAGTAAACTGGAATTGTACCACAGTTACTGTTAGTGGGAGAGAAGGCTTGGGAATGAAAAGCTCTGCTGTTCATAGAGCAGTGAAACTGTCCTGAAGTGACTAAACCAGACAAAGCCTTCACCACGTCGGTGGCAGAAATTGAACTAAACTTTTGAGGCCAGAAATGAAACACGCCACTTGTTTGTTTGTTTTTTTTGGGTTTTTTTCTCTCCTAAAATACTTAGTGAAAAAAAAAATATATTATGGGATTCAAAACATCACATGTTTATAGCAATTTGTCTGTGCTACCTTCTCCCAGGACATTTACAGAATTTTAGTATTGCTGCAGCATAAAGAACATTTAGGGACCACAATGTAAGCAAAATATGTGCTCGTAACAGCCTCATTTTCTCAGAAAATCTGACCAAAAATGGAACATTGGACCTCAAAGAGTCCTGCTGAACCAAGTGCTTCAAAATAGCTTTATTCCATCTGCTGTTCTTCCATGCTTCATCTGGTTTGATTCTAGTGTACTGTGGATGGTAATTGTCTTAAATGCACTATTATCATTTCATATTCATGTACTAAATAAACAAATAAATCAACAGTGTTGGGGGGGAGGTGAGTAGATTGGAGGAAATTCCTTTTTTACACATAGCTCATAGCTGTTCTGTGTTTACTCTTTTAATGGGTTCTAAATAATATTCCAGAGTAAGAAAGATGAAAATTTTAAAAAACCCAAAAAAATAAAAAAAAACAACAAAAAACCCCACAACAACAACAAAAACCCCCAGATTAAAAAAAAAACAACATACAGGAAAAAAAGCACAATCGTGAAACACAAACGACACAAAAACCCTGTGAGTTTAGGAAATATGAACAAAATCAGGGGGATTGTTTTCATACCCTGAAAAACTACACAAAGTGGATTTTTACTTTCATCTTTTGGGGGTGGGTAGTGGGATCTAATCCAAAGAAAGCTATAAGGAAAGTCTTAGTGTGTTTCATATATCTAGAAAAATATATAAATTAAAAGAATATATCAACTAGAAAAAAATCCCAAGCCTGAACATTTAAAGCAATAGCAATACTGGTAATTTCAGCATAATTTTGCATTGTAAAACTAAATTTTTTTTAAAAACTAACACTGATTTGTGACTATATAAATATCCATGGGTTTGAAGGATTTCTTTTTTTCTTGAAGTCAATTACTTCACATCTGTCATCCTTAACAAAAGTAATTTCAGTTTTGACAAATGCACATTCTTAATTTAAAAAAAAGAAATTTTCTAATATTCCTGAGAAAGTCTGGGTTAAAGGTAAGAGCACTTCACATCAAAGAAGGGACAGTAGAAAGTAGCTTTAAGAAATGCAGCACTTTCTACCGAAGATTCACAGAGAAGCAGTGAGAGAAGCTGAAATCAAATGCCTCCAGAGGCCGACTGTTACCTACACATGACATTCTTTAGGGGAGGGAGACACGAACGGAGCCAATTCTTTGATCCCAAAATGAAAAAGGATAACCAGGCTTGTACCTGCTGTGAAAGATCACCCAGTAGGGTTTCTGATCCAACAGAGGAGTTAGGAATGGCAGAGAATTTCCAGAAGACACTACCATTTATTATTCGTATAGGAGGTGTTACTTGGGGCTGGCTGCAAGGACACTCCCCAAAGTGGAACCCAAATGGAAGCAATTTTGAATTAGCCTGAGAGTGTGAGCTCATCAAAAATATCTCACTTCATAATTGTGCCTTAACTCCTTCATGAATCGTGAAGTTAGCATTTCAAAGCCACTCATCTGAGCAGAAAGCAGATAACTAGAAGTGGAATAAAACCTCAAACCACTTCCTTACAAACTAACACACTGAACAGGACTTCATATAAAAATCCAATTGATTGTATAAAAGAGATTTGATTCTGGAGGATGCATAGTCAACTACCACAGAGTTGCTAACAACTGGATTTCACATAATGTTGATCAAACTACTGAGGAGAAATCAATCCTAGATGAAAATTACTGCAAAATATCATAGACCATTTATACTTTCTATTTTCTCTAGACAGTCTACGTCATGACAGCTACTCATTCTTAAAGCACATACTCACAATTGCACTGTTGAAAATTACATCCTCAATTTTTGAATTTTCTTCAATCTTACAAGCATTCTCTCTTAGTGGCATCATAAATGGGAAGATGACTGATATTCCTAATTTCCAGATATCCTGTTGAGACATTTGCATGTTTCCATCCCCTCTGGGCTACATTAGCTATGGCAGTGGGAGCTGGTATCGTTTACTGTGGAACTCAGGCTTTACAGAGGAACTGCAAGGAGCCACTCAGGAAGCAACACCATCAATCTGAGCTTGAAGTTTTACAACCACAGGTGTAAAATACTGTAAGACTCGTCACCAAGAGTGAAAATGGCTGTGGTTTACGTCCACAACATTTTTATAGGATGTTATTGAAGACCTAGGAATTAAAATTAAAGAAAAATAAAAATATGTAACACTCAAATTGCAAATCATATCTACTAGTGCTACTAACAGTCATTGCATTTTTTATACCTACACATGTACCAAAATGTAAGCAATCTAAACAGTCAATACCGGGTTTCAATTTAGAATATTTAAGCTTAATACAAAAAATAGCTTTGTAATTAGCAAGTAGTGTTTACAGTCATAACATATAGCCTCACTACAGTGCAGACTTACTACGTTTTTGGACAGCACTGTCCAAAAAAATCAAAACTTAGAACTGACACATGAAATAATAAAAAACATAACAAAGAAGCAGCCTCACCCCAAATAAAAATTAAGCCTAAAGAGAAAACAGATTAATCTCAACAAAATCAGATACTGATAAAAATGAAAATCACAGAAGTTTTAGACTGATAAGCAATGCAAATGTGAAGCTCAACATCATATCAACATAATTATCATCTGTTGTTTGACCCAATCAAAGAGATCATACACATCCATCTCTCTTTTAGGAATTAAGATAAGAACTTTAGCTAATCAGGCAACAAACCAACTCAGCAGAATTCCCTAGGACAAATTTAATTAGGATTTTCTTTTCTTTTGCATTAGTGTCTGCTGTGCATCAATACAATGACTGGTAAAACTAAACATCAGTTTCGTTTTAACTTAACCTAGTTTGGAATTGCACACATAGAATTGTTCTCATAGGTGTGTGGGTTTGGAATGGCACGAGCTGTAAGAAAGACTAAAACTAAGAGAGCAACCTAAGTGCATTGTTTGAGACAATATTTTACAAAACTTTAATCTTTACAAGCCAGTGTTCTCAATTGACATTGTAAGAGTACAGAAATTACTCTCTGTTCTGGTCTAAGCACTCCAAAGAATTGCTCTACAGATCAACATCTGTAACAGCTTGCTGGCACCCTCCTCAGAATCTGGGGTGGTGCAAGGGGAAAACAATCCACGCTCTACTCAACTCGTGACTGAGGTTCGTTTGTGCAGCAGCACTGTGACTACATGAGCCATCCTAGGCAGTACAAAAATAAACAAAATAATTCGCAAAGAGGAGAGAAAAAAAGTCTGTGGCACCTGTCACTGCAATCTCAACCTCTCACTACGAACTTATTTATTATACAAACTGGTTGTTTCACTTCCTGTAGAGTAACTTACAAATCGTAGCTGCATTTTTTTTTTTTTTTTTACTATATGTAATTAACTATGGCTGTAGAAAAAGTCAGTACACTTCATAGTTTCATATTAAAGATTTAACTTACCATAGAGCAAGAGAGGTCAAATACCTCACTGGACTCATTTTACCCTGAAGGAAAATAAACAGCACTAAAGCATTCAAACACTAGATTTTTGGTCAGCAGTCCAGACTTAATTAACCAAACAAAATGAAAAAAATTACAAACCCCATAAAAACACAACAAACCAAACCAAACCAAAGAATATTCCATTGTGACAAAGCCAAGACTTTGCAAATGATTTTTTTTCACAATTTCCCACAAGAAGAATCACAATTTTAAAAATATTCCCAAATCCAGATTAAAATAATTCTCAAAATACAAAAAATGTGGCATTTCATCCACTTGGTGCCAGATATAAAACAATATACAATACACTTAAATAGCTAAACCACTAGATAAATACAAGATACATAAATAGATCAACCACAGCCGTGTTCCAAAGCTTGGCCACATGCTAAGTTTAAAAAGCCCGTTGAACTTTCCCGACGCAGGACTCTGGTGGAATCTGTCGGGGTACCTGGGTTAGCCTCTCTTCCCATGAATATGTTGTGCTGAACACAACGTTTGCAAGCAGATCAACGCGCGTGAAGCCTGAGCGGACACGGCACAGGAGCTGCTGCAGAAAGAGCCCGCTCAGAGGGGACTCCTCCAGAGGGCTGGTCCCAGCACGACCTCTTTAATGCCAGGCGGAATTCCCAGAAAATTCTGCTGCTTGTCCAGCAAAAGATACCAACAGAGATACCAGCAGCAGCAGCAGCAGAAGTGGCCTTTGGGGAGCTGCCCTCTGGGAGTGGACCTGAGCAAACAAGACACAGCGCAGACTGGGAAACGAGGCAGCTTTGGACATGAGTTTGTATTTGCGTGGGGTTTCCTGGATGTTAATGCTGAATGGGAGTTTAACCCTCCAAGCTGCAGTAAAGCAGTTGTTAATGGATTCTGAACGTTCACCAGATGGAAATCAGCCACTGAGGGTATTGAATTAGTCCATCTTTAACTTACAGACGTTAATTCTGTGCACATACTTCCGTTTTCTCCAATTAATGCACTCTCCGTATCTATTCATAACATCTCCTTTTCCATTCAAATAAGAGAAATGTCTCTAGCAGTGTCAGAACTAGCTGAAGTTGATGAAGTTTTCTGAACACTGTCTCAAAACACAGTCCACACAAGCACAACACGCAATCCAACTTCTCCATGCCAAAGGGAAAAACAAAAAAGATTACTGCATAGCTTTGCCCGTGGAAAACGGCGAAGCTTAACTCTCAAAGGTTAAAAGTCTTTAAGGTCTCAAAGATTCAAGAAGTTCTGACCATGGCTGGCACCATATTAGGCCATGTGAGAGGAATTACCCAGGACAGACCTGTCTGGAGAATAAACCAGTACCATACAGACAGCCTAGAAAGGATCAACACACGAGAGAGGCGGAGGAAAAGTCTGCCATGAAATGGTGAGCCAACAAGTCAGCGCTCAGACATTCCACTTTGGGCTGATTTCTCATCTTCCTTGTGGGCTTTATTCCTTAGGGGCTTTTTTCTATCAGTCCAGCACGTCAAAAGAACAAAGTTTAGAGCAGTAAGAGCCAGCCATCAAGCCTTGGAACCTCAAGCCCTTCCCAAAAGAAACAAGACCTCTATGTTATTTTAGGATTGCTTTTATAAANAAACCCACAAAAAACCCAAAACCTCCAAGAGCATACCTTAAAATTTAAAGAGTATAAACATAGAAAGTATAATGTCTTCATTAGTTCAGTCAGTTCTCAAAGGAAGTGACTATGGTAAAAAATAGAAAAATTTTACTTATGTGCATAAATCCCTCTGCCATCAATTCCTTCTCCTATCACAGTATTTCCAAATCATTGATCACTGTACATCACCACACCATAATTTCCCTGAAAATGGAGCTATTACCTAAAAGCAAAATTATTTGAAAGCAAGTCAGGAAATAGAAAAATATGTCACCTCTTACTCCTTTTGAACCAGCACATTGAAAACTGCCATCTACAAAGCATGAAAAATGTTATCATCCTCACATGGGTTTTTTCTTAGTATCAACATCCATAATTTTCTTTGCATAGTATGGTCCCAATTCTATTATTCATGTATTACAGCCAAAAATATTAAAGGACAGTGATGGTTCAAAGTTAAGGGCTTCTTGAGGTGAAGCAAAGCATTCCAAAATTCACCCTCAAAAGAACAGGCTAAAATAACATGCAGACTGTATAAAAGAACAGCTTTTCAACTTTACCACCTTAATCCAGCAAAAGGCAACAGTCCTTAAGAGAAAGAGCAAAAGCTGTTTCTGCTCCTGACATCTTTTCCCCTTCATTCCTTTCGTACTTCTAAACCCTGGAGATGTCAAAAGTAATTAAAAAATTAGCTTTCTTTACTTACAGCTTTGTCAGCACCTTACTCAGGTGACAGCAATATACTGGATTTGAGCCTTTTTTCTTTGGTTAAAGGGAATCCAAGTGTAGGAGTAAATTTACCCAGTGATGATTAAATAAGAAAAAAATGGAGAAGGCTAAAGTCCTTTCTCACCAGATATTTTGTCACAGACTCATAAGCTATTTTTACATGGCAGTGTCATAAGTAACAATGCTTTCGCATTTTTGACATTAGAATCTCTTTACAGGAGGCAGCAGCTGGCTCAGCTCACGTACATTACAAACATTAGGATGCCAATGTGCAGGTTATTTTCAGAAGCAACACAAAGATGAGCAAAACCATTACCAATAATCTTAAGATGACTTGGCTCTTTTGCTATCTGCCCTACTGAAAACAGGAACGTGTCCAAACCATGGCATTAATTAATGTTACTTTATTTGTCAACAGATAAGCTGAAGGAGTTTTTAGAGCAGCGTAGAAGCAAGCAGGGCCCTTCACTGTTCCTGACCTTTCCTGCTATTAACCCCCACAGCTCTTTAAAAAGTAATTTTAAAAACCCAACCAACAAGTCAACTGAGCAAAATATTTGTTGTCTCAGCTACTCACAAGAGCAGTTCTACCATTTTGACAGAGGTTACAAAGCAAAATGTAAATCTCAACTCTAAATAACCCCGAGAACAACAAAGCCTGATCCTCCCATCATCATGCACACACCCACATCAAAAACTCATCCTGTCATAGGTGTGCCACTATGGTGGATTTCTGTCCAAGTGGCTCTTGCACGCACTATTTATCATTTCAAAGCTTCTGGAAACATGCTGCAAACGCAGAAAATGTCTTCAAGACAGTCAGAGAGCACTTGCTGTGCCCTATCACTGTACCACAGTGCTGAAGAAAACACGCTACGTCGCCTCGATTGTCACAACAGCTGCATTTGCACAACTGTTTCTGCATTTCTTCTTGTTAATAAAGCAAGATGACAGAAGAAGTAGAATCTTTTCAAAGATCTCCCTCAGTTGAATCACTCCTGTTGGCTCTGACTCCCAGCAGAGAGCCAGATGAGGGAAGTGTCCTAGACAGCACTGAATATAAGATAATATAATGCTGCCCCTGCAGAACCTTCCTGCAGGGCATGCTGGATCAATTCTTCAGTTTTAGAGCCATTTTAGAACTAGTATAAACCACATTTAGCTCTTTAGATGAACGCATTATAGTGTTGTCGGGGGTATTATTGAAAGATGGCATTCTGGCAGCTCTGGTGTCACTGAAAATGACCGAAAATCCGGTGACTCGAGCTCTCCACACCAGGGCAGCATCGATGATCAGGGATTATCAACCGGGGGCGTGGGGGACAGCTCCATCCAGTGTGCATTCCCATCCTCTGCAAGCACCAATGCACAATTCCCAGCAGATCATACCTATGATAATCGCTCATTACCATGAAACCCTCCCCTGGTTCAGCCCCTTTCTTCTTTTGGCTGGAGCTGCATTCCCAAGCCGGATACTCTCCCCTCCAAGGTTCCTTTGTCTCCCTCTGTCATTGCTCAGTAAGCAGAACCTGCACACCCTATTTCTTTGCTAAGAGCACACAGTGGAACTCCCTGTTCTTAGATTAACCCTTTGGCATCAATTCCCTCATTTAAAACTTCTCAGATTCCTTAAGGCCATTTGATAAGTCTCAGCTCAGGTTTCATTATTCCTGCTAGATTAAGGTCCCTCATTTTGTGAACACGACCAATAGCAATGCTGATAATCCTTACAATTATAATCACCATTATAATGGTTTCCTGCACCTCAGCTAGCCATCTTCTCAAGGACCATTCTCCTATTAAAGACTTTTACTGAGCCAATTCCTTTCAGAGGCTGTTCAGATAGCATTGCTGTCAGCAACTTGCTCTATTTTGTTGTCTTTGGAGATCTTCTGTTACATTTGGGATGTGTATACAACAACGTTCTCTATCCAATGTTTAATAGCCACAAACCCCTTGTTCTTTGGCCAATAGTAGATCCAAGGCCATTCTGTTTTGTAATATCATTTTAGCATTTATTTAAAATCTGGAACCCCCTTTCTGTGGCTTTGGATAGTTTCTTTACTTACCAAGTTCCTTTGGCATTACTTTAGTCAGATTATCCTATTGCATCACCATTGACAGATCTATGGGGCTAAGTCCCCAAATAACACCTTCCCCTTCTGACTGGGGATGGGGACACAGGCTGCAATGGGGAACATATTACACACTTCACCAAACCCTTGGGTTAACATCAATATCAAATTTTCTTCAACACCTCCACCTAAAGATAAAATTATTCCCAGAAGCATTGGTCTGTACATTTTGCTGCTCACTTAGGACTGTCTTTGAAATTTTCAGCTGCAGGGGTCTGGTGTTTTCCGCCGTCCACTCCGGGTCAGGAGCCCTCTGGATTTGGGTGCAATCTATCCAGGAGTGAATTACTTTCACAGCCATTCTTGCAGATAATGTCCTTGCCCGTGCTCTTGATGTGGCCCAGATTTCCAGTGGGGTGTACACACGTATATATGAATTTACACTTGATGTACCCATGATCCCTGGGCTGAAATGAACAAACTAGAGCATGTAGGGTTCTGAGAGAAGAATAAATATCTTACGTTAATTCAAGGATTTCCCTAATGAAATTAAATATTTTATTTCCCGATTCCCAATTTGTTTTCGGACCCAGGGAAGGTTGCAGCGGTCTCCCAAACATAAACTCATACCTCAGGTTAGCTCAGACCTGTACTCGAATTCAACACAAGGCTAGTGGTAAAACCTGTGGCCACTACAAGAAAGTTTCCTGACACATTTGTTAATGTGTTAATTTGTTAATGTTTCATTTTAAGGTTTGGTTCGTCTGCTCAACCCTTCCATTAGATTGCGGTCTCCATGGACTATGTAAAGCCCAACTGATTCCCAGCTGTTTATTAAGTTGCTGTAACACTTCAAATGTAAAAGGGGGTCCCCTATCAGATGAAATCCAAATCTAGGAATGATCTCTTTGAGGAGTACCTTGGTGACTTCCATAACCTTGCATTGGTGCAGAAGGGGAAAGCCTCTGGACACTTGGAAAAGTTATCTACTAACACCAGGAAATACTTGTATCCTTGTTGGCAAGGTAGCTCAGAAAAAATTAATTTACCAGTAACCACCAGGAGTGTTTCCTCCCTTAGTAATTCCTGGAGGAAGCCTTTTAGAATTCAAAGTATTATTTTTAAGACGTATCAGACATTTTTCTGTAAGAGACAAAAACAGTCATCTTCCTATCACAGCACAGCCAGCCAGCCAGCAGGCACCAGCTCCATCCCCAGCAGCTCCCCTGGCCCAGCTAACCCACTCTTTTTAAAAAGACACCCATCCTCATCGGGCTGGCAAGGCTGTTTCCACTCTTTGATAATTCCCACAGCTGGGATTCCTAGGGGCAGGGTTGCTTACACTCCATTCTCCTTTACAACAGACCTGTAGGACAATTTTTGTCCTACAGACACGGAGTACCTGAGTGCACAGAGCAATCACCATTACGTTGATTCCCGGGTGGGTTTGCTGCTCTGTCTACTCCACAGTTTGCAGCATCAGTTGTGGGGGAGCCACCCACCACCCACCCTCTTTATTCTGGGCTCTGAGCTGTGTAGTTAATGTTGAATGAGCTTGACTACACCCAGGGCTGACTTACAGAAGTGAAATTACTTTCTTCTGTATTAATGCTAAGATGTTGCACAACCTCTGGTGCAGCTTTCTCTGCAAGCCTACCTCCTATGTGAATTTGGGAATCCACGCACAGCCACTTCTTTGGGTCGTTGGAAAGCATCAAGAGGGGACAATATTACTTGTTTATATCTATTCAGAGATCCCTGTGCTGTTAACAGACCTTTTTCCTTCCATATAACCCCGTGGGCATGAACAATAATAAAAGCAATAAAAGCATACTTCGAGTCGGTCCACAGGTTTATTTTTTTTTCCCTGCTCTTCCATTTTTTTTCTGCTCTGCCATTCCAAGGCTCTTTGTAGCATGATGAGCTCTGATAGTCAATTCCATTTGTTTACAAAAGGATGACACTTTTAGTTTTCAAAAAGTAATCAAGCAAACAAAACTCCTGCATGTTGTTGTGCCCACAAATGGGTTGTGCCCAGCTGCAAAATGGGGAACAGCTTTCTCTGCCTTCTAACAGTGTTCACAGGAACAGTGATTAATGATTTCCAGTCAGAATTTGTGTGTTGGGGAGTTTAGTAAAAAAAGTGGAACGTTTTCCAAACCTAATTGTAGTTATATCTTGGAGATGAGTTTCTCTCATCAAAGACTTTGGTAGAGGACTGAGACACACATCTTTTCCTGTATAATTAACTTTTTTTTCCATTGAACTGCAAATACATGGTTGTTTTCTGGAGATGTATTGAATTAATTGATCACCTAGTCTTTTAGAGTACCATGGCATGTATTTTAGACAATAATAATAATAAAATAATGGGGTGGGCAACAGCAAAATTTGGGCACTTCCTTCTTTCCAATCTTCCCTTCAGTGCAGATAATGGTGATACAAATTAATTAAATGAATACTGCATCTCCACTTTTCTCTTGGAAATTGGCTTTCCACTCATATTTGACATAGCAATTATTTAAACTTTTCTTGAAGGTTATCATTGAGGTGATGCCTTCCATAATAATTTGGGGTAGCAGTCTAGAGGTAACAGTCTCACCTATGACCTGTCCTTAAGAAAGTAGGTATTGACTACATCCCTGAAATTTCCTTCCCTATTGCCCCACGTGAGTGCTTTCTTCTAATTAAAACAGTATGCTCATTATTTGATGTGCAGGTACCTTTTCTAATTAATTTCTAGTGCACGATGTTAACAACAATATAAGATTTTAAATTATAATTAGCATTTGTATAGGTATAAAAGTAAATTCCCTGGAAAAGCATGGGTGAAAAGATTCTCAGTTAAGTACCAGCCTAGAAATTCCAGCAGAGTGTGCTGTAGGTTATCTCCTTAAATACATTTGAGAGTGAGGGAGTAGAAGCAGTGCTGGAAAGGCAGGTGAGTGTTTCCCTGTGATCCAAAATGTGAAGTTCAGATGTTGAGGCAGAGCTGCATATATGCCTCAAAAATTTCTCCAAGATTATTATTAATTGTTCAGTCTGGTACATGTAGAATAATTGTACAGATTTGAAGCCATCACATTTTATTATTCCTGCAGTAATAGAACAGATCTATGTCATCAAGTTCTTTACACTAAACTTCTTTATTCAAGGTTACCCTGTTTAGTTTTCTAGACTGAACTGGCGAAGTAGATCTTGATAGGAAGAATCTCTTTCACTTCAGTTACTTCATTGACTCTTTCTAGCTTGTGTTAGTGATTGATTTGCATGGAGGAAGTTTAATTATTTTAGATGGATTTTTTTTTTTTTTTGTCAGCAGTACCAAAATATTCTTAATACTGCAAAAAATACTTCACTTTCACAAAGGCTGAGCCATATTTGTCTGCAGCCTGCCTAATAGCCAGCAATGGTCGTTCCTGTATGCCAAACTGGTATGCACTACATCCATCAGTCTCCACGTAGGAGTCTTTCTGCCCTCCTGAACTGTGTTTGGGTTTGAGTTTGTTATCTTTCCCTTTTGTCCCAAAGCACAGAAGGAGAAGAGAAAATAGCCTGAGACTTTCTAGAGGGAACTCATGGGGAAGTTTCCACTTAACAACCCTTCAAAATCAGGAAGCTGTGTTATGGCCACAAAGGGACCCACACACGCATCCTCACACCAAAGAAGACAAAGCAAATGCCCGCTTTAAAGGTGTTGTTTGAAGTGCACTATTGACAGAGATGTATTTCCTGTGCTTTCTGAGGGGCCAGAAGGTGGTGCTGGGACGGCATCAGCTGATGAAGCAGCAGCCAGGTTGGTTGCATTCCAGACTGTCCTACAGTCTCTCAGTTGCTTAGTCAGATGGCAGTCTATTTTTGCAGACTTGCTGGTTTGTTGCCAAATGGGATAAAGGGACTCATCTGACTGACAGGAAAGCTTAAATTTTTCCAAGCCTGTCAGGAAAGAAGTCTTGTGGTAAGGGGAAAGCTTGCAATGTGCCATTTGCCAAAGACAGGACTGACAGGAGGTAAGGCTATTAAATAAATGGATCAGCTTTCTTTACTCAGAAGCTGTGCAGGAATGATAGACCATCTGCTCTCCTGATGGTCCTTAAAGGATAAATGGAAATTGAAGAGAAGTTTGGCCAGGTTTTCTCCTTCATTCTTTCTAATGAGGCCTCATGCTGCTAGTTCAGCATGCAATTTTGATTTAAGACAACTGTTACTCCTTATGCCACTTGACAGCTTGCAAGACCCTGACACTGGGGTTAGTGAGACACGAGGTGAGCCACGTAAATGTCCAGAGAATTTTCTACATGTAATTTGGAGGAGAGGTTAGAAATGTTTAATAGATTATACAATCTTTCAATAATCTCGATTTGTCCTGCACAATTAGGGTTTGAGGTGTTTCTCTGCTTTGCTTTTCTGTTTATTTTTGGCCAGATTTAACAGCTTTTGTTGGGTTTTAACTTTGCTCTTTTATGACTATTCATGGGTGGCCATCACATTTCTCTCTTGGAAGTGAAGCTGCGGTGTCCCAGTTTAGAAAGCTGGGGGAATAGTATTTAGGTTTGAGGACTCCAAGTGGAAATGAGTCCAGAATCCAAGCAACCCATCCAGAACCACTGTGTGTTTGAAGGCCTGAGTACTTCTCATTTGCTGTCCAGTTCTTCAAGGTTCATTGTCAGGTCGCAGGATCTTGTTAAATGTCTTTGTATGCAAAGTCCTCCAGTGTCAGACAGCTTCTCTTATTACAGATGAATAGCAAGGCAGACACATTTTAGTCCTTATTTTCAATTATCAGCACATGATAATAGCAATATTGGGGCATAACCATCTGATTGAGGAAAGGCAACTGGATATAAGGGGACACAAAGTATTGTTTAAAGTTGGGACACCTGAGATAGCACATGAGAAAATCAGCTGCCATTCAGTGTGCAACACTCCTTCAAGTCCCACTTTATGACAGGAGAAAATGAAAGATTATACTAGATTATACCCATACTATCAGAAATGCAGCTAAGAAGTGGGAGAAGTTGAGAAAATTAAAAGAGAAAAAAAATCAGAAACTAAAAGAGAAATTGGAGTGGAGAAATGGTAAGAAATAGACAATATAGTCTTAGCACACACCCCTTTTTTCTCTGAGTGTTTTCTGCTACATTTGCTACTGGTACATTGAAGTCTGCTGCAGTAATTGTATGCCATTTTGTTTTAAAATCTGCTTTTGATGTTTTATTTTACTTATTTATTTATTCCCCATCCCCACTTGGAGACGGAGCTAAGTTACCAAGGCACAGGCTGAGTCTTGGTGATTACAAAATTAGAGGTCGTTTTCCTTGTATATTACTGCAAAAGTAAATCTAGTGACTAGCACCTAGCTCTGAACACTGGGCTTAGGCTCCCCCAGAAAAATGTTGCTGCACCCAAGGTTATGTATGCTCCAACACAGACCACGAGGATTCTGAGAGCTTCCTGCAGGGGTTTTTGCAATGTGCAGATGCATGCCAACCATGAATTCTTGGTGGGTTTTCTGGCTTTTGGAAAACACGGTCCCAGGGGAGCTGCAAACTGTGGGGAGCCACTGGTAGTTTAGACTTTGTGAATTGGACGCCTCATTAATGGCTTGGGATCTTTGCCCTGGTTTTGCACAGTGTCCAAGACACCAGGTCTGCTTTGCAAATGCCACTGCACTCTGGTTTGAGCTGGTTTTGGGGGGCTGACAGCGAGTTTCTGGTACCCCTGTCCTTCTGCTTTACCTTTTGTTTAGAACAGCACAAACTTACGTTGATATTTTTGGTCCATTTCAACGTAAACTTTGTCCCAGTATCTCTTTTCTAGGACTCTATCTAGTTTCGGCCAGTTTACAATTGTATTTAAGCATGCGTCAAATGGGTGCTTTTGGGTTGTTGTTTTGTATTTATGTTGTTGTTTTTCTCCTGGAAAACTTGCTAGAGCAGTGCACCAGCTGTCAGAGAGCCTTAAAGAAACCATTTGTTTTGATGAGAGACAGGAAACTTGTCAGGACTTGAAAGCAAGGCTCAAATTAAGCAATCTTTCCTTCTGTCTGTGCCACAAATACATAGAATAATCTGAAGGACAAAGGCTGTTGATTGAAATCTTAGGTGAACAAGTGTCAAGACAACCCTAAGCTGGGCTGTCTTTCTAGCAGGCATCTGCAGCCATGCATTTTCTGCTCCTCAAAATACTTGGGTTCACACTCTTCACAAATTGCATTTCATTTTGAGAAGAGCACCCCCTGAAGCTTGGCACATTCGTTCACCCAGGAATTCCACGGTGCTTCAGCAGCTGTGATATAATAGCATGCAAGAGCTGGAAGGGAGAAGTCATTACAAAGAACGAGGTGAGTTTAAACCAGGGCCTGGAGCTTGGGCACTTTGAAGTAATGCAGAGAGTTCTCTGTTGTACAGGGCTGCTTTTGGCTCCAAATATTCGGTGGCTAAGTAGTCACTGATGTTAGACTTTAATACGTGTGTATTTCTCAGAGTAAGGATAAAAGCCCAACGATGCCTGGAGAAGTTTAGCAGATGTGTGACAATGTTCCCTGGGGATCCCCATCTGGATCCACGGGAGACAGTGTACCCAGCCACAGGGGGTCAGAACAGGGAGCTGGTGTGCCTGGGGTATGAAAAGACCTCATATGGGCTGTAAGATGGTGCTTCTGGCAGATCTCAATCCCCTTTAGCTATTTCTGGCTTTGCCTTACTTGGCGTATGCGAATCATCCTGATAAAACAGGCAAAGGAGAAAGACTAGGAAGTCTCCAGTTTGCACTGTCATGCTTTTGATCAGTAGTGTTTAAAGTGTACATGGGGTAATGAAATCAGAACACTTATTGGTTTGGGTTTTTTTTTTCATTAAGAGGCTACAAAACAACAGGTGCAGATTTGCCAAGGAAACTTAAGAGATTTCTCTGATGCGATTTGTGTTCCTGGTCCTTACATGATGTGAAAGTAGCTGCATTCAGCCCTAGCCAAAAACACTCCACTTGCTCTGGGATAAAAATAGAGCTTTAAAGAAGGCAAGCAAATTATCTTCTGGCTGTCCCAGTTTCAAGTTATTCAGAGGAGCTCCCATATGCCACTAAGAAAGACTGGATATATTAAACAGCTAGGAATTCCTGCTATGTACCAAGTGATTCCCACTTCACCAAGTGACAAATTAGCAGGAAATTTAGAGGATGTTAATGTACCTGTTGCTATTGATTTTAAAACTGATAGTAACTGCTTGCATGTGGCCTACAACACTAATGGTAATGTTTCTTTAAGGAAAGAAATCTTTCTAACCCATAAGGAGAAATGGGAGCACGAGAGAGCAAATTTATAAAGAAACCAGGTAACTCAAACTTGGATGGTACTCTTGAATAAAAAGCATCATGTCCAAAAGAACTCACGGAGGCATGGAAGCTGATTACTTCAGGCTTCTTTATTATGGCTGATATGAGAGCTGCTAAATGGGAATTATTGTAAAGTAGCACTGCTACAGCAGCAATTATTTTAGAAGCTAGATAAAACTTTTAGAAAAGGAGACTGTTGTTACACCTACTACTTTGGGGGGTTGTGATGGAGGAAAGGAGTAGATAAGATTTTGGGTTGAAAGCCAGAAATCATCCTGTTCCCTAATAAAGGGAATAAATTATGGTAGATCACATTTTAATTTCTGGTATTGGGTGGTAGCATTATTTGGCATTTAGTTCTCCTCATTTCTCAGGTAAACAGACTGGTTATAGGGGAGGAAGAGAAGAGTCTTCTGCCCCTCTTTGATCTGTCTGGTGAGAAAGCCAACAAGACTTCCACTTACGGTGGTGGATTTTGTGTGTGAGAGATATAAACACCTGTCTATTTTCCATAAACGAGTAAGTCGCCAGACGGTCAAGGTTTTTATCCATGCTGCTCTAGCTGGATTTGTACCAGTAAATTGGAGGTGAAAGGTACCATATGCTACTGTTAATCCCCAAAGTATTCATTATTCCTAAAATAATTTTCAGCACCTTTTAGTGTTGGCATCTCCCTGTTATCAATGTCCATCCTTGGAGTATATGGGGGTTTATGTGGGTGTTCCTTGCCAACTGAATATATGGATAGTCAATAGAAAGTAATTTGTCCTCGGGTAGTGATATGGTGGCTTATGTGAGATGTGTTGGTCACATCATTGCAGTCTCCAGTGGATATGGACTGTCACCAGCAGCCTCAGCAGAGAGGCAAACTGCAGATAAGTGTGATAACTTGGGAAGTGATACGTGCTCAAGTGGATTAGAGCTAATTATTGCTGCCAAAAAATGTTTTACTGTGAGCAATGGTGCTCACTGTCACTGCTGGCAAGGATCTACCAGCCTGGGCTGAGGTTGTTCTGAGGTTCTGGGAGCAGAGCTTATTGAAGACACAGTTAAATATTGGACCTTTGTGACTGTGTGTGTAGATGGCCCTTTCAGAGGGAGGAGTGAAGAAAAGGATCGGTGTTGATGGAGTTTACCTAATAATTCTTTTTCAAGACTGGACCATGATCAGTTCTGGGACACCCTTAGGGGTTTATTCAATGGCTGGATGTTCTTCAGCCTGGTAAGTGTCTGGGGTGATGTTCAGCCAACTTTCTGCAGAAAGCAGCCTGACTATAACACACTGCCTCTAGAAACATCTTGAGGAAGATTTCTCAGCAGTGTCTTGATATCTGAGTTAACAGGTTGCTTTTTAAAAGTGATAGGCATAAGATTTCCAGCATAATTTAGAGTAATAATTTCAAAGCAAGTAAAATGTCAGCCCTTATGCTGACAGTTGGGACTGCATTTATTCAGTCTTCTCTTAGGGAGCAAAGGCTGTACCAGTAGTTTTGCAGAGGAGTCAGTCATGAAACCCCTTTCCATAATAAGTTATGAGGTGAACTGTCAGACTCTGAAACCAGAGGACACTTTTGTCTTTGTGGTTCTGCCTGCTCAGGAGACACTGGAAAGTGTCTGTTTGGCAGGTGCAGTGTTTCCAGCCATGGCAGTGAGTAGTGCCCAGCACCCTTCCGGCCTGTGCCGTGAGGAGAACCAGTTCAACATTGTACGTGCCAAAAGTGAGCACCCACCCAAGCCAGAGCACCCCTTCTTGGCCAAGCTGAACTGCCCTGTCATCACTGGGGAGCAAGCTTGGTCTCCCCACCCACAGGAAGGTGTGGAGAGGGGTCTTGCTGAGAGGACACCTGCTGCCAGTGCAGCTGAAACGACCGGGGTGATGTGGGCTGCCCCATGGGATGCTCCTTTCCAGGCCAGCTGTAGCCAACCTGCTTTTCCAGAGCTCAGCTGCTGATCGTGGCTGACCAAACCACCACTTGTGTGTTCTGTGAGATGCCCTAGTCTGTCAGCAACCTGAGCCATCTTATAGTGCATGTAGAGCAGTTTACCCAAGAGGGCAAGCTGGCCCTCACTGAACTCCAGCCTGTGCTGCCCTGCACAGGATCTTTATCTCCAGACCCTGGCCCTGAACACAAGCTAAGCTGGCAGTTTTCTCTCTCAGTTTGATATCCACCGTTTGTAGGCTGCATATTTTGTGGCAATGGCACTGAGCTGACACTTGCTTGGTGTGCTGTGGCTGCTTTGGCCTTTCTTGCTGATGCTCAGGAGAACCCTGTTTGTCCATATGGTATTTCGAAGGCAGCTGCAAATGAGATTTAATCAGTTGGAATCAGCAAAAACCTTTTAAGTAAAGTAGGCTGATATCAGGTCTTTGTCCTGCCCTTGGAAAGACCCTATAAACACAGGTGGATGAGACTTCTTGTCACTTCTAGTTTCACATGCACTTGTCTGAGCTGTTATTGCTGACTCAAACTGTAGCCAAGCTTTGTCTTTTGTCTTTTTTTCTCGCCACCTTTTGCTCCTTCCTCCCAGCCCCAAAAGCACTCCAAAGTGGGATCCAATTGATGTGGATGTAGAGCAGTTAGTATTGATGCTGCTAGTGGGCCGGGCTGCTTCTTTAGTTTGAGCCAAGCTTTGATTAGGCCTTTCCAAGCTGAAGCTCTTTGATGCTAACTAGAGGGAAGAAAGCTCAGAGAGGCAGGGTTTTGAGGCAAGTACACTGGAGATCAGCAGATGTCCTGGAATGATCAAATAATCCCAGAGCTGAGAGACAGCTGATGGTCTTAGAAAATGCAGCCAGAGTTAGTAGTGGTGTTTTGCACTACCAGTTCTGGTTTTCTGCATTAATTTTTGTAGGATTTTGCATGATCTTTCATTTAAAGCTGGATAAACACTTCTGATTTTCAAATTTAGCCCCTGAATGCATTCTCTGTTTGATGACTGATCTTTGCCAAACTCGAGATTTCTCATTTCCCAGAGCAGAACAGGGATAGAGGGGACCACCATCGTATGTCAGGAGGCTTAGTTAACCAGAGCTGGTTTAAGAAATGCTCCTGAGAGGCTCCCACGAGTATTGGAGAATTCTCATCTTTGGTTTTCTGTATTACAGGGCCAAACAGCTGTGCTGTTTTTTTTGTTGGGTTGTCTTGTAGGGTTTTCCCCCCACGACCAAGTGTCTCACGTTATAAAATCACACAAGTAATTAAAGAGTTTTGTTGAGTGTCTCTGAAACATATTGGCTGGTCTTCAGAGCTAATTGGGGTTTTATATCATGACAAGGGGTGCTGGAGGGCTCTGTGTGGAGAGGAACAGTGCACAGTTTACAGGTTTGTTCACAGGCAGCTGAGAGCACTTTATACAAGACAGTTCTCGAATAGGTGCTGAGCAGTGGAGCTGGTTCATGCACATCCCTCACTGATATTTCAGAGGTAATACTTTCCATGGAGCCTCCAGGGGTAGGTGCACACAGCATCCATCCTTCCTCCCTGCTTCTCTCTGGGTGTGGCAGCAGGAAGCTGCAGAGGGCCTGACTGGGCAAAATGATCAGAGTTCTGCCCTCCCCTTTGCAAAGCAATATTAAGGACAAAAGCAGCTTATTTACTTGCAGGTTTATCATATCATAATGTTTATGGGGTGTTTCTCCTGTTCCTAACATAGGAGAAAACCTTTAAAATATAATATCATTGTTTACTTTGTTTTTCCTGAAATGACTTTGTTGCATCTTTCCAGGTTAAATGATCCCCTTTAGAGACTGCCTGCAAACTGTGGACTGGTTCTCTGCTTTGAACGCCTTACCTTCTTTTTTTTCCTGGCAGATATGTGAAAAGCTCTCATGTGCTTTGCTCTTTGAAAAATGCCCATGGTGTCATCGATGCTCTTGGAGATAACCTCTAAGTATTTACCATCAGCCTTGCTCTCAAGTCACATACACACTGATTTTGCTTTTGTTAGTTTGGTGTACTCAGTGTTGCATTAGGTGTGTCCCATCAGGAGCTATCTGCATACTGCTAAAGGTTCAGGTCTCCTGAATGATCAGTCTCTGTGTTTATGAGGCTCCCATTCACATTCCCAGCCAGGAATTCCATCCCACATTTCCCTTGGGAAGACTTTCCAGTGTGGGATCGTTTTTTGAAACTTGAGGGGGGTTTTAACAGATATTCATGTCCTGACTTTATAAGTGGTGCTGTGGTGGGAAGAACAACAAAGTGAGAGCTCCATGTGGAAGAGCTTTATAGATCCTAGGGCCTTCCCACCATGGCTGTGGGCTTGCATCCATGCCTAAGGGGAGCAGGTAAGAAGCAAACACTAAAAATAGGTGTGGGAAGGTTTTGTTGATTTTTTTTTTTTTTTGCATTGTTGTTGGTTTTGCTTGTTTTGATTTGTATTTTTTAATCAAAACTTTAAGTAATAAATAATAAAGGACAAAAAAAGGGGGGGAAAGCTGTGCAGCAGTCTCTGGTTTACTGGAGGAGTGTATAAACAATCTTTTGGATCAAAACATTCTGATCTTTCCATGTGAAACTAGAGCTGGGAAGAAAACCCACTGCCTTACAGAGCAGGTGATGCTGTTAACTGCAGACAGGCTCCTGTGGGTCACAGCAGGAGACAAGTCTGGGTCGCTGCTGGAAGGGTTTTACATCCCCCTCCCTTTCTGAGACAAGAGATCACATCATCACGGTGTAACCCTCTTTGGGAGAGGCTGAGGGAATTTCCTCGTAGCTGTCTCCCGTAACCTGTGTTACTACATAAAGTTCTGATGTATAGCTGTAATATCCTTTATTGTTTCTATTTTCATTCCTATTCCTGTTCCAGCTCTATCAGCCTTTCCAGAAAGGCGTGGTTTCCCCTGCTGCTAATCAGCTATGGAGATACAACTGCAAGCCTAATTAACACCAACTCTAATTTGTGCTTAATAGATTTTTGAACAACATTTAAACCTCCAGTGATCCAAGACAGGTTTAAAAGCGAGGCCTTCAGAGATCCAGCCTGGGCTGCTCTGTGTTTGAGATCCTCTGGCAAAGGGGCAGCTGGTAGCATCCTGGGGGACCTCGTTTTCCTCTGGGTTTCCAGCCTTGAGGGGAGCCACAGATGCTGATAGAGCTGCCAGCATTTAGTAAACAATACCTGCTTTTTTCCTTGCACCTAAATTAAGCCAACTCATTCAAACCTGCACTTTTTACTCTTAACAAGTGAAAAAGCACATGCCAACTGATAATAGATTGATAGATTTAGAGCTAGTTGGGTGGTGGTTGGCTTTTTTATTGTTTTGGGGATTTTTGTTTGTTTTGTTAGGATAGTGGAGCTCTTAATATTTCCCTTGGATTGAGAAAGTATCAAAGAAAGTCAGTCATTGATTAAGTTCTTGGCTTTTTGAATAGGGATAAAACATCTTCAAAGGAGTTTAACTGAAAGCAGAGCACTCAGGTATGTGATTTCCAGCATGAATTTTCAGACTGTAACCTTGCAAGTGTTAATGAACTATATTTGGCGCTTTTGTTAGCAAAGGAGTTTAACAGCTCAGCCAACTCTGTTAAAACAAAACAACTGATCCTACACACACAAATGCTCAGGGCTAAGATGCCTTCTCCATGTCAAACTCAGTCTCTACATGAATGTTATAGAAAAAATATTTTTGGAAATCATTTTTTATTGTAGTGAAAAGGTAGCATCGTGTTGATACGTATACACACAAAGAAAAGATCACTGTATATTCACTGAAACACCTCACACTCAGCGTAACCTCACACAGCTTGCTGTGCACAAGCCTCTTCTCAGCTTGTGCACAGCAGAATACCCTGAAAACCGGTGATCCCAGCTGCCACCCACTGCTGCACCCAGCAGGAGCAGCACCCGGCCTCCCCGGGCTGGCAGCTAAGATGCACAGAAGCAAGTCCAGGCTGTGCCCACCCCAAGCCCAGCCACTCTCTGCTCTGACCACAGGCCCCAGCGTTGCAGGGTGGCTCAGCTCTGCTGCTGCAGGGCCACGAGGGGTGGGCTGTGCTCAGAAACTCTGGCCCAGCTGCTCTGCCAGCCCGTGGGCCAGCCAGCAGAATGAGGCCTCTGTCTCCTGCCAGCTGGTCACAGGGTTCAGCAGCAGCGTATTATTTATTGCCTGATGTCTGGCATCATTTGGCTTTCGGTGGTTTCAGAAGCATTTCTTTGACAGATGCGTGGCTCTGATACCCATCCCCTGCCACTCAAGGCAAGCAGGTACTACACAAGGGATCCAGTGAGGTTCTCCAGGACATGTAGAAAAAATTGCATTGAAATATTCTCACTATCACTTTACTCTAGAAAGTATCGGGTGGCTGTTGGCACATGTGGGCCGAGAACTACGGATGTTGTAGAAACAAATCACTTGGCCTTTTTTTGCTAGCACAAGCTAATGTGATTGTAATTGGTGCCCTAACGCTGACAGCTGTGTCAAAGACTTAAACAAGAGGCCTTGGGTGGCTGAACAGAGCCCCAACACAGCTTAACACATAGTCTGAACTCTCTTCATAACCTGAAGATAAAATTCCCTTTCTTTACTTGGAAGTCCAGATCACAATTCAGCTAATTCTAAATGCTTCAGGCTCACTTCTTCTGCTTAAAGAATTATATGCTGATTTTCAATAAACTAAGAATAATTTCAGTTTTTCCCTTCCCTGCAGGAAGATGCTGACATCTACCAAATGTGCATGGACTTAAGTACCTGATTTTGAAAAGGAGCTCATGGCAAACCATTGCCCAGTTCAGTAATTTCAAATATTAGTTGGCTGAATTCAACACTGAGTAAACACTAAATATAATATAGATATAAAAGAATGGGCACAAATGCCCACTGTGTAGTATTTCATTATTAAAACTAGCCATCCTTCTATTTCAACCACTACATTCATTCTGGAAGCAAGCTGGGAAAGAAACACACAACAAATAAATAATGCCATTAACTTACAAAATATGAAACAAAATGTCTACATTAGAAAAAAAAAAGTAGTAAAAATCAATGTTAGTCCCTTAAGCTTCACAGAACATTTGATATTCACTGACCCTTCTGTGTCCCAGCTTGTGTGTCTGCCAGACTGAGCTGGAGAACCAGCCCTCCTGGTGTTGAAGCCGCTGCCGTGTGCTGCAGGAGCCCTGTCCTGCTGGCCAAGGCTCCCTGGGGGTCACTGGCCCTGGTGGTGCTGCTGATTTCCAGGGAGAGCCCTCAGGGGCTGCAGGCTCCCTGCTGCCCTCTGCTCTGCTAATGCCAGCTGGAAAAATGCACATCAGGCATCTGTGCAGAGGAAAAGCTTTTCCAGGAGGGTTTCGTTTGTGGCTGCTTTAAAGTTTCGTGAATGCTTTAAAATAATGCTAACAGAACTCTAGCACAATGGCTCTCCCCTACAACTCGTTCCTTTGCAAATCAAATATTTCTTTCTTCTAGTTTTTTATACCCATAAAATTTCCACTGGAACCTCCAGTGAGGGGATAAAATGCCAGGCAGGGATTTTCAATGTGCATTTTATTTTTGTAGTGCACGTATCTTCTCTTATCAGAGGAGGGTTTTTTTGGTTTTTTTTTGCCTTTGTATACAAAATCTTTCAATGTCCATTTTGAAGTTAAAGAAAAATGAATTTTCGTAACCTCTGCACCTTCTGAACACCTCTTAAAAGTGTCACCTTACAGAGAAAAGCCAGAAGAAACTGAGATAAGCAGACATCTGTACATTTTAGCCATTCATTTAGAAAACACCTGTATCCATCCATGCAATGTTAAGACTAAAGTAACTTTGCAGTTACATCTGAGCCCACTGCTGGGGCAGCAAGGTAGCATTTATCTCCCACGTGTATTCTATCAGTTTCTCTTTTCTTAAAGCAGCTTCCTGAAACAAAAACAAAAACAAAACAGAAAAGCAGGGATTAGGTTAATTTCTTTCAAGCACTGGATTCAAGGCTTATACAAGGCAGCCCTTACTATTTTCCAGCTGTGGAAAATCTAGACATTGATCCTTTTCAAGACGAAAAAATGAACAACTGACATGGAAAAATGGGAACCACTGCTCCTTCAATTAAAGAAATTATTGCTGAAGATATGGAAACATGAGATTTTTGCTACTGTATATATTTTTAATTGGACACCGAGGAGCTGTACTACAATACCTTTCAAAGTCACCCAGCAAGTTGTGGTTTGCTGCTTCCTACAGCAGGGATACAGTTCAGGTGGGTGTGTGTGTCTCTGTGCTTAGCTTTCACCAAAGCACACAGCCCAGACTGGCTCACTGTTTGGAACTGGAGAGTTTCTCTTACAGCTCTCACCTGTCCAGTGTTGGTCTGTTGCCAAATCTTGAGAACTCAAGACAAACTTGCATTTTTGGATTGGGTTTTTACAACTCCTGTTTTCAAACAAAGCACTGGGCAATGGGAATTACACCAGGAGAATTAAGATTCTATCTGTGCTTTCAAGGGCCTAAATTGATGTCAGAGCTCTGACACCCATTAACTCTGGGATTCCTCTTCACTGCTTTTTTTTTTCCCCCCTGGGATTTCTGAGATTATTAAATACTGTAAAAGGGTTGAACCTGTTCAAAAACAATGTTGAATTCTTAGTCTCTAGTGTCCTAGCATTTCCAGAACCTTAAAAATAATACAGTAATGTATTAAGGGCCACAGGACAAAATATCAAAGGAGTTAGTTATCCCAGCAAGAGATTTCACTCACATTTGGTGCTGCCTAACAAACTCTGCAAACTGGCGGTCCTTAGCGTAGAGCTCTATAATTCGAATTCTGTCCTGAATTTCCTGGAATACAACCAACAGAATTGTAAGTACACAACAGAAAACAGAATGCTACTGAAATAACTGATTTCTGGGCTTTGGGAAATAAAGCTCCCACATGTTGCTATTTCAAAGAGTGGAGCTTGAAATTGGGCACTCCAATGCTAAAATTCTTCTTTACTTATTTTATTGTAATTCTTCTAATTTAAAAAAAAAAAGGCAGTTTATTCACATTCAGTAATGCCTCACTTTTAAATCAAAACCAGGGTTTGGACAGAGTGTAGTGTTTCAACAGGGTTTAACAAAACCATATATCTCTCAAAGATACTTTGCCTACCAGTCAGTCTACCAGCTACATACTGGATTCACACCTCTCACAGTTGCTTAAGGGTCTGTGGTTAGTTTGGGGATGTAAATCCCTTCTCTTTAGCCTTCTAGAGTAAACCTTGGATACCGTGTATAGAGGAAGAAATAAGATGTGATCTAACCTGGGGGTTTATAGAAAAACTTAAACTTTAAAAACCATCAGAAAACACCCATAAGAAAAGCACCCTGCGAAAAGGCCTGGATGTACCAGTTTTTCACTGTGCAACTACACTTACAGTTGGCTAATAGTTGCCTTTAAAAGGTTAATGCTGTGTCAAGTCATACAGCAAACCTCCCCAACTCCCATGAAGTTATTTAAGGGATCACGTCCTTGGTTATGTGAAATTCATTACGGGTCAGAACAAAACCATAACCTCCTCTAAAAGCAAGCAGGGAAAGCAAACTTTTTTTGTCTTCTTTTAAATAGTTGCAGCAGCCACAACCTGTTTATCTAGAGCATAGACACTGGGCAAAGATCGGGCCCACCTCTGAGCTTAGAAGTGTGGAATAAGCTTACAGTCTCCGTGACCTTTCCCATGCCACTGTGAAAACAAGGTGATTTACCTCCTTGGTAAGCTCAGTGTTTTCATAAATGTGCCTGATCTCTTCGCTGCTGTAGTCTGTGGATGTCTCTGCACTGGTGGAACTGTAGGACGTTAGCTGCGGGTATCTCCGGTAATAGTGGCTGTAGCCAGTCGTGTCACTCTCATACATGGGGTTGTATTTAACTGCATTCTCAATGGACGAGAGGCTGTCACCCTGCCTGGGGAGCAATAAACACACTGTGAGCTTCTCTGCAGCCTGGAAGGGCAGCACACAGACTAAGGAGGCCTGGCATTTGGAGGTGCCTGTACATCCTGTTGCTTGTAAACGGTGTGATATAAGACTTGTGATGGGATTATCCTCATCGTAGCCGGTGTGTTTTAAAATATTAGACAGTGTCACCTACCCCTGGGAGTCCCCAGTATCACTCTTTGTGTACTGGTCTCGAAGGGTCCTGGCCAAGAAGAAGATGACAGCAGATGCCACAAGAAGGAATCCTGCCACAGAAGCAATTGCTATGCCCACAACCAGCGGCTCAGACACGTATTCCTCACAGTGCTCCCCTCTGTACCACCAGTTCTCTCCCACACGGCACCTGCCACAAAGAAACACGGGGAAATCACACACCAGCAAAAGCTTTTGTCAGTGTATGTAAGCTCCTGTTAACATGTGCCCTCAGTTAAGTCACCCCAATAAATATCTCTGCGTTGCCCAATCACCAATTTTCTTTGTTAATGTTGTTATTATTAGGGACATACTTTTTGGTAGATAACCATGCAACAGTTTGAGTTGAAAGAGGCCTTTAAAGGTCATCCAGTCCCCTGCAATGAGCAGGGACATCTTCAACTAGATCACATTGATCAACTAGATCATATGGATCAACTAGATCAGTCTGCTCAGAGCCCCATCCAGTCCAGGGGTGGGGCATCTACCATCTCTCCAGACAACCAGTTCCAGTGTCTCACCACTGCCACTGTAAAAAGTTTCTTCCTTATATCTAGTCTGAATCTACCTTCTTTTAGTTTAAAACCATCACGCCTTGTCCTATCACTACAGACCCTGCCAAAGAGTTTGTCCTCACCTTTCCTATAGGCCCCCTTGAAGTATTGAATGGGCACAAAAAAGGTTTCCCAGAAACCTCCAAACCACAGCATTGAATGAAGGTAGGTAAAACAGCAAAAGGGTAATGCACTTGTGGTGGAAAATACCTGTGCTTTACGAAATTTACAGTACCCTGTGAGGTGCTAAAACTGGAATGTGTTTCGACTGAGGAAAAACTCCTGCCTTGCACGTGGCATATCAACATGCAAAGGGAGAAAGCAGTTGTCTTTGTCATCTTGTTGTGCACATGCTAACAAAGGTGTGTTGGCTGAGTAGAATGTTCCTAGTGTTGTGACCCTCACAATGGCTAAATAGACACGTAAAATAAATTACTCAAGGGAAGTGCATGTCCAAGGCTCTATCTCTAGAATGGTTGCCCAAAACGGCATCCAGCATTTCTGCCTTAATGTTGTTTAGAACATAGGAGCTATAATGTTGTTATTATTGACATTAAATATATCAGTATAAAAATATATATATTTGCATTATATGTGTTTGGGAGTTTTTTCTATAAAAACTCATAGTATTGTAATCTATTATGACCATGCACAGCAATGAACCCTATTAATAAGAAACATCAGTAACTTTACTCTTCTCACATAATGATCCAAACCAGTTTCTGAAAGTAGTAAGCAATACTCCAATTTTTTCCACAAGTTTTTAACAAATACTGGCTGGAACATGCTTGGTTTCAGATTCTTACCTGCTTCTGATTAACACTACCACACAAATGTTTAAATGTATAATGCATCTGTGACATCAATTTTAAAGTTTCAAAACCATTTTTATTTCTTCCGTTAACTGTTAGCAGTCTAAGATTTACTTTAGAGAAGTTCTAGGTAAACCTTAAAAAGAAAGTTACATGAAGTAACATAAATAGCTACTAGTAGTAATACGCTTCTTAATTTTTATTAATAGGTACTTTTTTTTTTTAATAGACTGCTAAATTGTTTGAAAAGTAAAAAGTAATTTGGGGCATCACCAATTTGTCTGTATCTTGCACAAATTCTTTTTGCTTACCTGCAAAATACAGCAGTCCTGTTCAAATCTGTATCTATTTTTTACAGCAAATGTCTGGGGCCTATTCCTTCATCCTTTTATGAACCCACATGATTTTTCCCAAATGTTCAATGATTTACTGTTATGTATTTGATTATGCTTTACTTTTACTTTTATGCTTTTTTTCCAGACCCAAAAGCACTACATTTAATGTACTTCTGCCCTATCAGTGTGATGTTCAGGCACAGATTTCTGTTTGGAATTAACTCTCATAGGTGACATGACACTGTCAAACACTTTGCTATTTGAGAAAACCTCTGGAGTTCAATTCTGTCCCCAGTGGCCAAGAAAAGGGATCTGAACAACCGAGTGTGTTCCATTATAAACCATTATTCCTAGTTGGTTTTATTTTCCAATGCTTCAATACTAACAATTAATAACAATTAACTGGTTACTGTCCAATTGATGATCGATACATAGGAAAACTAATGTGAATACTGGGATTTGCACTGACCAGCATAACAATCTACTCACTGGTTACACAATATCGTGCAGAATTTTGGATAAATCTGGTGAAACACCAGGACAAAGGAAACAAGAGGGGTTTTCACCCAGGAAGCACAACCTCCAACAGCAGGGTGACCTACCTGCAGATGGCCCCTTGCCCGGGGCTTATGTCACACTTGCCGTCGTTCAGGCAGAAGTTTGGCTGCAGGTCACAAATGCTGTTGCACGGCAGCCCATCGATGCTGAGGTAGCCAGGGTTGCAGACACACTCAGCCTCCCCACTCCAGCGATTTACTAAGCATTCAGAGAACTCGTTGCAGGCCTGAAACTTGCAGGGATCTGCCTGCTCACCTGACAACACACAGAGCAAAAACTACTAATGAAAGGGGAGAGCCTTAACTGAGAGGAGGTTAAGTGGCTAGACTGGCTGTCATCTTCTCTAATGGTCTCTTGCTAGTCTACAAAAATCCGGTGTGCATCTTTCCCGAGTAACAAAAGGTTCTGCTAAGGTGGACAAGCACTGGCAGATACTCCTCTGTCATCACATGCCAGTGGCATGGCCAAGACCACCCAACAAAGAGTCAAAAAAAACCCAAACAAGTATTACGTGCTCCTTTTCATACATGAACAGACAGTACCTCATATTTTCTCTGTCTGCTGGAACTCTGTTTTACAGCTGAGTAAACCACAGGCGAACTATAGTATTTCTTGCTCTGCACAACCTAGGTAGCATATGGGGAAGGGCAGTGGGATGTCAGGCGCTCACCTGTGAGGGGATTTGTCTTTTTGTGTGCAAGGAACACAAGCATTCGAGACATCTCACTCATATCAGGCTTAGGAGGCTGGCATACAGCTAAACAATCAATATCAGAATATTTGCCATGCTGGTTAGACCATGTTTATAAGACACCCGTCTGGGAAGAACAGCTACCATATGCCAACAGGTCAGCACTCTTCTTTTTCTCTAACCTTGAAACAGGAAATATTTCCAGGTTGCTTATATGGTAAACTACCAGCTAACTTGGACAGGGGAAAAACCAAGCAAGCTTCTCTCTGAATCAGCAGAGTGAAGCAAGAGGGCCTGCCACTTTTTAGTGCAACCAGGACCTTACCCAAGCGTGAGGCAGCAACTGCTACCTCTGCAGATCACCTGGCAGGTGAACTGGCTACCACCTGTGGGAGTAACCATGTGGAGCCAGTTCAAACCTCATATGAGAGCAGGCACAGGAGAGAGGGGCACCAGTTTTCCCAGAGCTGTCTGCTCCCCAGGTCAAACATAGGGGCATTATGCAGAGTACTCCATGAGTTAATTTTTCTCCATAAATCTGTATGGACCCCATACAGCTTTCTCTGTCTTCCTCTTTGACCTTCATCTCTTTAGCTCCAAAGCAGATTTTCATTTGTTTGTTTTTACTCTGTGAAAGACTGTCTTTCTAAAGCCCAGCCTGTGAAAAGCAGTGGGCAGCCTCTGAGCTGTTGGTTGCTGATCCTTAGCACTTAAACCAGAAATTTTTCTGGATCCCTTGCTTTAAGCTTCATTTTCCTGCTGTCCTTACCTGATTCCACATCCAGGGAGTACTTATCAATGGCCAGGTTCATGGTGTGATATGCAGTGTTGCAGAAATCTTCCAGGATCATGTACACAGCGTTGGTGACATTCCGAGGCACAGGTTTGGCAAATTTCATTCGACTGTTCACCACGATGCTGCCATTTCTGAAGTTCAGGATTTCCAGATTCTGGAATCCTGTCAGATTTGACTGAAGGTAGGGCACCAGCTGCAACACAGGAAAGAAAGGCTGAATCTCTGGGTCTCTCTCTACTCAAGCCAGTTGCACTGCTATAGCTGCAGACAATTAGAGTCTGAATGATTTAATTCAAATCTCACATCAAGGGCATTAACCTTTACCCAGCTGAGGTCAGTGCTGGCAGCCTGTCAGGAGCCTGAGTACTTCAGGCTGTTCTTAAGAGTATACCAATCTGCAAGGAGTTTCAAAAAATCTGAATCTACAGCTCAGAAACACAGCTCTCAGGACTCATGTTGTGTACTCCCTTGATCTAAGTACCTGGAATACTTGCCATTTCACAGGGCTTTTCCTTCAAGCACGTCCCACTTTTTTCTCTCTGCTTTGCTTCCTTCATCTCTTACAACAGAATGTTTGTTTCAGTCAGAAGAGGGGAACTTCCAAGTTAAAATTTGGCATTTGTTGCGGTGTAAGTCCTGTGAGTCTTTCCAAGTCATCAGCCAGGTTAGGAACAGCTTAGTTCCCCGAGCTACATCTTACTTAGGACAGCTTGAACGTGTTGCAGAAAAGGTACCTGCTCACAGCCCCAGGTTTTCTTGCATCTTTCTCCCTGTACACTAAATACAGAGCACTCTGGAAGCAAATAAGGGGAGTGTGGTAGTGACTTCAGCTACACTGCTGTATTTATTGACACCAGCAGAGCATCTGGTCCTTGATGCTAAGGAGTTCTCCTTTAGAGAGGCTATTATCTGAATCAAAGATGAACAGCATCCCACCACCCATTTCCAGACAAAACATCCCCCACAGAGGGACACAAATCTTATGTGTAAACACCAGTTTTGAGTTGCTCTCTATGAAAGAGAGATGACCTCGTATAATTTACCAACAGTTTCTGCCTATCTGGTAATGGACTTTTAGCACAGAAGTGACTCTTACCAGTTCCAAGAATCGCTGCTCCAAGGCTTTGTATTCAGGGGAGTTTTTATTAAATAGGTCCTCTGAAAACATCATGTTGGTAACCCGCAGACTGAAGAACACAACTAGAGCTCGGGACGGCACGGTGCTGCTGTAGTGAGTTTCATGTGTGGCCCAAGCCACACTGGCCATCTCTGTGGACTGGACACGAGTTGTTAGCTCCATGTGGCTTTCAGTCATTCTCCTTCCCTCCTCAGTCCACTCAGGAGAAAAGTGGACAGTGCTAACACGACCCAGATCTACTGAAACATCCAGGACTCTTGTCGTTTCATCTTCCAGCTTTGTTGATGGCGTGGATCCCACAGGAGGGAGATGGGAGGGAAGCTCAAGGGTGCTTGTTGTTCCACTCACTGTTTGATAATCCATAACAGTGCTAAAGCTCGTGGAAATAGGTGTGTCATGGTCTGAACCATCCTGTCCAGCAAAGCCCTCTGGGACGGTGGTGTGATCTACTACAGAAGGAACAACTGCTGGCATTGCTGGTTGAACTGTCTGATCTAAGGAGGTTTCTAGAGCCCTGTCACTAGGCCAAACATCAGCTGGTTCCTTCACTGCTGGCCCAGGAGCCTCTCGGTCTGCCAGTGATGAATCTAGGGCTTGCTGCTCTTCTGTGGAAGCATCAGGCTTTACCGCCACAGAAGGATCTGCGGTCAGAATAGTTTCTAAAGAGATTGCATCCAAGTGTCCCACTGTAGCAGCTTCCACTGCATCTGGCTGCTTCGCTGTGAATAGTTCCTCTACCACTGCCCTGTCTCTGCTTTGGTGTTCAACTACTTCAGGGATGATGTTCTGGCCTACGCTAGACTCCTCGGCTTGCTCCACACTGACAGTCCCTGGAGGTGCATGGAGACTATCTTCCACAGACAGATCTGGATATGGTGGTGAGACAGGGGCCTCTCCAGTTGGCATGGCAAAAGGAGAATCGTCCATGCCCAGTGTTTCTGTCTGTGTAGATGGTTCCACAGACGATGGCTCTTCTGTCTGTAACAGAGGTACTTGCGGACTTGTAGTCTCTGGAAAGACAAATATTTCAGACTCGTCAAGGAAATCTTTTATATTGACTATCCCTTCATTCTCATCTTTGGAAAGATCATAATCTAATTTATTCCCAGAGTTAAGAATATAGTCTAATATCATGCCTTCAGGAATATCCTCAGGTTTGATTAATAAAGACTCATTGTCATCTTCAAGCCAGCTATCAGGACCAGGGTAGAAAACTGGTTCCAGAGTTGCTTCTTCCCAAGGCCAGATACTTGATTCCATTTCTTTTCCTGAACCATCAAAAGCTGAACCAGACCCATCATCATATATAACTCTATCTCCAAGAAATACATCAGTTTCATCTTCCATAGGGGGCACTTCTAAGGGAAATGGAATTTCTTCCACAGAGTCTGCACTGTCACTGCCCTCAGGACTACCTTGGGTTACTTCTTCCTTCTCTTTAATATCAGTCTCTACGACTGATGGAGAGGCCACTGTTGGTGCAGAAAGCAGAGGAACTTCATAGTCATCTGTAGATGGAGATTCTTCAGGCACAAGGTGAGAAGGACTTAAAGGCAAAAGTTCTTCAAATAGTCCAGTATCTTCAAACATTAAAAACAAAAACAAATTGAAAATTGAATGTTGTTTATGATAAAGTGTCAAATTTCATTAATTATCTGTAGATCTGTGTTCCATAGTTTCCATAAATGTATCCCAGCCTTTGTCTGCCCAAGTCATAAGGACCCCTGTTAACCTCTTCTGCTTTCCATTCAGATACTCTATGGGACAAGCCAAGACATTCAAAATCACTTCTATGCTATTTAATAAGCACCACATACATATAGTTTCCAGAAAAGAGAAACAGGCATTGTTAGCTATTCCAAGCATTTTACCTTGGTAGAGATGCTTGCAATAGCACATATCTTGTCCCATCTTGGATACATGCACGCACAAAAGGTAAAAACTGGCACAGAGAGATATTCAATCTTTAGACCTTTCTGAAAGCTCATTTCATTGAGCTCCAATTTGGTGAGCACCAGGATACACTGGCATGCAAAGTTAAGCTTCAGTCAATGGCATTAGCTTACCATCTAAAGAACTGGGGGCTGAAAACCATTCCAGAGAGTCCACAGAACCTTGCTCCAACACTGGTACAGTGACTAAATGAGAAGTCTCTAAACTCAGCCCGTCAGGCAAAGGAGTGACACCATCCTCCGGGGAGAGTGGAGCTTCAGGTGGCAGAGCGGCCTCGTAGTCGCTGTCCTCTGGTCTCGGCTGGATTTCGTTGTCACTGGACTGCTCGCTGCCGGAGCTGGAGTCTGGCTTGGTGTAATCAAAGGGCAGGGCATTGCTGACAGTCGACTCATCTGCAGAAGGCCGTTCAGCTAGAAAGGTGCTGTCCTGGAACAGAGAGCCACTGTTAGTATTTCCAGCTCGACAGGGGAAACACTGGCTGTCTGCCCTGGGCTGAACACACAGAAGGGGTGAGCAGCAGGCAGTGGCCAAGTCATGGGTTACTGCTTTGAGGGAGCAGCGCACAGCAGCAGGACGAGGACAATGCAGACCCGCGCTGATCTTGTGCAGTACACACGTAAAATGAGCATCCCTCTCTCCAGTGTCCAGTCACAGCCACCAAAAAGGGAAAGGAGCCATTCAGATTGTTGGGAGGGCAGCACCTCGAGGGTGTTAAGAGATTTACCATCTATATCCAACCCCATCTGCACTCCTCTGCTGAAAAAATGGGTCTGTCCGTTTCCAGTTAAATCAGAGGTAAATGTTGTCTGCCTTCCTAAAGCAGGATGAGGTTCTAACAGCTGTTATTCGTCAGCCACACAACCGATACAGTAATTCTAAGATTTCAGTTACTGTGATAGAGAAACAGCGTAGAAAGTGAATTTCCATGAATGCATGCCCAGTCATCATTTATTGATACATTTTAGTTTGTGTGCATGAGAACCCAGGAGAGTAACAAAGACCAGAATGTAAAGAAGAGCATTTAGAACCTGCAATAGTTTAGTCTCAAAGCCAAGATACTCGTGCAAAGAGAAAATAAAAAAAAATCTATCAGCACTAATGATGAAAAACAAAGTGCATGAAGAATGAATTTGTGAATTATTCGAAATGTGTATTTGAAATGTGAAAAAATAATTTGTTGTTACATCTCCAATTTCCACACTGTTTACTTGCTATTCTGTGTCCCAGCCATTAGTTGGTTTACAGTTAAAGTAGTTAGCATATTTCATCTTTGAATATTAATCTCCTACTGTGGTGTCTGATGAGGTAATTATATTAGAAAATTATATTATATTCCTGTTGCTTGACCAGCAGGAATAATAGGAAGAGTCCAAACACTTTCAAATTTTAAATTTTACTTCTGGTAGAAATGTGGGTGATTTAAATTTTCAGCTTAATTCAAACAGCATTTGAATACTTTGGAAACAGGCCAATTAAGGTGTTTTATTTTTTTTTTTCTTAAATTACTTGTTTGCATTTTAAAATGCCAGTTGTTATGCCAGCACAGTCTCAGCAGATTTTTAAATATATATTGTAACAATCAGTTGAAAAGTATATATGCCACAGAGACATGGGCTCCATCAATTTTATTTTTGGCAAAACTAACCACTAAAAATAAAGCTTAAGAAATTAATGTACAAAAATAGAAATAAATTACACATATAAATTCCATAAATAATGAATTTGGACTAGCAGCAATTGCTCCTCAATACATTTATTTAATGTAAGCATTTACTTGCCAGGGATTGCACTTCATCATTTATTTGAATGTGGATAAATGCTCCTATGGCAACTAATACCATTCAAAGATTCATGTTACAGGACAATATATTATATTAAGAAGTTTAATATCATACTGGCTAGTTCTGGTTTTCACCAGTGTGAAAGGTTTAAAAATATGATCGATGGCTGTAAACACAGAACCCCTCTCCCTGGTTTTTCATTTTCTGCTGCAAGAAAGGCACTGTATTCCTCGAGCCAGAGCATCCTACCTGTTTCAGCTCAACATAAACAACAGGAAAATAGACATTTCAAAAACTGGACCTGATTTTTGCTTTACTTTCAAAGAGAGCTGCAGAACTCAAAAGAATTAGCTGTATCATCTACTACCAATTGGATAGGGATATCATGACAGTCCCATGTTATGTCACGATACTGGTATGGTCACACAAATCCAGCTTATTCTAAAATCCCTGAGGGAAAACTACGGCAAAATTCTTTTCCATAGGTAACAGTTCTACTTGAGAGCATCTACTTGAAGCATAAAGGGTCAGCATCTGTGCAAAAAAAAATGAAAATCAATTGTGTCTTGTTGTAACTGTGTATCATTATGCATATTTAGGATTTTCTTATATTTATCTGAGGGTCCTTTGTAAATTACCTGTGTATTGCAGATGGTAACGGCTGCTTTGGGGAGATATTTGATACCTTTTACGTGATCAGGGTTTTTGACTGAAGGCATAGAAGCCTTTATTCATAGTCTATGATTAGAAAAATGTAACTTCCGCAATTTTTTGTCATGATAATATTCCCAAAAACTAGTTTAAAATTTATTATTGCAAGACTACCACTACTCTAAAATATATTCCTGCCTGCACATCTGTTAGAGCACAGAATGGCAGAATTCCTCATCTTACTAAAATAAACATCTTCAACATTTTAGACTAGTCAGATGTCTCCAGTAAAGAAAAAGCCCTTTTTTGAAAGTTAACTGAAATTCATGTTCATCTACATCATGTTTAATCCATTGTGGTAAATCCATGTGAATTTGTATTTTAGATACCAATTATTAGTTTTTAAAACTCATCAAAAACTCCCATGAAATTAAGGACGTTATCCCTACGTCCATTCTAACAATATTTGCACTCTGTGAAAACCAATTTTGCTCACATAAAAATTTCAGGAGTTGGCTAAAATGAAACGTGTCTGTGTTTACAACATTATCTCACGACGGACTGAGTGAGAAGTTACCATCCAGCACAAGTGAACCCGGATTTTAGGGCATGATCTGAGCTCATTTCTTGTTGAAAGCACAGCTGTGTTCCAGAACAGAGTGGAGAGCGGAAAGCAAGTGCCCAGACCACGACTCAGCACTCAGAGGATCTCTCTGCTGGCAGAACTGACTGACTTGATCTCAGCCTTGCTGGCACCTAACTCAGTATCTTTGCTGAAAGCCCCTTTGTACAGACATGGTCAGGGACACCAAGTCTGCTGTCCAATGTGTCTTGGATTATTCCAGAGCTAGTCAGAGGAGACAATTACCATTTCAAGAGACAAAAAACCCAAACAAACCAGTGCCAGCTATTTTCCTCTGCTAGTATTAGGAGGATTAACATAACTTGAAAACGAAATTGAGAACTTTCATTGAAAGAAAAACAGTAACAAAAGTAGCTTATAAAACTTAACGTTTTATCTCTTCTACCAGCCAACTTTAGGATTTACATCTGTTTCTTCTTTCCAAAGAAAGGTAGTATCACGGAAGGAAGAATCACATCTTTAGAGAAGTTTACAATCAAAGTAAGATGATCACAGAAAACCGTTGGGCAGCAGACACCAGAATTGTTACATGAGGTATGTCACCAGTATTTATTCCAATACATTTACTCCAATTAGTACTTATTGTGCATGAACAACAGGACAGAGAAGCTCTGGGTGTTGGCTACAATTCTACCTTTGTTCAAATGTGTCCAAAGGCCACTGCTCAGAGCCATACTCACATCAAGCTCTGGGCGCTCCAGCACAACTGGATGCTCGGTAATCCAGGAGGGGTCTTCTGCTGTGGGCTGCAGGATTTCCTTCACTGTGGAAACAGAAACACTTGGGATCTCAAGGCTGCAGTGATAGTGTGAGGAAGCTGTGCTGGAGAACTTACTGAAAAAACCCCTCTGATTTCAGATTTGTGAGTAAAATCTTCTCCAAAAGTTTGCCAGAGATTTTTTTTTTTTTCCCTGAAAATGCCTCCAAATCACTGGCAGGAGGTGGAGGGGAAAGATGAGAACAAAGGGGTGGCAGCACCCTTTTGTCACCTCTAGCAAGATCATTGAATATTCAACGCTAATCAGGGTGTTTCCTTTGTGCTGCCTAGGGCAAACACAGAGCTGCTAAATTGAAGGTTACCCTGGCGCAATGTGCACCACGTGAACCACGCTCCCCCCTTTTATTCCAATTAATTTTGGAAAGTGTTACTGAAACTGCACACCACAAACCTCAGTTTTAAAACAAACATTAAAACAAAATGGGGGGGCTAGGCTAATGGCTCAAGAACAGAAAGAGCAAAATGGATCTTTTGAAAAGAGGCCATAACATAGTTGATTTTGTTCTGTTTGATTTTTTAGAGGACAGCTGAAAAACTGACTCGCTCATAAAGAAATAAATCTCACTCATCTGATATTTATTTTATAAGAAGTCAGACGTGTGGCACACCTGTGCATCATAATGAATACCCACCATTAGTGAGCTGAAGAGAGTTTGGGTCTAAAGAGATGGAAGCGTTTTCAAGCAGAGCATTTTTCTGGAGGATCTCAGCAATATAATCTCGGAAATCACTGATGGTGTACACAACTGTTGGATTGTCCTCTATGCCCATGAAGGAGCTGTCTTCCACCTTGTTTGAGTGAAGGTTAATCAGGTCCCACGTGGCATTGCTGATGGCTTTTCCATCAAATGTGACAGCATAGTGAACTTCCACCCCGCTTCAGTTGTGCAAAGAGAAAGGACACAGATGAGAAATGCCAGGTTATCCCGAGCAAGCAAACACGATATTGTTCCACAAGGGCCCACATCAATACCCTTTTTAATACAAAAATACGTGGCTTTAAAGGATGAATAAAAATGACTTGGTTCTTGCCACGAAGTTCTCAAGGGAAAGGCTCCCCAGGACTGACACCTGGTCTGGTCCCTGTGCTGAATTTCTGAATGGCAGACAGGCCACAAGCAGACCAAAACCTTGGCTTTCTGCAAGCATTATTAGTGGGTCCACCAGCATGCAGCACTCAGAGTGGCAATTTTAAGGTCATGCCCGATCATAGGAACGGCTCTGAGGTATGAAAATAGCAGGGAAAAAACAGGTTGTATATAGTGGTAATCTGTAGTAGCAAATAAGAGCCCTAATCTCTGTCACTGTGCAGGGATAACCTGCTTGAATTAATGTTTTTAATAGCAATAAAAATGTACTTAATTCATCTTATAATTGGGGAAATTTATCTAGACTCATTTGATCATTTATTCTTTAACTCAGTTTTGTATTTGTGTACAATTCAGGGGGTTTTTTTCCATAATAACTCTCCTCCGTTTTCTTCGTTTTCCTTTCTCGAATACATCTGGATGTCCTTTTCCACACAACAGCTTAGGCTGCATTCAGATTTACCATACACTGGGCATAAGCACAAGGGAACTTTAGAAGATATAACACATTTTGGCTGTAGACAGAACACAGCAAGAAAATTAAGAAACCTACAAAGCGTGAGAAAAATGTGCTCAGACCACAGGTTTTGCTGATTCCACAGAACTGGATTCGATTTCTAAACCCATGGCTCTGTTCAGAGAAGTCTTTAAAGCCCAGTGCCAGATACAACAGAGACAAATCCCCAAACACACTGACCAAACCCAGGAGGTTTTGCTGCTGGCTCTGTCATTGCCATGAGCACACCACAGGCTCACCAGGGGCACTGAGCGTCAGCAGAGGAAAGGAAAAAGGACAGCAGGAGTGAAAAGGCACAGCAAAGATGGAACAGAATTATGCTCCTCAAGCATAAACATTTAGGTTTAATACAGCTGTGCTGTCATTCATAATTCCTAACAAATAGCAGCTACACCATCCTCTCTCTGGAATGGGCCAAACATCTGGTGCCTGGAACATAGCCCTTGTGAGCAGTTGCATATAGTTTGTGAAGAGATTTGTGTTTCTAACCTTTCTGGAAAAGTTAGAACGCTCATTCTCTTTAAACTTGTTCATGGAAACTGGCTATGCTGAGATACACACAGAAGAAATTAATATTTTTAGTAAATTAAGGCTGCGGTTGCTTTTCTGTCTTGTGACACTCTTAACACACTAAAGAGGGAAAACTCTGGATTCTTGACTTGCATATGTGTGATGAAAAGGAAGTCCAGACTAATCCCATGTTCTGCTGAAGAACATTTATTAGAGTTCTGCTAAGATCTGCAGCCCCTCTGGCCTTGAAGCTGAGCCAACAGCCTTTGCTGGAGAACTGTGGGTTTCTTATCTACTTCAATTTCAGTGACAATCATAATCCCAATGCTATTCAAGACTTTGAGTCACTGTTTCATTGCTAAGCAATTTTGTTTTCTTCACAAAAGAGGCTCTTACACACACTTTACCCCAGTAGCTGCCCTGTGTTTAGGATGATTTTTCCTGAGGGTTTTTATTTTATTATTAGGACTTAAATAAGCAAATGAGGTTTATCCCTAATCAAAATGGATCAGTTAATTGCAGTTTCTGGTAGAACCCTCTCTCAAAATATTTATGTTAGATAATTATCTTGCTCTGAAGACAAAACTCCAAATCCCAAAAAAATGCCCTCCAGCTAAACATGTTTTTCCCATCTGTATTATGACAATATTTATAAAAGAGTTGTCTTTACCTGTCTTCATCCGAAGGGCTGATTATAAAAACAAAACAGAACAGCAAAACCTGTTAAATCAACGTCATAATTTCCTTTAAGTCTTAAAACTTTAGCAAGTTAGCCTTGGTATTATACAGGGCATAGCCACTTGAAAATGCATACAGGAAAATCCTTTCAAGTTGCATTGTTATTCCTAGTTATTCAGCTACATAACAAATGGTTCTGCTTTTACTGAACTATTTCCTGTTGATCCCAAGGAATCAGCAGAGCAGAACCATCTCAAATTATTGCACATAGTGCAGTTAAATTGCTGTCAGTACCAAGATCAAGGCTCACCCATTCTACCTGAAGATTTACCTGACAGCCAGCGGGTTACTGTCATGCACAGCAGAGAGCAGACTTTGCCAGAAATACCAGCTTTTCATTTGTCTTCTCAAAGGAACCAAGTGCTTGCAACCCCTTTTACTGCAAATTCCAACAGGGAAGGTTTTGCCACTTTCCAGGCTGAAAACTGGGCGTAGCCTGGGGTTCCAGCCACGAGACCTCTCCCACCAGAGCTGCTTTGTTACCTACTCTGTGCCAGTTTAAATACCCCAGGCCTCGAGTTCTAAGAAATGCAGCTTACTGCCTCAAAGAAAACACCATTTGGATTAACTCATGAACGCACTCATTAGAGTCTAAAAGTTATACCCAGTCCATTCAAGGAAAATCACAATTTGTGAGCCCTGTACTCCAAAAGTCAGACATTTTACATTTGATGTGTTAATTTAACAAATTAACTGCAAATATCGCTCTGAAGCACAAATGGATTTGAGGGAATCAGGGCTTTAAAAATATATTTATTGGAATAGAGAGAGTTAAAACATTACATATCATTTATCAAGCTATCCTCCACTTTTTTTTTTTTTTGATTGAAGAGAGAGAGACCTTTATATAAACCAAACACTAACCTTTACAGCCATCCCAAATTAACACTAGGAATTTGAGAAGGAAATTTAAATACACCACATTTTTCCAAAATATATTTCTGTCTTTCCTTGTTTAACACTTGGACATATTAGAAGTAGCAGATAAGAATATATCTTTTAAATTTAGGATAGAATCTTGAACAATAACACCTTGTCTTAAAATCACATTTCTTAAATGCTTTAAAGCAAACATTTAATGTGAGATTGCATGGTCATGTTCATTCACCATATATGCACCAGTATCTTTTTACCTGTAATCCAGGACATGGATGTTTTTGTATCCAGGTAGTCCTTCAAATACGCTTTTAATCTATTTTGATGGAAAAAGCCAAACAAATTAACACAGATTCCATTCACTGCCACTCGTGGTGAAAAATCAGGAAGTGTTTCTAGCATGTTCCAAAAATGTATCCGAGTTATATCTAATAGGTGAAAAACAGTTAAATATTCTTTTCTTTATGGAAGAGTAGTTTTGGTGACACTGTTTCATTATTAGAAAAAGGGGAAATTAAAAGGATGACGAGCAACATCCAGCGTTCCCCAAGAACCATATAGAAACATTCCAAGGGGAGAAATGGCAAGAGACCACCGAGATAATCAACTGTGCTACACCAGACAAAACCAAGGTAGAGAACACTGAAAGTTCATGCTGGTTTAGAAAGTTTTTTAGCTTCCAAAGATCCTTGCCAGTCGAGGATTATTTTTTACTCTGTACATTCTTGTTCCCTTCCCACATCTTATTTTTAAACACTCTCTGGTAAGACTTGAACAATCACAGTGCTGCTGATTTTTTTTTTTTTTTCCCCCTGAGAGCTTCTTTATTCAAGCTCAGAGAAAACCAGGCAAGGGATCAAAGGAGTGGAACATCCCCGTGCCAGGTGGACCTTGTCCCATCTGCCATTTTTTACACACACACACATACCATGGCATTGCTGCTTGGACTCCCAGCTAGGAAAATGAAGATGTCTAGCCTGCGACTTGTGACAGTCACGGTGATGGTTTCTGGCTGCAGGGAACAGTACATCTCTCTCCCACATGGCCCAGGGTCTGCCACAGGGTTAGCCCCAGTAAAAAGGATTCAGAGAACCAACCCCAAATAAACGGGCCTAAGAAGGAGGCAAAGCTAGAGAAAAGATAAGCCTCATGATAAGCAGCCACATGACAATTTAGATGTCACTCCACATACCCTGCCCTCAAAATATGAAAAATAAAATAAAAAACAAATATTAGAAAAAACAGGGGGGCAAAAATCAGGAGCCCTGACACAGATGCTTTTTGCTGCTATTGTTTTGCAGAGACAGCAAAAGGAAAAAGGAAGCTGGGGAAGGGAATCACCTGAGAAATGAATCGTTCAGACAGCAGCTGATACTCAGCAGCAGATGGGTCCTTCAGCTTCTCACTGTACTGCTCACCAACAATCAGAATGTTGAACTCAATCATCTGCTCCGTTACAGGTCTGGCCAGCTTCTCATCCTGCTGCTTGATCTCGTTATTGATCTGGAAGGGAAGGAAGAAGGGAGAGGAGAGATGCATTTAATGGCCCAGGAATGGTCAGCCCAGAGCACGGCGCGCTCGCTCGGAAGCCCTCAGCTCTGCCCTTTGGAGAGCTCCCGAGGCCTCAGGGCCACGGGCAGCACTAATGGGGCAGCCTGCTAAGCAAGACTCTTTCCTGAGAACGCTCACCTTGAAGATGATTCTCTTTTGCATTTGAACATCTTCAGTGTAAGCCCACCTGATGGACCTCGGGTGAAAAGGGAAGTAGGGATGTGTGGGATGTCCACATTTCAATGCAACCCTGGCCACTCAAACATCTCACTTGAGCCCAGGCAGCCTAGGCTGATGTACCCAAAATTTACTCATTTATCACAAGGCCCCTACTTACCATCCCAGGTGGAAGACAAGCTCCCTTTAGCAAGTTCTACATTTGGAATAACACCCTGGATTTTTCAGCCTCGGGGGGTGAAGGATCCCCCCAGATACACCATGCACTGGGAATGGGAGCTCTGCTGGGGGCTCCAGATGCTGTGTCTAGGGCTGCCCACAGGGCAGGGGCTGTGCAGGGCACCAGGGGTGCATGGAGCTATCCTGGCTGCCACAGGCAGCAGTGAATGACAAGTTTTAATCTCATGTGAATGACTAAGCATGCTTTCTGCTTACTTCCCTAGTATTTTTAAACAGCATACTATTCCTTGTGGTAAACTGAAAGGCATCAGGAAAAACTGAAAAAAAAAAAAGAAAATAGAGACTTGTCTGGGAGGGAAGAGAAGACTGGCTTGTTAACTTAAGCCAAATTTCTTTGGCTAGAGGTTTTGTCTATTTACATACGTATTTGTTGCTTTTTTCCTGCTAAAAAGGAAAAAAAGAGAGCCAGCAAAACAGATTTTTTCAATGAAACTGCAGCCCAAAACCATGCATCATGCAGGAAATGGAAAAAAAAAAAAAAAATCTTTCTCCAGAAAGTTTATCTGCCTTCAATTAGCAATTTCTACATTGTTTAGGAACCCTCTAAAATTTTTTAGTTCAATTCTCTTTCTGGCCCCTCACAGGCCTTTTTCACTGGATAACTCTGCCCAAAGACCATAAGAACTGGTACATTACTTAAAGTTAGTTAGCATTTGAGAGATACACATTTAGCGGGCATATATATATATATATATATATAAACATGGTGCTAGCATTTGGCTGTTTGCAACACCATGTAGTTTAAATCATTTACCAGCCCCCCAAAACCTGGTACAGGCACCATACAAAGTGCAGAAGATGAGCTTTGCTCACTCTTGGCCCTGTAATCAGCAACACTTCTTGGCTGCTAAGAACAATGAGGTGAGATGCAACTGTGCAGAGCGAAAATGCTGGAGCAGCAGCAATCTAATTCTGGCTCCTTTCCAATTTACTGAGTGGTCCTATTCTGTGCTCCAGTAGAAATATGCTAGGCAGTTCTGTTTCAAAAGAAGGATAAAGGTGTTCTTGGGACCAAACCACAAGTGCTCTTTGTACATAGTAGAATGCACTTGAGTCAGGACCTGTCTGTTTCATATTCTGCATTTACTCCAACATCAGAGCTCCAGACAGCACTGAAAGCTCCAGAAGAAAGTACAACTGGGCTCAGCTTTGTTTCAGGGCCACACTAGGTTATTGAACAATATTGCCTAATTAATCCCAGTACAGTACATGCAGCACGTGAAACTTGGTGAGCTTCTCGGTGATCCATTGAGAGTTTCATTTTTATAAGAAAACAAAAGCCAGCTGATTGATACCACTGGTTTGCAAATTTTTCTTCAGTCGTGTTTGCCCATGAACACTGTGTTTGGATTCTAGAGTAACCTGGAGGATCTGTTCCCTAGAAGCAAATACTGCCCTGGGACTGATGTGGTGGTCAGAGATGTTTTAAATATGTGGTCTAGACTTCCCTGTGTTGTGAGCTGTGGTTAAATACCCCAGAAAGAGTCGCTTGTAAGATAGTAAATACAAGTTTGCCTACATCAACAGAAGAAAAAGAACAGAGATTCAGAGTCTTCAAGGCTGTCCAGGTCTCCTCTCTGCTGTCCTGCACAATGGTACCCCACAGACCCTTGACACAGTTCTACAACAACCTAAGAAATAATAAGAATAATAGTGTTCTGCATTCTTCTTGGAGCTTTCAGAGCCACTGGGCATTTCCTCTCTAGTCCTCTGACACTAGCAAAATCCTCACCTGATAGCTCAGCCAAGGTGCTGTCTCCCACTGCTGGGCAAGAGACACTTCAAAGCCTCTCCACATGGAAAAATGTCTGCCCAGGAAAAGATCTTAAAACTTAAGAAATTCACAACCTGATTTTATTGATGCTATGATGGTTTTTTTGCCTTTTAAAAATATGTACCTCTTATGTATTCTCAGTACACTTAGCATGCATACTTATCATTCCTAATTCTGATATCCTAGCACAGTCCTGGTATTCTTTTAGGGCAGAAAACCAAACCCCCTGGGGGCCTCGCAGGGAGGCCAGGAAGCTGCCTTGAGAAACCAAGGGCCCCTCCAGAACACATCCTGATAGCTAGGAGTAGGCCCATCTAAAGGGGAATACTTTGGGATAGGGGGATGTCACACAGTCCGCTCAAGCCTTTCACTGGAACATCTTTGTTAGATATGTCCATTTGCAAGGTCTCTAAAATTGTATACCTGCTCCCCCGTGAGTGTGCATGTCAGTGTATTCCACCTTGGCAGACTGCTGCACCATAAGAATCCTTATTAAACAGTGAGGTCAAAACCCTTCATCCCTTAACCATGTCTACCTCCTAATTTTAGGACCAAGAAAGAGGCATCATTATGAAACCCTGGTTTGTGTTAACACATCATAATAAAAAAAACATTTAATCGCTATTAAAATTGAAATGACCATTAACAGCAGCATGTAGGGAAGGCAACAAAATGCTGAACCAAATTTTAAAAACCCACTCACGGTGGTGTCCACGTGGTCATGCTCATGGATGGTATCACCAGCAGGACTCTCGATGGAGACCTCGTGTGGGGGAGGAACATTGGCAGCTGCATCTGAATTTGAGAGAGAACAGTATTATTTTGTTTGGTTGAGCTGTGGTTTTTTGCTCGGTTGTTTTTTTCTCTATATACCCACAGAAGCAGTTCAGCAAGCATAAACCAATAGTCAAATTCGTTTCTTATTCCCATCATCGTGATAGAAGTAGCACAGGACACACCTGAAGAGCCTGAGGAAAAGTATCAAACACACGAATTTAAGGTGCTAACATTCTGCCTAAGGAGATGTTTTTATGGAAACGTGAACTGAAGTGCAGTAAAAATGGCACAGAGCTAATTTCCCGAGTAGGATTTTCATGATCCATGAAATAACAAAATGCCAGCACATAACATGATCTCCAGATTGCAAATGCCATTATAGAGATGTAAAAATCCAGAGTCCTTTCTGAAATCCAAACACATGAATTTCTCAATTTTCTGGTAATTCCGAATCAGCCTTAACAGTAGTTAGATAAAAACTGACCTCTCAGTGTGGTAACATCAGTATCCAAAGGTGGAGTAGGAGTCCCACTAGATAAAAAACAAATCAGAAATTGAGGCTGGATGTGGCAAGATAAATGCAGCAATTTTTGATATTTCTGTGATTCTGATACTATACCAAGAAGCACATGTGCAGAAGAAATTTTTCATTGTACTATTTTGCTCATAACTTCCTAAAAATTAGTCTTTGAAGTATTTCAGTTCTATTTTGCAACTTAGATTTTGGATCACTTGCAGCATACAACACATCAACTGAGTCTCTGGGTTGCTAACCCTCTTATATCCCAAATGACTTGGAGCCATGCAAAAATACATGTTGTCTTCTAGCAGTTCTGTAAAGAAATGCAGAGAGATAAAGCACAAAGATAACTGGTAATAGCTTATCAACCGCTCTGGTTTTAAGATACTCCCTCAGTGCACGAAAACACCACAACTGCACTGAAACCCCTGCAAGCAGATGGGTTCTTCCCATCATCAATTTCATTCTGCTGATTTGGAAATCATCAAAATACATCCATTTCCAAACTCAGTTATGGGATTTCCACACACTGGAACAACTCTGGGCCAAAATGTGAAAAACATTTCAGAAGAACAATCACATGAAAACTGCCAGCCTGAAGAAAAACTAACAGCTGTGACACGGCTCTTACAGTAAACCCAAGCTGCTTGGAGCCAGTTCTGTAAGCCTGGAGCAACTGTAAGCCAAGGTACCAAGAGTGGGAGACATGTTCTGACAGAAACAACTCTTTCCTGAATGAAGGGCATTTTTTTTTAATGTTATATTGTTAATATATACAGCTCTAAGACTGGAAGTTTAGGTGCTAGAGAGAAACTGAACATGAAAATTGCTGAAGTTGATTGTATTGAGATATTTCTCTCCCTACTAAAGGATCTCCTTTTTTACTGGTGATCATACTTGTGCCATGAAAGAGGCATTGCAGCATCCTCACTCCAATCTGTGCAACGTTGGCCATGGTTCCTGGCCTGCCCAGGTTGGTTTTATGATTCACATACTGGTCTTGCAGTGTATTCTCTAGCAGAGCTCCACTCAAAGTTGATTCTTGCCTCCTTCAGACTGTGTAGTCTTTGTATTACTCCAAAAAAGGCTTCCAGCACCAGCCAGACAGCCAGATTCACAGATATACAAATTTACATTCTACAGAGACCAGAGCAGCAGCACATGATCAGAGACCACAGTTTCACAGAGCTCATGTCTGAAACACTTTCCCTCTCTGCCCCTCACAGATACATAACCCTTATGTGCCAACAAACAGACCTGAAGGCAAACCTGATGAGCTTTCTACTTAAAGCAAGGATCTTTTCACCCATCCTTTCCCAGAAGGCACAATCTAATCCTCCATGTAGTGGTTCACTGCACCAACACATAGTCCAGGGAATATTAAACTGACAGGCTGAGTTCCCCACAACTATTCTAAAATATTAACAAAAAATAAAAACTTCCACATGAACAACTCAGACAACATTTATTCATGGGTTTAAACAGTACCTTCGTGTATTTTCTTGCACAAATAAAATCAACGAGCTCCATGCAAGCTTTGAAGTGTAGTTGTTGTTGCTTCCATCTCATGGACACTGGTGCCTGTTTTCAGCCAGCACAGTGCAAAACTACTTTTGAGTTTGCCAGTTCTTTTGAATTCAATTCTGACAAACTCAATAAATCTTCAAATCATTTCCAAGACTGGAAAATTTTACTAAAAAGTGTAATTTAGAGAAGATAGTCTCTCTTAAGGATATTTTTTTTTAAATACTGGTTATGTTTTAGAGGAATTTAGCTTCCTCAGCTGTTTTTCATCTCAGAACTGCAATGAAAACTATTGTTTAATTATTAATTGGTCTGATGAAACATTTTCCAATTAAGATCACCTTACTTTAAGATGCTGATTTTACCAGTTTCAATAGGAAGTGTAATTCATCTTCACCAGAATGTCACCAAATTGCAGCATCAGAGCATTTTAGTGCACCATGTTTAATGCTCAGAAGCAAGAATGACTCCACTTTTCAGGAGAAGTTAACCAGTGTGGGATTTGATTTCTTACAAGCTGTTCAGTGTAACTAGGGTCAGAATACAAACTCAACAAAAACAAGCGAGGAATGGTAAAAATTCTGCTGCAGGATTTTTAATGTTCTGGTCAGTTCCAAAATATTTATAGCCATTAGCTGAGTCTTGTATCCACCCCCTTTTCTAAAGGAGACAACAGGAAACATGATTTGCTGTGGTAAGCCCTGATCCCAAGCTGAGACTCGTGGGACTTGATCCAGGTGGCCACAGGTTGGTGCCCAGTATCCCTCGAGGCACTCCTGACCTCCAGCTGCTGCCCCACAAGGCACAGGCCACCCACCCATGGGTCCCACACTGACCCCGCCAGCCTTCTGCACGTGTGTGCTGCAACTCAGGGCGTCTCTAAAGGACCCAAATTACTCTCTGACCAACTGAGCACCCAGTTCTGGGGTGGGTTAGCCTTGCCCAAGGGCCAAACCCCCCCCCAGCCACTCTCTCGCTCCCCTCCATCTCCATGAGACAGGGGAGAAAATACAATGAAAAGCTTCCTGATCGAGGTAAAGCCAGGAAGAGCTCACCAATTAACTCCATGGGAAAACCAGACTCAGGTTAGGGAGAACTAATTTATTGCCTCTTTAAGTACGTTTTGGTAGTGAGAGGCAGACAAGCATTAAAACACCACTTCTTCACCCTTTCCCAGGCTCAGCTTCCCTCCTGACTCCTCTACCCAGTGCACACTCTGCAGGGGCAGCAGCTCCTTCAGGAAAGGCCTGAGTCCTCCCTCGGCTGCAGGGAATTCCTGATTTGCCATGGTGCCGTCCCTTTGGCCTTGGCATTCTCCATGCCACTGTTCCTCATTCTTTTTGTTCCCTCTTCCTCTCCCTGTGCTGTTTTTGCCCTTTCTCACACAAGCTTTCCCTGAGCTGCCACGAGTGTAGGGCCTGCCCATCAAAGCCATCTGGAACCACCTCGGGGCAGCCCCACACCCTCCCAGACAGGGAACCCCTGGCATAAGCTGCTTGAGTTTTTAAAGGAAAAATCCTCAAAACAGACAAGAAACCCCAAGCAAAATATTGTGGTATAAATCACACTTTTAAAAGAGGAGCACTTTACAAATGGAAAGGCTCAATGTCTTTGTTGAGGTCCATTTCTAGATCAGATTACTGGTTACAGACTCATCAAAGGGAAGTTCTCCAAGTTCCAGAAGTCCAAGAGGACTTCCTCTGTCCCTGACCCAAGCAAATGGCAGCTTTCCAACAGGGTCCTTCTGTCACCTCAGGCACCAGTTCAGCCCCATGGTGACAGCCACAGCCCCAGGCAGGCCTCGGGCAGGCATGGCAGCGAAAAGGGGAGGTGAGAGTAAAAGTGAGAGTTAAGGTTGTGCAGCAAACCCAGCTCCTTAAGCAACAACAGACCATGCTCTTTGCCAAGGCCAAGTAATTATATTCTTTCTGGCACCGAGGGGATTTTGAATACAGGCTCTCAGTTGCTAACAAATTTTCGGACAGATTTCCAGTGCACAGCTGGCTGAGAATTAAAAGCAAGCACTTAAACATCACCTACTAAAACCTTCATAAATCTAACCAAACCAGTCAAGCACTAAATTTGGTCAAATGATCGGCTACCATTTTTGTTCAAGAGGATGAAAATACAGCTTTAAGGACACTGTGCTGTAACCAAGCTCACTTTATGCACAACATTGGTTTTTCATTATTTACCTGAATGATGAGGTTTGCTTCCTTTTTGTCTTCTACATCCCCTTAACATTTTTCAAATGCCCACTTAATGGATCACTTAAAAAGCATCAATTGTATTGGGCACCTCGAAGGAAGTCACTCAAAATGCTCATGGCAATGCATATCCTGAATTGTCTGAACACATCACTTTTCAAGGTAAACACCAGATTCAGATTCCTGCTCACTTGCACCACTTAAAACACACAGGATTTTTTTTATGGTTTTGCCCCAGGATTAATCCAGGGCCCACACTTGATTTTGAATTCTACCGACACAACCAAGTCACTCCAGGTAGAGGGACTGAATCTCAACAAGAGTTTATTGTGAATTTGAGACACAGACATATGAAACGTAATTTCCATCGTCCTACCTGCACGAGTGATTCCCTGGATCATCTTGGCTGAGCAGTAAGCAAAATATAAAAACATACACGTATGTATGGAGAGGCAGGAAGGAATACAGACAAGCAGATGTCTAAGCACCAGAACGAACAACACAGCGCCTGTGTTTCCTTGGCAGAAACAAGGGGTTTCAGATCACAGAGCTCTGTTAGACACCAGGATCTAGGCAGGTGTAAGACAAGATCCATGAGGGCCTAGGAAGCTGATCTGAAGCAAACAGTGCTTATGGACAACCTAGACAAAATAATGCAGCAATCACAGCTCACAAATGCAGCCCACATTGCCCCTTTCTCCAGGCCCGTGGTATGTACTTCTGTGTGCCATCAGTCAGTGGGCAGGGAGAGGGCTTGACAAGTTCCAGTCCACCAAAGCATAGACAGAGTTCCACTCCCTCGCACGCCTGGTTCTTTGTGTGCAGCCCTATGTGCTCTTGAGGAGAAGCAACACTCTGGACCTGTCAAATGGGCCACCAGTGATGCCATTTCACAGCTCCCCAAGGAGTTCCAAAGGCATTAGTTAGATTTTTCCTCTACATTTCTCTTCAAGGTTTAAGACAAACCCAACTCTGTGGTTGAAGAAAGTAGCATTTTCAGATCTGTGCTACCTGTTCTGGATATCCGCCAGTTTTTCCATTATTTATAAGACAGCTGGTGAGTATCAACGTTCTAAAGTCTAACTGGCTATGTCAAGCATTGATTTTTCTTGGGCAATATTACTTCAATTCTCATATGGCACAAAGGAGAAAAAATATTAATGTCTGATTTTCTAATTTTTAAATATTTCAATCACACAGCCTTGAACTAACTAGCACGCAACTTAAGAAGAATGTTTATGCAATTTCAGAATGCAAGACAAAGATTTGTATTCGGATTCTCTTCCTTTTAATATTTACATGCATTTATTCTAATTTTCATTTAGGTAGTTCTCGAATTTTCATCTCTTTTGGTTCTAAGTAAAGCAGGACAAACCTGTCATATTTTTTATCTGACGGTAGGGAGCACAAAAGAAAATATACAACTGAAAAGGAGACGTGTGGAACTCTTCACATGTGGACAGGCTGTGCAGATGATAAAAAGATTCCTTGGAGACGAGGAATATCACTGCCAAGTCCACATGCAAACAGTAAAGAAAAGACACTCAGGTACCTTACTACACCACTGCAGGCAGAACTGCTGAACTGATGAAATTATCCCAGCACAAAAGACAAACTTCTACTCTTTCATGAAGCACATTTAGATAAATAGTACAAAAGCCAAATGGATACATCATCAACCATTGCTACCACCACTGATAAAATACAGATTTGCCAATGTATTTCAAGGCAGAGAATGTGGACAGGACACAGGAGGTCTAGACAAGATTTACTGGAATTAATTTCAGTGAATTCAGAATCAGCAAGGACACATGCCTCTATCGTTAAAAAATGCTTCTGAAGAAGTAAAAAAATAATTTCTTCCTTCCCTGCTATCCTATCCCTCTTTATCTTTTCCTCAGTGTGTTGGTGTGCATACAGCACTCAAGCAAGGCTGTAACATCAAAGCTCTTGCTTTCTGCTGTGACAATTCTGTGCTACTTCTTTGTTTTCAGCTGATTCTCAAGATCTGGCTTTTGATCCCCCAGGAATTAGATAAAAGGACTGTCCTATTTTCAAGAAACAGACTCCAATACTAAGAGAGGAACATCATTATGTGAGGTGACAATGGCCTGCTGAAAAAAAGCAATCAGCAAATGTCTTTAGCTGACCTAGTGCTCTGACACTTCAGCTGGGGCAAAACCTCTACAAGGTCCACTGCACTGCTCTGTACACCTCTGGACTGTGGCCCATGTATTGCTTTTCCTTTTGAGGTGTTCTCCTCAGTGGTACTTAGTTTAATCCCTCAGTTCCTGAAAAGTCCAGGGTAGCTGAGCATTTAACCTACGTGAATGCATTCTCTAAACCTTACGGGAACAAACTCATCCTGCTGCTACGTCACTGCCAGTAATGCCAGATTGGGAGTTATTCCAGGAGCTGAACTACAAGAGCACAAGGCACATTTCCCTAGGCGACATTCAAACTATCCCAGCACTGAACTAGATGAAATCAGCTTTTTCCAGATAGAGAGAGATACAGTATTGACATTTAGGTAGGATTATATGGGTTGTATTAAATTATTCAAGTCACAGCTTCAATTCTGTAGCTGTTTACAGCTTTCAGCACAATTTTGATTTGGAGAGGTAGGACAGCTAAAATGACAAACAAATATCAAGGGCTTGCCTTCCATTCCAAATCAACCCCAAATTAAGAAATTGTTTCAAAGGAAAAAATTATTTCACAGAAAAAAAAGAGATTGGTCAAAGCCTATGGAACAGTTTATTGTGTGGGGGCTGTGCCCTAGAACCTATGGCAAAATTTCTCATGTTCTCATCAGTGAGAAAACACAAAAATATGCCCAGTGCCAGGCCTCCAGTGTGAAAGGGCTGCTTCTGCACAGTCATCAGAGCCCCTGGATCTCAGCACAGGACAAATCCGAGACTTCAGCTCAACCCTCACTTCAAGGCACCATCTGGAGCCTGTCCCTCCCTGGCAGTGTGGGAATCTCACCTGAACGTCTCATTTAGATTCCCTGGATAGCTAGCTATGGAGAGCAGTCCTGCCATCCCTCGAGACAGTACCAGAGCCATTCTGACCCAGGTGGCACAGCTGGGTGACGAGCCAGCTGCATCCAGGCCCTCCCATTGCCCTGCACTGGACCAGCCCCTCTCTGCAGCCGTGGCTCAGCAGGCCAGCACAGCAATGCCCAGGACAGGCTGGGACTGCACTCACTCCTCCTCTCTGCACCAAGGGCTCGACACTGGATTGACCATCCTGCCCTTAGAGGCTGATGGGGATCCTGTGTTGGGTACTCACACTAATTTCTTACAGAATATTTTTAAAATAACATTTATTCTGACCTTTACTGGGAGGGCTGGTTATTTTTTCAGGGAATAATGTTGGCTGTTGGCAGTATTGAGACCTGACTTACTCCTCTTGGGGCAAGAGTCTGGAGTTAGATGAGACGTATTCCACCCATGACAGAAAATCACAGCTTTGATTTTTTAAAGGACTCTGGCTCACAAACTTCACATCTTAAACCACGAATGCTCCAAGATGTCCAGAATGGTCTTAGAGTAAGTTTGGATCTTATAATCGAATTATATTTCTACTAATTTCTCCTGATGTTCCATTACCCAGGGCAAGTCCACCTGTTTCTGTCACTGCTTCAGTCGTCTATCATCCTCTTTATCCTATAAAACACTACAATTTCCAAGCACATGACAAACAACAAATTATAGAGGAAAAGGTACAGGAAACACAAAGTTTAAACTGATGGCAATAACAAATATCCCAACCTAAATCTATAAACAATCTGAAGCAATACACACTAAAATAAAAGTGGTGTATTTTTGGGACAGATACAGCACAGCCCCACAGTGAACTGAGTTTGGTAAAGCTTGCCAGTTGTCTACTGCAACCCTTTGATCTTGCCATGAAACACTTCATGAGATGGATTTTGGACAAGTAGAACATTTATCACTCTGATCTACCTCTCAATCCAAAGTTGGGCTTTTTGCACTGTTCCTTTGCTTAGCCCAGTACATGCAGGCTCTGGAGGCACTGACTCCAATTCCTCTCACTAGAGGATTCCCTGAATGATCACACAGAGGGATGCAGTAGGTTTCCAAAACCAAACTTCTTCAGAACAGGTGGACACTACCCAGCTGACCTGGAGGCTTCAGGGACTGCTGCTGTCAAAGGAGCACTCAGCTCCACAGGACAGAGAGAAACCAACCTTTTAGGGATCACTTCTGCCATTATCATCTCATATTGTTAATTTGAACACATGCTGTGGTTATGAAGTCACTGTGAGGATTCCTAATTTGAGAAGTGGGGAGCTTTTCTAGGAAGTTTGTTAAATGATTACTCTTTCTGATACTTTAATTACTCATATCTAGCATAGTTTTATGTGGCCTGTAAAGCAGAGAATTGAATCTGCCAGTTTAGGTTTTTTTTTGGTTTTTTTTTTTGAGGAGTTCAGCACCAGATTGTTTGAGTTTCAACTACCCTAAAAAATAACCGCTTAGATTAAGTTCTGAGTAGCAATGGAGCAATAATAATTTTAACTTGTTTTCAGTTCAATAGAAACCATGAAAATAACAGGTCGAGTTCAGGCTTGCTTTGGTGCAAAGATGCCACAAATCAGTTTTCAGTTTTACTGCCTCGTTAAAAGCGTGAGGAGCCCATAAAACCAATTCCCTTGTAACCGTTTCTAGAACAAATCTCTTGAAAGCCTTTTAAAATAGCATTTCAAAATATTCCGTTTTCTTTTTGCAATGATGACCAGGACTGCCTGAAAGCCTTTGGGAAAGATTTTCAAGACAAGCAGAACACTTACACGAGTAACTCCGGACACATCTCTTTCCCAGAATAGATTTCCCCCACTAAACCTCTTCAGGTAAAGAGCCTGTGTCTGTGCCTGGCAGCCAACAAGGTGATGACACACTTAAGCAGAAGTACAAGCCTCAGATTGGCTGAGATATTTTGAGCATGCCAACCATGCCAAGACAGAGGTTCACATGCAAGAACCACCAAATTTCTCCGCCACGCTTTCCCGTACGTCCTTTTGTACAAAGCTGAATTCTGTTCATCTTCAGAGCACCAATCCATGCCAGCAGCAGCAAGAACCAGAGGAACCACCCATCTCTAGCCTTTAGAAAGGGAATTACTTACCCACACGACCAATCAGTGCAGGAACTGACAAGAAAAAGAGAGAAAAGGTTACAAAATGTCACAGCTTGGCCCCATTTTTATCTCCAGAGAGAATAAAATGCAAGGAGAACACAGATACTCACCTGCCCATTGCTTCCTTTGTGTAGGCCAGTTTCTGGAAAACAAAAAACAAATCCTAAATATATCTGAGTAATAAAAAGGTAAAAAAAACTGAAATGCAGTTTATACCACTTTATTTCCTTCTGCATGCTGAAATAACTCTGTTCTCTGTTCTGTCCTTTGTTAAATTCAAAATGTATTAACAAAACCCCTGCTGAAAAGGAAATGCATCTGACATTTCCAAAATACAACTAAAACCCAACAGCAGACAGCGTGAAGAGCATTAGGTGTGTCAGAGGTGCTCTACATTTCTGCATTTTCCTACAGTGTTCTGCAGGTACGACAGTCTCCCACGTTACAGGACACCAACAATAAGAATCTTTTAAGCAAGCAGTCTTACTCAGATTCACAAAATCAGTTTTACTTCTGCTGCTTGTCTATAGATTTAAAACTGCCTTTTGAAAGTAAAGCTACAGCTTAAAGTACCACAGCAGAATCAATCTGATGACTTTGCCTATGGTTGTACAAGTGGCAGGGATTATTTTTTTCATGTATTGGTGTAAAAACACTATGAGGGGCTACCCAGTTCTTCTTGTTTCATCAAATTCTGATGGTATTAGTGCTATTACTTCTAGAGGAGAGTCAGAGATGCTTCTGTGAGCAACACCCCAAGAAGTGGAGGAGGTCCTGAGAAATAATGTCATATCCTGCTGCTGTACCAGTGTAAAGACAATATCAAATACTTACAGAAAATTACTGTCCATCCACAAAATTTCTGTTTCTCTGCTTTAGGGGTCAAAAAGGCATTGTTTAGTGGACTGCTTATTGGGCTGGCATTCTTGGTATAACCAACGCAGGTGTATTTTTCAGTAAAAACAACAAGAAGTGAATCAACTCCAGTATCTCCTTTGAAATTAAACTACAAATAGCTTTAAACATACTGTTTCCACTTGGCAGACTTCTCTGAAAAACACTCGTATGTATTCAGTGACCTGAGGACTGTCACTCAAAGCTATCCTGATGGTCCTTCTTGTGAAGGAGGGTTGAAAAGGCAAAAGAGACTTTTTGAGCAGCTCAGCCTGCTCACTCTCTTCACCTGTCTTTCCCTGGGTTTCCAGGAAAGCAAGGACATTCAGCTGTTATTGACTGGGAGCCATGTCAGTGAGCAGCCCTCTCTTCTTTCTAGGACATGTGGGCATTGTGGTCACAGCTAGACTGGCAGACAGCTTGGATATCAGCCCGAGCAGGGCTTGTCAAAATAATATTTTCAGTCAGCTTGCCTTTCAGCATGTTCTTTGACCAGCATTTATTACACAACTCCATTTAACGGAGCTTTTGGAGATTCTTCAGTACAAACAACTACCACACACTAGAAAAAACAGTTAGAAATTAGGTAGTTTACAGTGAAAACTCTAATTTGTAGCCACAAAAGTTGTGTTGGACTTTGGGTAGTTTTTTGAAGGGGTCATGATGCTGATCTGTACAGTGCCTGTATATTCACCCCTAATGCACTGGGATCTACAAGGAGAAGAGAGATTGTTTCCCTCTCTACAAGATTTTGGAAAGTTATCTGTAAGTAGTAGCTCAGTAAAAAGTGTTTGTTCATTAAAAATGAAATGTTCTTCCACACTCAGCCAGTCAGGAAGATCTGTAGGATATCAAAACCAGCCCCAGTCATTAAAGGTCTCACACATCTTTTCAGTACCTAGTGCTACTCTGTGCCCAGCAGCTTTGCTCACTGCTCCTCAAAGGCCCCGAGAGCAGAGCCCAGTGAAGTCCTGACCATTTCCTAGAGCAAAAGAATGGGGACACCCCAGTGAGGGTGGGCCAAAACTCTGTTGTAGGGCAGCCCAAGGAGCTGGTGTCTCTCAAGTTCCCAGAGTCTGAGCCCTTGGGCTTTAACCAATACCTCTCGTTGTTTCCAAGTCATCTATTCAACAAATTATAGGGAGAACTTATAAGAACCAAGCCTGAAATGTCCTTTTTTTATTTTAATGGCCAAAGCCTAGAATAAGAAATACTACAGTCTCCACACCCACACCCATATTTTTAATGAGGTATCAAATGACTAAATTCTCAAATAAATCTCATGGTGAACTAGCACCCCCTCTTGCTAAACTAGCATGGTGTGCAATAGTTTGTAGTGTGACTGTCTTCCTCTCTCTCAAATGTTTAATTTGCTGTCCAGCCTGGGGTGGGGGCAAGCAATGACATATTTGAACTCCATGGCAAACATCATCTTTTCCCCCTAATTAGAAGCCAAGGGCTCTAGAGTTTTAATACTGGCCTGTTTAATCATTTAGGAGAGAACAGCCTTTGCCAAAATACCTCACACCTGTCTGATTCAGTTCCTTCATTAAAATGGAGTTAGAAATTTGCCTACTGCACACAGATTGCAAAGATTATTAAATGTCTTCACCCTTTCAATACTTGAAGTAATCTATAGTTCTCCATAGCAGCAGCAGCCACACCAAAGCTAAGGGGAGCTTTTACTCACTGAAATTATCTCTGGCAGGTGCTTTGTAATATTAGCTCTCTTAAAGCAAGACCTTGCTAAAATTATTACACCAATTCTAATGCTGGGAGCTGAGTTTTGTGTCTGTTGCTCTAGTGCTTGCCTTTCCCAACTTACTTTACATAATGGAAAGTTATCAGGAATTAATACAAATGCATTAAACACAGGCTACAGGAATACAACAAATCACATCTGCTACCAGCCAGATGAGCTTCTGTCAGCTCATGATCTTGCAGAAAAGCAATTCTACAGGACATTCCTGCCTGGTCCTAACAGACTGTCATTATGCACAGAAGACAAAATATCCTGAGGGTGATCCCAGGGAGGAGAAAAAGGCAGAGGAAATGTCAAGGAGATCTGAAATAATCCCATATTAGTTTAATCCCATCTGTGTAGTACTGTACCAAGCATATTTGATTTAACCCACCTATACACCTCTTTGGCCCGAGCAAAGTCCTCCCAAGAAACGATTTCTATCTGCCTGTCCTGATTCCCCACCCCGGGGCATGGCAGAGCCACACTGCCATGAAGGCAAGGCCACAGGGCTGGGGATCATTCAGGGAAATAGAGGACAATGCCCAGAACAGGCACAGCCCTGGCAGGTAAGGCAAAAATATTGTCTGCAGTAAATATTGTTTACAGTGAGTTAGAGGAGAAATAGCAGGAGCAGCCTAGTAGAACAGACACTGAATTATGAATAATTTCATAATTTCATTTGTTCCATTGTCCATTTCCCTCACATTCTTATGACCTTGATGCAGCAGAGGCCATGTGGAGAAACAACATTATAATCACAAAGGCTTCTTCAGAATGCATATGCTGGAGACTGAACTGAGGTTGCAGAAGTCAATTCATACATATTGCAGCTCTAACGTACAGGGAGGCTCTACACACCCCGGGGAAAATGCACCACGGCCACGGGTCAGGCACCCCTCGACTGAAGACGAGATTCTCCCCACCACTGCTGCTTTTCCCTGCTTTGGATCACCCCCAGCTCTGCTTTGGAAGGGCTCTGAGAGCTGCAGGTGCCAGAGCTGTCTGTGCTGAGGGTGCTGCCCAATGCCAGCGGTGCACGGAGCCGTGGGGCACGCTGCCCTGCCCCGGAGAAGGCTCCCAGCAGCTGCTGCACCCACCTTCACGATCAGGCTCCGGTGCTCCTCCGACTGGCTGAAGTTGGTGCCCATTTCAAAGATGCTCATCATGCCTTCCTCACACAGGCTCATCCAGGTGTTATATTCCTCCCGCTCCGGCAGTCTGTCCCAGAACGTCTTGAAGACCTCCCAGACTGTTTCCTGGCACACTGAAGGCACAAGAGAAGTCTGGTGTTAGCACAGGAGGAGTGGGTCTGTGGCACAAGTGGCCAGGCTGTTGTTGTCCCAGTGTTGTGAGCACATGAACATGCAGAGCACAGCAACCTGACAGCTACGTAGAAACGTGGGAAGCATTAAAGTGACTGAAATTAAGATGTGGTGGGTCTGCTGCACTCATGTTACCTCCCTCCCTGACTTCTTAAACTGAAATAATTCCAGAAAACTTTAAAAAAAAAAAAAAAGAGAGAGAGTGAGAAAACACTTGTCTCTTGACAATCATCAAGAAAAACAGTATTTCCACTGAGTGGAACTGCCATTTGATCAATTAATTAAATTTTTAGAAAACCCAGAAAATTCTATGGCAAATGTCCTCATAGGAAGTAGAGGTGGAGCTTAAGTTGTAAGAAAGATGGTGGCACTGATCAAAGTCTAGTAAGCCCAGTCAGAAACAATTCCTTTGGACTCACCTTTACACAGAATTCAAAATACATTTCAGAAATTACAACTGCATTCACAATTCAAAAAGTAAGGCAGGATAATGACAAAAGAATATGCTGTGAAATAAGTCAAGTTCTAGCTGTACTGTACGTGTCCACTGAGGGAGAACTGGACAGCTCTGAACAGTCAGGCTGAGAATGAATGTTTGATATCATACACTAACTGCCTGCTTTAACCTCCCAACCTTGCACCTGCTCCTTTTGACAGCTAGAGCAGTCAGCCACACGATGCTCAGTCCAGAACAACTCTGAGAACCAGGATAACTCTAACAAAGATTTCTAGGATTTTCCTTGTGTCCTGGAAAAAAGCAACATTAAAAGGTGAACTCTCAAAATCGTTCACAGCAAATACTGGAGGAGTAGCAGACAAACTTGCTTTTTGGCCTTAATCTGATTTCACTGTTTAGACAGACAGTTCAGCAGAGAAATGCTTTGCACTGTGGGAAAGACATCACAAGCAAGTCCTCACAGGAAATTAAATCTATCTCCAGAAAGTAATTTTTTTTCAATCAATCAGCTTTAAAATTAGCTCTGGGCAGCCAAACCCAGTACCTTGCTGTTATTTCTTCTCAGTGCTTTGTTTTCTAAATTCCAAAGTTGTTTAAATGTATATATGTAAAACTTACCTCATAGATCACGTGTGGAAACACTTCCATTCAGCCAAGAGATGGACATTTTTCTTAAATGCAAAGGCTTTACAAATAACAACCTTAAGGAACAGTTTCTAATGCAGCACCACCCTTAAAGCTGGGCTGACTCTGGCACTCTGGACGGCACCGTGCAGAAAAGTTCTTTTCTTCACCCTGGATTTTATCAGAGCAGTTGAGACCATTTCTCTGTCGCAGAACTCTACAGACACAAAGACCCTCCTCATTTCTATGCCACACTCCGGGGTTTATGGCGTGGAGGTTAGACCAGGGAATAATAAAGTCCCCAAACTCTGCATTAGTAACTGTCAGTGGTGCATTACTGTTCTAGCAGCCCTCCAGCATCTAGGCAGCTCACTGTATCCGTAAACCACAGTAATGTGGAGAGTATTGTCCGTGTCCCCAGTCAGTATGCATGCCCATTAATCAGAAACAATTAGCCAAGATGACAAACATCCATGCACCATCTCACACACCCCCTCAAGTTACACTGGCAGCCCCTTTGAGGCACAGACCATGTCTGCATCTGACCTCGGCACAGACCTCAGGCAATGACCCATAATCCTGCTCTGGGATTTCTGGCTCCTGCTGGAGTACTAATAAGCTCCCTGAAGCAGAATAACATCTGTAAATTCTCTCTACCATCCCACTTGTATGAGCTAGGCATCCAGGAAAAGACTGAAGTCTAGTTTCACACCCAGAAGCCTACACTACAGAATATCACTTGCTCCCACCCCTTTTGGTGATACTTGTGCTTTACACATCTTTCACCCCAGGTGCCGCATCGTGGAGCAACAATCCTGCAAGGAGATTACTCCCTGTGGCTGGGATAAGTCCTCAGCAGACTCTCAGTAACAACTGAGGCTGCAGCAATAGCTTGCAAACACAAATTCCAGGGACGCTGTCTAATCCTAGAGTTTTCAAACACCAGCAGGCAAAGGACTGTTTTTGGGGTTTTTTTTCAGTTGCAAGTAATTGAAGATAATTTTCCTTAACGCTCTTTAAACAAGTTTAAAATAAATATGATGAGACCGTGTCCTGCCTGAATACAAGCTGCTCCCGTATAAACAGTTGTTCCAATCGGCTCCCGATAGATTAAGGATTTTCTGTGTGTCCTTTCATTTGGAATTAGACACCCCACTGAATTCCAGCACCAAAGACTCGGTGCCATCTGTGGGCTCCCATCAATTAGACCTCAGCTGCCGGCACAGCCGTGTATTCTGCCAAAGGAGGAAATGACATGTGGGTAAGGAGCCGTAGTTTGTCCTCTCGAGCCTCTCCCACCCAGCTGTTACCACGGAGGTGAGCAGCAAGCTGGACAACACCGTGCCAATCCTTCTGTGTTTTGTTCCTTCCACACAGTTCAGAGCGTGCTCGCTCTGACACACAGGGAGGGATTCAAAACTCCAAGCAAACACCTACCACAGCTGCTATTTGAACACTTCTGTTAGCCCTGTCCAGGAAACCACACCCTCAGCCTTGGTGAGCTGCTTGCCACCACCATCACCCTGTGGACACACAGCCCATCTTGTCACAGTCTCGTTTGTTCCAAGTGGCCAGTTTGCAAAGCAGGGGATGGCTTTGCAGGATAACAAACCCGGGTTGTAAGGGCTCTACACAAGAACCATCCTCATATGTGCTCACCTACAGGGTGCCCAAGAGTAAATCCATGGGCTGGCTAAGAGAGAGCAGAACAAAATGGTTCTCTTTGTTCCTCAGAAATATTTCCATTGCTTTGCAGTTAGAAGAGAGTTGCCGTTTCAAGCACAGAGAGAGAACAGCACAATTTATTTGGTGTGGTTCAAATCACACACATGTAAAGAAATAGACCAGCACAATTCTCTCTTCCACCTCTCCTTGAGGAATGCCAGAAAGTGAGCCAATTCTTGTCCTGACTTGTCATGGCCACCCAGGGAACTGAAAAGACACAGGGCATTCAAGTTGATCAGTAAGGGTGATTCCTTTCAACCTGATGGTGGAAGCCACCCTGCCATGGGTTTTCAGCTATCTGTATGTGAGGGAAGTGTTTCAAAAGTTTCTCAGATTCTTGAGAACTCCCATAAAGAAAAACATGTTTTTCATTAACTAAAATCTAAGCATTCTGAGACTGTAGACAAAAGTTGGAGGCACCAAACCGAAGTTAAACTTGGACTTGCCTGGAAGCTTCAGGCAATAACTGTAAGTTACTCTTTATAGTAATTCACTATCTTTCCTTTCTGTCCTTCCAGAAACTTGCCTGTGTCTGTGTCAAATACATTACCCAGAAGCAACTTTTGACTAGGATTTAAAATAGCAACTCCTTCAAACCTAAACAGAAAATGAAACAAAATGAGAGGTGGGGAGGGGGGAGAGAACCAAAAAGTTGACCACTGAGCTTTTCAACTAAAAAGGCGACTCTGAGTTTGAAATATAAAGCATTGAGAGGAGCTAGAGCAGAGCCAGGAGCGCTCCACTGCCGGCTGCAGAGCAGCTCAGCCCCGGCCGTGCGCGAAGAGCCGCTCTTCACGCCTGGATCCAGGGCAGGCTTTCACTGGCCTGCTCCAGGGCCACGGATCCGTGGGACAGCATTAGCAACACCAGGCCCTGCTGGGAACAGGATTTGTGATGAGGCCTCTAATCCCCGGCAAACAATACTGATTAAAAGCATCATAAAATCGAGATCAATCTTTTAAGGCAGTGAGCTAAGAGTCCTGAAGCTACACGTGGGAGAGAAGGGAAGCTCCCCTGGAAAATTGCTCCCTTCATCCCATGGCTGCAGTAATAAATAATTTGTATTTAAAAGTTAGTTGATCTCTTGGCTACCTTGCAATTTTCCTCTGTAGGATTCAAATGTTAAAAAAATATGAAGGCTTATGAAAAGAGACGGTCCCTGCTACAAGAGATGTGATCAGCTCCAGCTGACTACAGGAGAAGGATTAGTTATGCTGAAGACATGTAAATGACTGGGACAATAAACCAGAATTCAAACCAAGAATGCAAATCACACAGCTTGGTCTGCAGTTTGTGTCCAAAGTATATTTTGCATGCATACTCTACATTTTCCATGTACTCTCTCCTGGAAAGCCTCACGAGTTAGAAGTCACTTAACTCATCACTGGGATGATCATCTTCAGTGTGAAAGAGGAGGAAGGAAAAAATGAAAAGATTGGCACATTTGGTCCGTGCCCTTTTTCAGCTTCAATTGTGCCAAGTGTCACAGGCACCTGGAGTGAGCAATGTCTTAGCCTGGAAAAGCCATGCCGGGTTCCAAGGGCTGCTTCAGAAAGCCAGAGATGCTGTAAGACAATTCCAATGGGAACTGTCTATCAGCATATCTGCTTCAAAGGCAGAAAAGCCCAGACACTGGGAGCTTATCTACTTCAAATGCAGTGTCTGTGCTCAGGTAATACTCAAAACTAATGGCCAATATCCTGAAAAGCTTAAGATAATTGTGTTTCAACCCCAAAAGTTCCCTATTGGCAGACCCAAGCTCTTTTCAGTCCTACTAATCTACACGAGTGAGTGAAAAAAAGTTTATTTGAAGCTTCCTTTCCTAGAGGCATCATCACTGTTTTCAAAACCTCCAGCTAAGGTATGAGATGTGATGTGATGACCTTTCTCTTGCTCTGAATTCTCCAGGCCACAGCATCCCGAGCTGTACCAGGGGATGCATTTATCTGCAAGGAGAGACAAGGAGCCTTGGACACTCAGTCTGTGCCCAGGGATTTCTGAGGTGAGCAGGAGGGGCACCACATGACAGCTCTGAGCACCCTGTAGGGGGTAGGGTGGCTCCCTGGCCATTTGTGTAAGTGGGCAGTGCTGGAGTTTAATCCCAATTAAATCTCATTAGTGCTTCTTAAGAGTTGAATCGTCTGTGGTGGCTAGGAGCACTGAATCAGGCTGAATGTTCTATTTTGAGGCAACATGAGACCAACTCCTCACCCTCGCTAACAATTTCTGCACAACTGAACAGCTTAATTGCAGAGGGGATGGATAAACACTAGAGTCACAGGGACAGACACCTCCAAAGAGGTCATTGCTGCAAAGGCTTTGTAAGTTAAATAAATTAATACACACATGCAGAGAAACCACTCAACTATTGCTGGAATGCTGCTGTGTGTGGCCTGTAACACAGCAACTCTTGAACAATATATAGAACAAACAAGGGGTTTAAACTGAGAAAATACTTGAATGCAAATTAGCTAATCCACAGGAAAGATTCTTGATTTTAACACTCCCATACTAGACTCTAGCACATAAATTAGTCTCCCCAGTAATATTTCAATAAAAAGTAACGAGTGCTCTCCATGGAAGGAAGCTTTATTCTTAGAGGCATATGCTGATATCTAAAAATTCAAATGTAGAGGAAGACAGACCTTCTACAAATACACTTCAGAAATTTATTTCTGAGTGTGAGGCATATGTAATATGTGCCAGGGATGCAGGAGAAACAGGGGGAAAAGCTCACTCAGCCAGATTATTTAATGTATGCTTTTTAGCCAGGTGCTTTTCATTACTTTTGGCTCTTTGCTTTCCATCACTATTAGCAAGATTTGAACAACTTGTAACATTATGATTTCAGTATCAAATTGAAATTCTACGCTTGACTATGTTCACGTGCAGAAATAACATCATTACTTCTAGTACTTCAGAAAACAGACTTGAAGGGACTGAAGAAAGGGGAAAATGAGCAGACAAAGTGCTATTCCCAATTCAGGAATTACATTCATGCATAGAATTTGATTCCTGAGAAAGAGGAATCCTTTCCAAAGCTCAGAAATGTCCAGGTGTCTCATCAGCTACGGCCCAGTGCAATATCACCTATTCCCTTGTGTGGTCAGGATCTTTCAAAGCTCTCCTCAGCCTCTCTGCCAGAGCTCCAGATAAAGCTGCACATCCATCTGATCCGCTCATATGGAAAGATCAGTGCTCACAAAAACCAACAGAAAAAGGACTCGCAAGCCTTCACTGCATAGCTTAAGACAGAGAGTCACAGCAGGAAAAAAACCTTCAGGGAATTGAGGAAAGGTAGCCAGCAGAGTAATTACACATCTCAGTGGTGGCAAAGAAGCATATTACCCTGAGCCACGTGTGACATGTTAGCCTGAGCGACAAAATCCTGCAGCCCAATTAAGAGGTGTGAGATGGCACTGCTTGTGCTGTTTACCCATCCTGGAATCTCACATTGCTTCTGTTTTTCAGGCTAATTCAACGTCTACCACCACCCTCTACCAACAATTTGCACCGCAGAGAAAGGACAGATTCGCTGAATTCTGCACGTAAGGTGACTGGCCACAAGAGGCTTGGTCTGAGGGGGTGTGGCTTGCTTTCCTGGGATAAATGTTATTTATCTATGGTTCAGGGTACCATTTCCGTGCCGGCAGTAAAGAACATCATACCAGACATAACAAGGACAGCCCACTCGCTGTCTGAAATCCTACTGTTAGATTTCTACAAGATTTTTATTTTTTTTTAGAATCACCAGCTGCCCACTGGACACGCTTTGTGTTTGTCACAACAGCCTAGTAATGAACCACCACGACATCTTCCATCAGCAATCCTAACGTTACACCATTTAAAAGGACATCAGTTAAAAACACCCCAAGACCAGCCCACAGGCCTGCAGTACCCAGTTTGTAAAAATCTACAACTGATTTCCATCCCCAGATTGCAATAAAATGAAATAGAAAGTCAGCCAACAGCAGCAAGCTCCGTACACAGCTACAAGAGCTACAGAGGCAGGGCAGTACAGAGACAACCACAATCCAGGATTCGTCTCAAAAGAGTGCAAACAGCATCATCTGCTACTGCAAAACTCTGTGCTGCATGGGATTGACTGTAGGAATAAAGCAGCACTTCAGAAATTTGTGTTCTGGAATGCAACAGAAACAAATAGAACCACCCTCGTTCCAGGCTGGTGCTTCTGAATACCACAGTAATAAAACCACCAAGAATCTTACCATTAATTAAGACTTTCATATGTTGAAGGGTGACACTGCTGTTTTAGAAAATACTGATTTTTTTTTTTCTCTCCAAATCCCTGTATTTTGTTCTGCTTTGATTTTAATAGTTTATTGTGTATTTATCATATTCCTTATCTTGTATCTTTTTAAGGCTCAAAAAATCCAGGTGTTGCAGTCAGGAAAAAAAAGAAGCTGTGCACTGTTAAGCCTGCAGTGACATGACAGAAGCCCTTCCTTCAAGCCTATGACAGGAATGTTCATCTGGCAGTCTCTGACACTTAGAGAGGCTTTTGCCAGCTAGCAAAAGTAAATACAGCTACAGGAGTTACAGACAGATAATTCTATTCCCACCTGTTTCCTTCTAAGGAAGACCCAGATAGAACAATTTGGAAAATCAGCTCAAGCAAACCTTTCCTTATTTCCTAACAAGCTCTTCTATCTCAGTAGCAACCAGCCTTTCCTTCCAAGGCAGTGGCATGGTATTGCTGGCAGTAAAGGAAAACCAAGGGAAGAACAGACTGGATTAGAACCATCCTTTCCAGAGAAAGTATATATTGATATTGAAGTAATTCCTTACTTTAACACACACAGAATAATAATAATAATTTTAAAACCTATTTTAAAAATACACGCTGAGATTGAAAAAATCAGCAGATTCCGTGTACATTTATATTTATTCCCTTCAGGGGCCAGCTGTTTCCCTAGTCACTCATAGTAGCTGAGTCTTAAACAGTGACCACACTTTTTCCTAGGATTATTTTGTTGACAGTGGACTGTGACTATCTGGATGGCTACTAAAACCTTTGCATATAATTCAGTAACACTGAATTCAGACATCAGGCGCCCACCCAAACCTGCTCTGTCACTCCAGTGGAAAAAGGAGAGAAAATGTTAACAAAAGGCTCCTGGGTTGAGGTAAGGACAGCGAGAGATCACTCACCAGATTCTGTCAAGAGAGGCTCAACTTGGGGACATTCCTTGAATTCATTGCCCCTCAAATCTGAGCAGGACAACGAGAAATGAAACCAAATCATGAAACACCTTCCCCTCACCCCTCTCTTCTTCCCAGGCTTAGCTTCACCCCTGGTTTTCTCCAGCTCCTCACCTGCAGGGCATTGAGGGGGCCGGGGTCAGTTCCCCCCCGCGGGCTCTGCCGCGCTCCCCCCTCGGGGAAGGGCCCCTCACACCCTTCCCCTGCTCCTGAGGGGCCTCTCCCATGGGACACAGCTCTTTGCTTCCTTCTTCAGGGCAAGCCCTTTCCGCGGGCTGCAGTTCTTGCAGGCTGCTCCAGCCGGGCTCCTTCCCTGGGGTGCAGTCCTTAGGAACAGACTCCCATGGGTCACAAGTCCTGCCAGCAAACCTGCTCCAGGGCAGGCTCCTCTCTACACGGGGCCACAGCTCCTGCCAAAAGCCTGCCCCAGGGTGGGCTTCCCATGGGGTCCCAGCCTCCTTTGGGCATCCACCCGCTCTGCCATGGGGCCTGCAGGTGGATCTCTGCAGCTCTTTGCTGCAGACAATCTCCCTGGCACCCGGAGCACCTCTTCCTCCTTCTCCTTCACTGCCTTTGGCATCTGCAAAGCTGTTCCTCTCTTCCATTTTCACTCTTCTCTTCCAAATGCAGCTGCTGCTGCACAAGGTTTTCCTCCTCAGGTATGTTACCCCGGACACTGCTGCTGCTGGGATTGGCCTTGGCCAGCAGAGCCAGTTCTCCTCGGCCCTGTTGATACAGGGGAAGCTTCTGGCAGCTTCTCAGGGAAGCCACCCTTGTAGTTCCCTGCTGCCAAAATTTTGCCACACAAACACAGCACGTGAACTCTCGTGAGCTCAGGACATCATCAGACACCACCCAACACTTCTAGAGCAGCAGCTGCTGCTACCACAACGAAGAGGACAAGTTGCTTGAAGCAGACCTTGTGTGACCTGCTGCTAATGAAAGTCACCTCTTCTACTTTCAGACATCTTTGTCAAAAGTTGTAAAACTTCAAAAGCACTAATGGTAATCAAAGCCTCTCTGCTCGAGAAAATTTTGTGGGTTGTGAAAGCTGTTAAATACAGTAAGGAAACAGATGGAATAGGTGGATTTGGGGTCCAGCCTAAGATTATTAGGCTATTGTCACAACCTAAATTACAGGTTTCTTTCTTCTTTATCATCACTCACACCTTTGCTTAGTTGGTACTGCCCAAATGTACTACCCCTACCACAGATAACTGAGGGGTGACTTGGAACAAACAAAAAACAGTTGAGTCCTCTTGGGTGGAAATAAGAAACTGGCAAAGCCTGCCAAACCATTAGCATCATCATCAGGGTCAGCATCCCTTGCAAGTTGGGCACAGTTAATGTTTGAATGAGGCTGTAAAATCCCATAGAATTCCACTTTGTTTTCCAAATACATTGTGCTTGCTTCTATGCCAACACTAAGCAACTCCTGGCTGTCACTGTTTTTCACGTGTCTGAGTAAATAAGCTGCCACCAGTGAGGGTTTCTCTGTAGGCAACCAAATCTCATCACACGTGAGTCTCTGAACATCCTTCCTTCTCCTCTGACAGCAGCTCTGTCATTTTGCCAGTGTCATGCAGACACATTAAGACAACAGAAGCAAGACTATCACAGAAAAGTAAGTTTCACCAATAATAATGTGCTATTATTATTAATAATAATACACGTATTTCTTATGGCCCGGTATTTATTAAGTTTCAAAGTTTGAACTGTTGTTTAATAAGTGAATGTTCTTCACCAATTACCCATGAGATGCACTTACCTCTGAGCCTGAAATACTTCAGATGGTTGGCAATAGCCTGATCAACAGATTCATCAGGGCAGATCTTAACTCCACTGGGAAACAGAATGGACCTCTTCCTTCGTAGCTGCAAATGCCTGTGGAACTGCTCAGCATCCACGATGCCAGTAGGCTTTTTCAACCCAGGAGGCAGAGAAGGGTTTGCCAACTGCCAGTCACTGAGCTGAGGGGCTGGTGAAACATCTGTGGCCTCTCCTCCTCCTGCAGCTGAGTAAGCTCTTGCTGTGAAATCAAAATCACACACATTTCTCAGAGGCGACCACGGTGCAATCCTGAGTATCTTCACGCCACTTCTGTGCTCTCTGAAGAACACTGCTGTGCTTTTTTCTGTTCACAGAACCTGTCTGACTGCAGTGTTATAAACAACCTTAAGCTCTTTACAACATCCCATCGAGTGGTAACAGCACAAGGCTCTCCCCCTTGAATTCCAACGCCTCGTGTTTAACGTCCCATCTGCCATTAGGCTTAAGGCAGTGGGGCCACATTTGTGAGCAAGCACGTATTTGGAAGCTTTCAGGGCTTTTTCAGGAGTAAAATAAACAACTGAGAAATAATCCTGCTCCATACTTTCTTTCCACAAGAGCGATTTGTATACGTTGCAAAAAGCAAGCTGCTGGAAGTGACAGCTCACCCTACATCACTGAGACACTCTCTACTCTACTAGAGCAGGGGAACAAAAGAAGAATAAAAGGGCTCATCAGCTTTATGATGTCAGGAGGTTCTTTGGTTTGTTTTGGCGTGGTTTTTTTGTTGGCTTTTTTTTTCTGAGTGTTTTTTGTTTTTAATTTCCTTTTATATTAGTCATTCCACATAATTTCAGAGGAAATTTGAGGAAAAAGCTAAGGTAAGAACACGTTTATTGACATTTAGTCTGACACTCTAATTTTCTATCCTTTAAAGTCAGGCAATCTGAAATTATTTAACTCAACTTCTTTCATTTTTTCCCTGAAAAACAATCACAACCAATCATTTATTAGAGAAGGAATAGTAATAACTCTATGGCATTTGTCATCCAGCAGATTATGAGTTTATTCTGCACCATCATAGTCAGTAGACCTTTGACTTTTATGACTGAAGGATGGAAGGCATGGTTATTTTGGTGATTAATAATCAGTTCTATTGCAGATCACCAGAAGCAGAAAGAACATCCAAAAGGTCACTAAGGCAAACCCCCAATCTTTACCCAAACTGACTCAGTGCCCATGTGCAGAAGACAGAGTTTTACTTCTTAAGATTTGATACTAAATCAATAGAGGAAAAAAAAAAAAGTGAAAAAGCTACCAGTATTTAACGTCTCCAAGGTGAAAAAGATTGCCTCCTACAGCTAGTTCTACACTCAAAACAAGACAGATGTGCAGTTATACCACCTGGAAATCAGTCTAACTAGTCCATATTTACACTACTGTCACAGCACAGATTTGGCCACACATTTCTCTGTATTAGTCCCCTTTGTTACAATGAAATCAGAGAGGCATTTCTAATTCTATACACTGCTGTAGCTAAATTTGTAAACAAGAACATAAGAAAGATGTCAGCATTACCTGCAACTATTTGAAGATCTGTGTTAATCATTCCCGGAAGGCAAAGAAAGAATTTCCACATGAAGCCAAACATACTTATTTGTGTAGTAAAAAAAACAACCAAACAAAAAAAACCCCAAAAAATAAAAAGCAAAAAGCAAAAAATTCCAATCCCTTTTAGCAAAAGAGCTGTTGTCTTTATCGTAGCCTTGAACCAACCAAGAGCATTGTGCTTCTTGCAAATGTCTTGACGTCACATATCATTATCTTTGGAGAAAGCATTAGGTAAAAAACGTCAACCAATACATCCTGGCTCTGCTCTTTTCAGAGACAGTATTCTGTTTTAGTGAAGGAACAAGAAAAGGTGGACGAAGTAGACTCCGTGCAGCTAGCAGATGGACTGACACAATTTTTTAATTTTAATCTGGCCAGCTAAGCTCTTTACCAGGGCTTGTCGTACCATTAACAGACAGTCCAAGCAAGGACAGCACCTTTCACATTTAATTAACCACGCTTTCTCATTGGCCTCTCAATTTCTGCTCTTTTTCAAAACCCTGCAGGCCACAAAACCTCAGGGCAAGCACACTGATCTCCAGTGGGACGTCTCAGATGTTTTGTCTTCTGCTTGTACAAATATAAACACATATATATAAATGTAGGACTGCCTTGAACACACCACTGCACACACACGGGATCAGCCTCTCTGCGGGACAGTTTCCTCTGGTTACAGGGCTGCTGTTGAGCCTGTGCTAAAGGAGAAAGTCTTGATGCAGGGATGTCCCCTGCATCCCAAAAGCAGTGCTTCCTGCAGAGGTAAAGCCAAGGTGAGTCATGATTCTTTCATCTCTCTTCAGCTGTTACCTGACACGAGCAGCAGCAGTAGAGATACCTAAGAGATGATCAGCTAAGGAAATGCAGAAAGGACAGAGCACAGGGAAGCAGCAGCACTGGCAGTGCCAGTCCGGGGTCAGCTCACTGTGGAAATGTGAATGGGAGCTGCCCTGCAATGGCACAGTGCACCCAGACCCCGGGAAATCTCCTTCCATGCTGCCCTGCCATGGCACAGTGCACCCAGACCCCGGGAAATCTCCTTCCATGCTGTCTTCTGCGTGGTGGGACCCAGGATTTCCTGGTTTCTGTGCTCTGATCCATCTGCACAAGCTCTGCTTTGGCTGAAGTGACTGTTGACTGTTTCTGGTAGTGGTTTTGTGTAAGTATTGCAAAGCTGGGTTCCCAGGTGTCTATCTGCAAAGGTTTTACCCGGAGCTCCTTAGGCAGTGCAGTGCTCACTTTTCTCTTCTAGCTGCTCTACGAACTGACAGAAATTCACCTATCAGGAATTAGCAGTATTATACATCAATAGTCATTGGAATCAAACAAAATGACCTTTTTTCTTTTTTTTTATGCTCTGTTTTCTGACATCGAACAGACTAGCTGGTGTTCCTCAAAACAACAACATCTTTTCTTTGGTTCTCCCCTCTCCACCCTGAAGTTATTAAATTACCCTTAAAGCTTAACCACTGAGCTGCTTGAACACCCCCAGTTTTCTTCCAATCAGCCGTTTTGGATCTGTCCAAGCACCCCTGCAGACACGGCCTGGCTCTGCCAAGCCAACCCCGCCGCTGGCAGCACCGTGCTGGGGTGTGCACGGAGCAGCACGGCCCTGGGGCCCAGGAACTGTGACAAATCCAACCCAGCATGTCTGGGCAGAGACAGCAACTGCTGAGGCTGGCTTGGCTATCTTTGCTGGGACCCTGCTTTATTGTTTCATCCTCTGCAGAAACTCACGCTGTCGATGTCGCGAATGGTTTTGCTTGCATTAGGCTGCAGAGATGCAATTGGATCAATGTCAGAAAAAAATACACACTTTGCTTAGAAAGGCAAATCTTACCTCCAGAGCACGTGACAGCTAATCCCTTTATGGACAATTTACTGAGTACACATCCTTCAGCAAAAATATAAACCCAGTGAAAAGTCTTCCTGGAGAGTTTTTGAGATTTATGGTTATTGTTGTTTCTTTCATCAACAAGGTACTCAAAGGCACTCGGAATGTGGCGACTGAAAACCATCTCTGTCAAAATTTGTTTTCTATGGTGTGATTACGTCAGCTTCTGTGAGATAAAGTATTTTGAAAATGTAAATTCAGTTTTATTCCTATTAATTTGCTATCAATTTTATATTCAAGTGATTTCAGCACTGACATGTAGACTTGCAACAGCTGAAAACGTCCTACATTTATAACAGCAAAGGGCATATCTAAAAGCACAATTATTTAAAGTTTTGTAAAATTAGCAAATTGTTCCAGAACAATTGTGGAAAATTAACTCCTTCCTTGAATTGACAAAAGCCTCTGTGGTAACACTTTGTATCAGAACATGCGTAATTCTTCATTTTCTGCAGCCAAGGTGTACGTATCTGTTCAAAAGTACTCATGGAAAGAGTCCTTGCTCAATGAGAAACAAAGGCAAGTGTAATGCTAGGGACACAGTACACCAAGGTCACCGCAGTCAGTACCTCCAGAAATAAAGACAGTTCTCTGACTGTGCATTTCTGAGAAGAAACATGCATTTTCACATAGCAATGTGATGAGCTGAATTACAGCTCCCTACAGAGCAATGCTCACTGAAATCCTCCTACAGCACACTTACCATTCTAAGTAACGTCCCTGTTTCTCAAACGCAATTTATTAAAGAAGCTGAACCCACCTGTAACTAAAAGAATGCCAAATAAAGGGATATTTTAATGAAAATGCCTCTAATAAAGAGCCACATCGTGGCAGACACCCACCATCTCCAAGCCCATGACGTTTACTGTCCAGAATCTTAACTGTCTCCCTGACTTTATGGCACTTGACAGGATTCACCAAGAAAATTCCCAATCAGTCTAGCAGAGACAATTGGGTTAGAGAAAACCTTTTCACTTGTTCAGTTTCTGTGGCTGCTGTGGCCAAGCAGTCAGTGTTGTCACTCGTTGCTGGTGCTCCTGAAGAGCTCTCTGGTGAACACTCCCAACAATAAACAAGTTCTGAGGCTGTTTAAACTTCCATCTGAGCCAATTTAGCCACCACAGCCTGTTGTACTGCCATCTCTTCCATCATACAGTGAAGTACTTTGAGCAGAAAAATTAGGAGGTGAGTGAGGTCAACCAAATGAATCTCACACTTATAGACGCCGTCCATGCAAGGTGAAGCTATTCCCAGCACTCCTCCTTGTCTGAAATCTCTTCCCTTGTTCAGCAGTCAAAGGTGATCCCAGTGTCTGTGCTTCTCTTTCAGCTTCCCTTTCCAACTTCGGTTTGGTTAGGCAGAATTGTTACTGTTAGTTTTATTCAACACATTTTCTATTCTGAGATTTTTCAAGGCTCATGCTACAATTCCTGCTTTTCCACCTGGAAAACAGTTGTCTTTTTTTGTTGGGGTTTCTTTTTTTGAAGGGTGGGGTGAGGGGGTGCCAGAAGCTATATTCTACTTGTAGTTCAACCAAGACAGAAGTGTTACTACTGTGGCTCTCCAGTTTTTATTATTTTGAAGGTGTATTTTGTACCTTTCTGAGCACTACGAGCTCATCTCAGGATCAAGTTCCAGGAGGAGAATACCACAAAAGCCCAGATGAACTGCAATTAATTGCTGCAATTAATGCCTGCAATTCCATTGCTAAAACACAGCAGTCCCCTCATACTTAAAAAAAAACCTCAAAAAACCACATACCCAAAAATTATACCTGCAGATTCACTTCTCCAGTTCTTAATCAAAAAATAAAGCATCTATCCGTAGATTTTTCCTGGCAGATTTACTTCCTACAAGTTCCTTCTCTTTCAGCAGTTTGTTCTGCTGTGCAGCACCTTACACAGATGTCCAGGACAGATGTCTTCATGGAAGCCCACACTGGTCCCACACTGACAGAGGCAGCAGTGGCTTTTAAAGAAACTCACAGCTTCCTTCAGGTACAACTGATTGCCCTGCAACAAAAACCACACAGCTTAGGGCAAAGAGCCTTGCAGAGCCTGGTTTGCTTTGAAATACCCTGTCACGCCCCTGTTTGGGTTTAAACAGGGCTTAATGCAGGCAATGGGAACGCAAGGGATGTGCACAAAGGTCCCTGAATGAGTCTGGTTCAGGAGTTAACCTCGGGGAGTTCCTGCACGTGGAGAGGAGCCTGAGGACACCTGGACAGGAGCTTCTTGCACAGACACTTCCCAGCATTTCCCACAGTCCTGGCAAACGCTAAGGGCTGCAGAGGGGTTGTGGCTGATGGTCCCAGAATCTCTGCATTAAACATTTGGGTTAAGACACCCCTACTGGGTATACACCTTAAAAGCATGGCCTCTCTTACTCTGAACTCGTGGGGTAGTTGTAGCAGCTGGGAAAAGAATGGTAACGACCACAGTCAGCAGCTTCTGGAGATAACTTTAATACCAAATGCATTGGCATTCTCATAGCACATTTGTAAGAAACCTAAAAAGGCAACCCTTTTGTGTTATAAAATCAGTTTAGAAAATTGCATACATTATTTTGCTTTTCAATATCTATAAACCAGTCAATCTAAAAAAGAACCAACCACTTGGTGATAAAACCTAACTTTACCATAAGAAAAAGCCCAAACTGTTTTTCATAAGGGAACACTGAAAATATTATTCAATTAAGAAAGGTGTAGAGAAAGGGAACGTATTTCTGCATTTTATCTTTTGTTTTACAATAAACACACAGATTATTCTTGTAAGTAATGCTGGTGTTGTGATTTAGGTGCTGAAAGACACAACTCTGGGATGAGAGGGAAAGACGCTGGGAGGCAGGGGAAGAAGAAGTAGTGACAAACTACAGAATTAAACTAGAAACCAAGACAAAAAAAACATAGAGTCATTGCACAAGGCTGCTCACAGCTATACAGAAGGTAACTGTGCTCAGCAAATTGTTGTTTTCAAACTGTCTCTCTCCCCCAGAAAGAATGCTTCCTGATTTGAGGGGAAGTGTAGGGGTGTTGGATGACTGCACAGAACCTGAAATAAGAACTGGATTTTCCAAAAGCCAGGTTTCAGAGCTGTCTTGAGGGAAGGGGCCCTGAGAATTTTGCAATGCCATAAAAATGTCATCACATCTTTGGGTTGCCCTCAATTTTTCTTTTAACTCTCTATTGTACTTGCAGCTTTAAGAGCTCTGGTTTTGCAGACTGTTTGATGACACAGGTGGTTTTGGTGGGTATCTGACACACAGTCCTTCTGAAGGGAGAGAGGACACTTCAACAAGCAGTGGGGAGCAGGAGGAAGCATTCTCTTAGAACAGTCCCCTCCTACCAAGCACTGAGTAGAGACAGGAGTGCACACACCCAGGTGTGATCACCACCAAGGAAAAGCTACATCGATACCAGTTAAGACCAGGCTGAACCTGGGCTAGCTTATCCAATCAAGTCTAAGCCCAAACACTCAATATTCAGTCACCTTTCCTCAATTCTCATAAGCAAGGTACAAATCCTGTTTGTCTTATATGCAAGCCACATATCTTAATGACCTTATTTCTTTCTCTTTTTATTTCTCAGCTAAACATCTCAGACTTTTGAGGTTGTTAAGCCACAGCCTGCTTGCTTTGCTAATTCAGGTGATGCTTTAAGATGTGTAGGAACTATTCCCCAGAATCAGGTGAACAGCATTAAAAATCTACTGCCTACACATAATTATTAGTATGTACACCTTGAGAACCTTGCTTCTAAAATCTGGTAAGAAAAAAAAACTTAAAAGAAAAGACACTCTTGGACATTGAAGTTTTTCAACCTTCACACTTAAACAAAAGTCTTCCACTTGTAGAAACACACGTTCATGAAAATGCTAGGAAGGGGGAAAAGAATTTTTTTAAAAGTTCTCAAAAGTCATCAGCCTCAAAATCTTGGCAGAATTTTCTGACACATACGGATTACTTCTGTATATAATCAGAAACAAAACAAAAAACACATCTCTAAAGAGAGTCAATATTAAATCCTTAAATAATACATAGTATTCATTCTATCTGTATCAGCTGCAAATCAAAGATACACAATACAGGATCCAGATCCTGTCTTCAGGCCTGACTCCTGCGTGCTCATCCGTGTTTATACAGAATTATAAAAACAGGCTCCAAAGTACTGGAGTAAAGGTGAAAGTATTTTTACATCCTTGAGGAATATACCTGTAAGCAGTATTCATATCCCAAGAATCAACTAGCAATCCACATGCACTACCTTTAACTTACATATTTACATTATCTATAACCCACTCCTTTCCCCCTTCCAGCATTATAAGACCACACAACACCAGTAAAAAAACCCCAAATCTTTAAATAAATACATGCTACGCAAAAAGTACTCCTTGTGCCTTTTGGGGTTTTTTTCCCCCACTCTTTCTTGCAAGGCAGGAGAGACCAAACACCACTAGGAAGAGTTCCAGTTGTTTCACAGAGCAGTGTCCTTTGCCAGGACTGTCTCATTAGATTTATTAGCTGCTGCTGCCACTCTGCTGCCGAAAGTGCAGTTGCAAGATCAGGTCTCGAATTTCTTCTCTTTTGTTTCTGATCAGCTGACGAGGGAACCAATTCTCCAGGTGCAGTGGTTGTTCAAAATTAACGATGGGATTCTGGTAAGAGAAAAAGGAGTATTATGGAATGAATTTCCTAACGCAACCTTCAGAAAGAATTCCAAACCCTTCCGCTGCTGTTGAGATCAAGGAGGCCCAAAGAAGTTTCCACAGGAGACTGGCAGCCTATAAAATCATCAATCACAGATATATGTGCCCTTACTCATGGTAAACACCAAACAGGTTACCATCACTTCTCTCTAAGATACATCAGTATTAACACATATTAAAGGCAGATTTCATGCCTTTGGAGAAAGCAGCCATACTTTTGATATCTACCAAGGGGCAGCTGAATTCTAGTCACAAAACATCTCATCACAATCACACTCTAGCAAAGAATCAAGCATACAGTGGGTAAACGTGCTGAGATTTTGTTGTCTCAAGAAGGTGTTTTTTGTCGTGAGCCAGTCTTCTGATACAAGACAACAGAAAGTAACAATACTGATAACAGCTTCAGCAGGACATGAGAAGGGGAGAATTTGGAACAAAAGAGGATAGCAAGATGAAATAGCTGAGAGGTGCTGGCAGATTTGGTAGTTAAGACTACAGCATCACATCTGATTTGCAAAAACCAATTTTTTTTTCCTTTTCCCCCTTCCCTCTTTTGCCATCCTTATACTTCACCTTCTTAGTCCTTTGAATAAAATAATATATGGTAAATTGAAACAGTAAAGAACACATCATGATGTTCAGTTAACGAGTCCTGGCACATTCAGGACAAGTTACAATCACCTTGTCCCAAGCCTTGCTTCTTCAAGACCAAGTCCCCCTTGTTAGAGGACAGGCAGTTCAAAAAGCTTTGGTAAGTAATTTCATTTTCCAGCCACACGAGAGCTCGACCCATCTCTTAGAGAACCACAGAGCGGCTGGGGATTGCAGGAACTTCTGGAGTTTTTACATCCCCACGCAGACCTTCCTGGCTTCCAGCAGAGCAGCTCTCCTCGTGGGGTCACCCGGCTCTCAGGAACTCTCCCCGACACTCTCGGGTGAAATCACCCGCAGGCTCTGGGAGCGTGGGGCTGCTGCCACCTGTCCCAAGGGCCTGGGGCACTCGTCCTTCCTGATCAGGGGCCACCAGCCATGCCCACCGTGCCACCCAGGGCACTCTGCCCCGCAGTCACTAGCCAGCGCCTCTCAGATGGCTCCTCACAGCCCTGGGCACACATCCCTGCGTTCCAGCTGAGCCACGCCAAGGGCAGCTCCACTCCCTGTGCTTTCCAACCAGCCCCTCTGCATCCACAGCAGAATATTCCTACACCACCGGGCTCCAACCACAGGCAGGGATCCTGCACGTGTGGGTATCAAACAACAGAAACAAGGAGGTGAGAAACATCTGAAGACAGACAGGAGGGAGCAGACAGAAAGACCCCTGCCATTACTTCACAGGGCTTCATCTCCTTTTCTCTAATGACTTGGACACTTTGGACACGTCTCAGTGGTTTTGTGTCTGGCCGTTTTGCTCAGAAAATGTTTTGGTTTTTTTGTGGTTTAAGCCAATCCAAGGAAAGGGGAAGGCAGTTTGCATGAGTACCTGGAAGAAGCTTTCCACGTACTGCAGCAAATAGACCCCACAATCACTGCTGTTATCTTGCTTAGGCACTCTGGGACACAGGTCAACCATGGCTGATTTACTGAATTCCCGCCGTGTTCTCCGTTTAGCTTCCCACTCCACTTCAAGGTACCTACAAAAGAAAGTAAACAGCTGAAATACTTGAGAAATAACTCCCAAGCTCAATGCCTTTGGGGGGGGGGATACTACTCAACATTGTTCCAAAGCTGTCCAAAAACCTCAAACAGCTTCAGCCAAATTATTTCACAGAATTCGCTGAAGAAATTAATATACTATTTCCACTGTCCAATGGCCTGTTGCACTCAGAGGCACTCCTACCACAAAATGGGCAATATACAAAAGCCCTACAAGCTATTAGGATACCAGGACATTTTTAAACCCTTACTAATTGAATAATTTTCTTGGCTATCACACATTTTTCCTGGGTTCATTCTAAGAAGCCAGCAGTGCTTTTTAAACTTAAGCAAATCATTAAATGATTAAGCCACACCTTACAAAAAACTTCAGCTACAATTGCACCCATATAACCCTCGCAATCCAACAGTGCACAACGTATTTCAAATCTTCATGAAAACCTTAGGAAAGCTCTTCTACAGTGATTGGGATTTATCTGTTATCAGACTTTCCTGCTGTTCTCATGCTTCAATACTGACCTGACATTCAGGGCTGGCTGCTGATTCAAAGATGGGATGGAAAACCTAAGGCTCTGGTTTTCAAAGGCAATAGTTACCTTTATTTTTCTCCTGGCTTTAGCTAGACTTACAAAGCCCCAGCATTTCTGAAAATCAAACATAAGGTCTGACTTAAGAGAATAAATATATGCATTAAGTCAGAGCTTGTGTTTGATTTCCAAAAGCCCAAGTCCTTGCAGTCGTGAGAGTAAAAACACATAGAGAACACTTAAAGCAGCTTTTGGGGAAAGTGGCAACTGTGAAAAGGCACCAAATGTGAAAGAATTCAAAGATGAAGACATTGCAGTGAAGCACATGTCCTGGAAACTGCAGGAGCCCGTGACTGCAGACTTTCCAATTCAATTGTTTGTGCCTGACCACTGCCTAAAACACCGAAAATCCCCTCAGGGAGAAGATGTCACAGAATCCCTGCATCAGTTCCCTTAAACTTCTGCTTCTGGGGTGTAACTAGAAATTGAAGGAATAAGAGGTTTGCTTCCCAAACTCATATCCCAAACCCTTATCTCACAGCTCCACGAGTTTCCACTGGTTTTCTGACTTTTTGTGACATCTCTAAACTCCAAGGAACCCCACGCTGGAATTTCAACCTCGGGAGTAGCTCAAAGAATAGTGCACTAAAATAATGCATCCCACAGAGATTTTATCAATAAATAAATACAAAGGATTTGCCATTTCATTCTTCCTCCCAAGACGCATGGCAGGGAGGTCTCTGTTTAGGGAAAAGATGGTTTCACAACAGTCTCCAAGTCTCACCTGAACTTTACATAGCATTGTGAAGAATGTACTTTGACAAGAAGGTTGTACTATTTAGTTTACAGAGTTTTGCACCTTTCAGTGAAAGGAACAGCAAAGAGAACAGAAAAAACAACTGGATTTAACTTCAGCTATTTAATGATTTTTTAAAAACTGTTGATAGACATTGAAGTCATTAGGAGTGTGTAAAAGTACTGGAAGATTTTATTACTTTCTTCCAATATTTACATATTTATCACATCCAAAACTGAATATATTTTTACACTTTTCAAAACAAACACCATTCCACTATAACACTACTGACACATCAAGCTTTTAGTCTGTCTAGTTTCTGCATTTTTGCACATAGGAGGGGATTTAACACTAATTCTGTAAGTGTCATCAAAAAAATGAACATCAGTTCCCTAGAAACTTACCATTCAGATTTCAAAGTATTCCTTTTTGGTTTTCTACCCTTAAAAACACTTTTAGTTACCAGGCTAGATAAATCCTCTCCCCACAAAAACCACACCAGCAAAAAATCTCTGTATTTTCTTTTTTTCTCAACTCTCCACTTTACAGTTTTTGCATCATATGTGGGTTGCAGAACACAGACAGGCTTCTCATGGATGCCTCTGTAGTAGAATTACAATTTCCTTAGTCATGGCTCTTCATGGATTTTCCTTCAGCATTAGAAATTTGCTAATTCATTACACTGGAAAATCCTCATGGATTTTCCTACACCATCACACCTTTATTGACAAAAGTACTTTGTATATAGAAATATGAGCAGCATCATCTCTTGCTAGAAGACAGAAACTGCAGTTACTTACTCTCTCAAAACCTGAACTGTTTTCTGCACAGAACACGCTTTCAGGGAATCCAAGATGAGTATACAAGGCCTGCACAGAACAAAACCAAAACAAGTCATTGCACTTTTCATCCCCAGCACTGCTGAAGGGAGGATTCTGTTTGCATCCAGCCTACCCCAGAGTATCAACATCTGAATGAGCGTGGTAAAAATGGACAAGGACCTACAGCTGTGCTTTAATGGCAATACTGGAATTACTACAGAATTGCAGAACTTGATGTCACAGTATTAGGAAGAAAACAGACACATACCTTTTACAAATTTGCTTTTTGGAATTACTTAGGGAGATCTGAGACAAAAGAAAAAAATAAAAAGAGATCTTAAAAAACAATATTAATTATAAGCTTTAAGATCTTCATAAATTTAAAGGTAATTAGAGAAGCTCTCATTTCAGAAAGGTAGAAGCTGATAAACCAGTTTTAAAAAGAGGTGAAATCATAGCAGAGAAAAGAGGTAAGCAAAGAAGGACAATGTTAGTTCAAAATGCCCTGCTCATGCTGCAGACCACGCAAACATCAATAACTATTGCAAAAAAGATGATGCAAAATCCCTTGGTCAAGCCTCACAACCTTCAGAAATTCAGTAATATGTTTTCTCTGTCATTTCATAAGTGCACTTACTTTGGAAATAGCTGAATATAGAACTGAAGCAGAAGCAGCAACTTCATTGCCACCTAGTACAAAAGTACAGATTAAAAAAAGAAAACAATGCCTAAGCAAAGTATTTTTGTTTTCAAGTTCATGGTTATTAGTATTCAAAATATGAAAGTACAGAACCAATTTATAAACCAATTTTAACATTTCCTTCTGAATTCTGGAATAGCAGAGTCAAAGGCCTTCCCTCCTGATAAAATTCTTACAGGAACCAAACAACTCTGCAATCATCCCTGATTTTCCATATCTCTCCCAGTGCTTTCCAGAGCTGCAGAAAACTTGCAGTCCTTACTAGGCACAGCTACATAAAAACATACCACATCAGTCTGGAAGTCTGAGGAATTCTCTTTCACATCATTTCCCTCCTTCAAGGAATGTGACACTCAGAATTGTCTGTGGCTGGATGTCACTCCCTCCTGGACTCCGTACCTTTAGCAAAGGAACTCCTGCTCCCAGCCCCGTCTTCAGCAGCTGCAGTGCTCTCAGCCTCTGCGTCCAGGAGAGGCTGCTGAGGGTGCTGGGACGAGGAATTGGGACACTCCTCATACACAGCTTCCTCTAACCAAGGGAAACAGATCACTGCAATGTACCAATGAGACCTGGCCAGCAGAGAGGAGAGGAGAAAAAACATCACAACTCTGGAACGGGTGGTTCTGGAGAGGCTGGGAAAAGCTTTGTAATATCCAGAGCTCACAGACTACCCTTCTGTAACACGCAACCATCGCAGCCACATTCTTCTCCTGGCATCCCATGCTAATCCTCTCCTCGTTTTCTACTTTGCATTGTGGCATGACAGCAGAAATAAGTATTGATTCTTGTAAAAAAACCCAAGAAATCCACCACAGCACCCATTCCACACTTCAATTGAAATCCAAAATAAAAGAAGAATATCAATGATCAGTGAGGGTGACCCCAGTTCTAAACACAGCTGAAGGTGTGGCACCTTTCCACAGCTGTTTTACATTATGTACCTTTCAATGCCTATTCAGTTTTCCAGGAGTTTCCATGTACAGGTCAGCTATTTAACCAGGCCAAGGCACAGATTATGGAAGTTCTACTTTTATCTATTGACACTACGAGTTGCTGTGATTTCCTTACAGAAATACTACTGAAGTGCACAGGAATCATCGTAGTGACACACAAATTATCCTGAAAAATATCTAACTGTAATTTCCAGTAAAACAAAAACCAAAGAGGCAAAGCTGACAGCTGAATAAACATTTTATCTTTTGAGCAGTTTTCAAAAATTACTCATTCCACCTGTGTTACCTCTTCAAAATCTAATCTATCACAGGCAATGATCCAACTTCACAACCATCAATTTTTACCATTAATTGAAATCTTTTCAATATCAGAAGAGGTGTTGAAGACATAGACTTACTCCTCATTCACAGGCACAAAAATATAATCTTTATTGAAGATATTTATATGGCGAGTCCATGTTTTTACCCTTCTGTGTCTTCTCTGTGCTGCTCTGAAAAGAACAAATGACAACAGTTTGGTTTGTTGTTTTTAGTTAAAGGAAGGCATAGGGATTAGTACTTCTACATCTCCTCGTCTCCTACATCTCAATGGGTTTTTAATTTACTCTAGAAATTTCCTAGACAGATTAAAAATAAATCAACTTACGAAACTTTGTCATCGCCCTCAGAGTTTTTTTCTGTCCTGGTCAGGCACTTGTAGAAGAAGCTGCTAAAAATGTGTGTACGGTCAGCAAGGTGTTTTGGTGCCTTCTCCAATAACAGATATCTGCCAAAGAAAGAAACAAGGAAATGATTCAATTCTTTTTTCTAGAAAGCACTGTCACTGTTAAAAAAGGGCAGTTATTCTGGTGACTTATCATACTCAGGTTATGTTTAGTATCAGTTGCCTTCACAGCCACTAATCATGCCAAACTTTTCTGTTTAACTCAAGAACCTACTAAGAACGCAGTCATTCTTTGTCCCTGATTTTTTCTCCAGTATTCAAGCTTCTGACTTTATTTTAAAAGTGAGGTACCTAGCCCTTACAATTAAGAGAGGCTTGAAAACTGAACCAAGTATAAACTTATGGAATGCTAACCTTGTGCACAAGCAAAAAGGATGGAAGAGGTCAGTTAAATTGCTCCATTTTTCACCTTATGCATGTGAAAGCTAAGTGCCTGTTCTGTCCCTGCTGATCATCTTATGGTAAACATCAGATTCAGTGCTCATTTTGTCACTCCAGAAATGCCAAAGCTCTCAAAATTGCACTTATCCCACACAAGGTGCCCCCAGCTTCACCTGATGAATTGCAATACAACTGCTAGTGAGAAAATGAAAAGTCAAAAAGTGGGAAATCTCAACAAATTTTATAAGTAGATGGATTTCTACAACAACTGCGTTACGTTTCTTTTATTTAAATCTTCCTTTTCTGTTGAGGTATTTAGAGGATATCTGGTTCCAGTTTAGAGCAAAATACAAGGGGCTTTGCTGTCAAACCTCATTGAAACGCTCTCACACATCTCCTATCCTCTAGACAAGCCTTCCTATTGCTCACGGGTTTTGCACCCATTTGGATGCCAAATAAAATGCAATTCCTGCTGACAAGCTTCAAAAGAACCAGAATTCTTCTTTGGTCTAAGCCAGCAGAGTGAAAATAAGCCACAGCTTTAGGGACTGCTGGCCACAAGGTCAGTTCTTGCCAAACTGCTTTCACAAGCAACTTCAGCAGGAGGGCTTGGAGTAGCTAAGCCAAGCACAGCCCCCTCAAGATGTATCAGCTGGAATCCTTTCTGCAGACCTGCATCAGAAGAATACCTGAAATTGCACAGAACAGCAGAGGATGTTCCATTTCGTGCAAACTTAGTACATAAAATACTACAGACCCTTGACTTTTTTCAACTGACACAAGGTGCCTCTCTGTTCTATAACGCCTCCAAAAAGCTTTGTTCCTCCAGTTATTCCATCTGGATTTTTATCACAGCCCTTCAGAGGGACAAAACCAAGGAAATTAAAACAAATGAAACTGCTAAGAACTCGAAAAAGCTTTTTTGTAAAAAGTCCAGTGTCCAATTCATCACAATATTGTTGTATTTAGTGACCAACATTTCCAGTAACATTCAGAGAGTGCGAAGGGTACGAGAAGGGCTGAGATGACTTACTTCAGATAGAAATCTATGATGACATCATTGAGAAACTCTCCATATTCTAAGCACTCTAGGTCTTCTCTTGTGACTCCCAGGCCCCCTTTTGCAGGTGGGGGTGGATAAACAATCAAACTAGAAAAAAAAAAATCACGTCACAACACAACATAATCACGTAACAGTGACAAACTGTTTTATGTGATGTTGTTCTGAGCATGGCTGTCTCGTGTGCAGAAGATTTTCTAGGAAACCCGTGAAAAGCAGGCGTTCTCAAAACTTTACCACTCATTCCCCAACGTTTAGATGCTACAAAAGAAATATCACCGCAATACACCCTGAAACTTTTTGATAAGCAGACTAGTTTTTGTATTCATCCTGTTTTTCTATTTTTTGATCAAAGTATTTGAAAAATGGCTATATAAAATATCAAGAAATACTAGAGGAGAAATGGTTATAAAAAGATTGAGTGTGACAGAACATTAAAGAAAACATTGTTCGGATTTTATGAAAAGTCAGCTTAAGTTAGTAAGTTTTGCTAAGTTAGACTTCAATGGATGCTGTCAGACCCCACGAGATCCTCACCCTCCCTGCTGATGCACCCATGGCATGGCCTTGTAGCAGTCAGAGATCAGATTTGCTCCAGTTTCTGTGAGCCTGTCACCCTATAACACATCCATATTGTCTATTAACAGGTAACTACACTGGTATTTGCTGGTATTTTAGATTGGAAGAGTGACTTTCATACAACACTTTCAAATCACCTAGAGAATGGCAGTGAAGTGAGGGCTTTTATTACAGTAATTAATTTATTCAATTATTATTTCTTATCATTTCATCTCGTTGATATGAAATACACTTACTTCTTAACTGCTCCCATTTCTCTTACTTCTTTCCATTCTTCATTCAGTGCAGAGGACAAGGAGATACAATAGCAGCCACTATTCTGCTTGTTTGCAAGGGCATAACTGGGCCTGATCACTTTTAGCTTTGATTCCTACCAGAAAGACACAAACAATTGTAAAAAGCATTCTACAGCTCGATACATAAAACAAGTCTAAAACCCACAGGAGTACCCTGCATCACTGAAGAGGATTCTTGCTGTGAACCCAAAGTATCAACTTATGTATTTGGGCAAACCTGCCCTTGCTCAGACAACTAAAATGTTATGAATATATTTAAAAACAATAACAGATCTTAGTTCATCATCTGTCTCTAAAATTATTCAAGTACTATTTAGCCAAGTGAACCAGAAATGGTTTTGGAGAAAAAAAACCTGAAAGAGTGGAGACAAGTATCAGAGTGTCTTACCAGGAGCTGTATATGCTTGGAAGGTTTGAAAACCCAATCCTTGAACAATTTGCCTAAAAACAATACATACTTGAGCTGGCTAGCTTCCTTTTAAAGTCCCCATGGACCAGACTGATCTGGGAACAAAGCTATGTCATTTCTTTGTGGGACAATGATATGGGGTTTGGTTTAGCCCTTTATTCAAGAGACTGAACCAAGACAACACATTAACTTGCACAGACTCATCTCCCCAGCAGTCTGAGGAATAACTCAGCATTTTCCAGCTGTGGTGACCCCACAAGTACATCTAAAGTTGTCTGGAGGGCCATCTACACAGCTCCTCCTCTGCTGCACTTCCAGCTCAACCAAAGCAAAGGTTCCATCACTCATTACTTGATGAACTTCCTGCTTGCTGCCCTCGAGACACCACAAGGCAGAAGAGCCCAGTGATGCTAACGTCACACAGCCATGAATCCACTGAAAACATTGCTGTTTGCCACGTGCTGATGGGGTCCACACACCATCCCTCTGAGGACACAGTCCAGCTACTGCAAAGTTTGGAGTAATCACGACTGGGGGGTTTTTTGAGATGTGAATTAAGAAAGAAGCCTGACCTAAAATTTCCTCAAACATGTGAATGCCAGTCAGTGGTGATGAATGGAGCCACAGCGATCCACTAACCTGAATTCCAGGCTCACAAGCATCTGAGGTATTCTCTTTTGGCATGTATTGCTTTAGTAGATCCTTATTGCAACTCAGGAAAGAGCTTTCTTCAGGAGAAAGATCCTTAAACAAGGGTAATGCTTGTTTCAAAGACAAAATCTCAGCCAGATCTGGTGCTCTATTCCTCTTGCTGACACCTGCAATCAGTTCAGTCAGTCTGTCTTCCTTCCCTTCTGTGAGTGGTTGAGACAGTTCAAAAAATAGAAATTCATTGGATTTGGGGTGGAAAAGGAGAGAATGGACAACATTAACTATTAGATTATGTGACAGAAATTTGTCTGAATACTCACAAAGGAACTCAGAGAGACAATGGAAGGAGGGGAATCAGGGGCCATGAGCCCACAGCAGTGCCACTGTGCCAGGCCCAGAGGAGCACAGCAAAATGGCAGGTACAGGAACCCAAATTAAGGACTGAGGAAGAGGCACACGGTCAGGGCCCTGCCCAGGGCTGTCCCAGGAGAGCCTCAGCCCAAGGCTCCAGACCCAAAACCCTGGATAAGACCATGCCAGATAAGGTAAGGTAAGATAAGGTCATACCAGAGCAGTTTTTGGACTGAAAATGAGTTGCTGCTGAGGTCTACAGCACACATGATGGGATGCAGGGAAGAGCTTATTGGGACTGCACAGGACTTAATACAGGTTGTTTAAGGAAAGGCCTTCATGGCAGCAGAGAGACATTCAGGTAATTAAGGGAAGAAGTAGCATGGGCAAAGAGAGGGTTAAGGGCAGAAGAAGCACCAGTCACATTTAAATACTCTGCTGGTAAAGTGCACTTGTCTGGCCATGCCATGAGCACAGATCAGCAGAGCCTACCCTGTCTCCTTATTCAAGTCCTTTCTAACTCTCCTGGCTGAGAAAATCTGCTGACCCCTCTCAGGCTGTCAGATCCACACGACAGATTTTCCAATATTAACACACTGAGGCAGCAGAGTGGAACCACAGTGACCATTTCCACAACCTGCAAAACCACCACTGACTTCTTCAATAATTCTTTAAAAAATGTGTCAAAACATTCACACTAATACGTAAAATTAAAAGGCGTAGAACAGCCAAACACAGAAATTCAATAAAAACTCCTGAAGGTTTCTCCAACAATAATGTAACCAATGGAAATAAACCTAATATTAAAAGATGCCTTGCACCTTCATACTCACATTCCACTCATTTCACTGGGAACTGTGTCTACAGAAGGTAACTTCAACAAACTTGCATCAACTACAGGTAGCTCTCTGCTACAATTTTGTTCAGCATTTTGCCTCAAACTACTTGTACTCCTTATGGAAAGCTGCCATTATCTATAGTTTTTCTTCATACAGATGGTGGCTGTATAGGAAATACATACCATTAAATGTCACACAGACCGTGCTGACATCATCTTTGTTGTAGATGCTATTTGCAACAATTTTGCTTATGCAAAATCCTCGCATGATTGTGCCACTCTGAATATGTGAGCTAAGCTACACTCTTTGTTTTTTACAGAGCTTCATGCCAGAAAACCCAATAGGATGAGTCCATAATACCCTAAGATTAAACAGCCCATTTGGCCTTTAGTGGGCATTTTCTTCAGTAATAATGCAATGGCTCACTGCAGTCTTGTCAAAGGTCAACTCAATCTTGACTTGCCAAGCCTTTTGTACAGCATATAAGATACTCAAGAGTAAGGACATTTAAAATATCCAGAGATTTTAAAGGGAGAGATGCTTTGTAGACAAGTCTAGTTGCAGAAAGCCTTGTGACAGAGAGTACAATTAAATTGTTTTGATGTCCTTTTATTAAATAGCAGTAGTTTTGAACCACATTTTATTAGGATTTTTTCTTCCAAATAGAAGTCCAATGAAGCATTTCAGAAATGCAGAGCTAACCAACTTATCTACACTGGTACAGCCCCACGTTGAGTACATGTGTGCAATTTTGGGCACCACAGTATAAAAATGACATTAAGCTATCAGAGAGCCTCCAGAGGAGGGCCACAAAGGAGGACCTTGAGGGGAAGCCATACAAGAAGCAGCTGAGGTCACTTGGTCTGCTCAGCCTGGAGAAGAGGAGGCCAAGGAGAGACTTCAGTGCAGTTACAGCTCCCTGGTGAGAGGAAGAGGAGGGGCAGGCAGTGATCTCTGCTCCCTGGTGATCAGGGCCAGGGCTCACAGGAGGCTGTCAGGGGAGGAGGCTTAGACTGGATCTTAGGAAAAGGTTCTTCACCCAGAGGGTGGCTGGGCACTGGAGCAGGCTCCCCTGGGAAATGGCCACAGCACCAGCCTGACAGAGGTCACGGAGCATTTGGACAATGCTCTCAGGTGTATGGTGTGCTTCTTGGGGATGGGGATGTGCAGGGCCACCAGCTGGACTCGGTGATCCTTCCAACACAGCATATTGTCAGATTCTGTGACCTTTAAAAGGCTATAGGCTTTCCTTTGCATTCCAAAACCACAGCTGGAGAACAAACACTTTACTGACATGACCTTTTCACTGCCCTGACAGAAAGCAGTTACTCACATGGCTTGCTGGTAACCAGCTTTCCCATCTGGGTTTCAATCTTTTCTACATAATCCACAGACAACCAAAGTAAAAGAACTGTTGAAGAACAGCCACCATCACTTTTCCACCAGCCAAATCTTCTCAGATCCAGTGTATCCACTGTCAGCTGAATGTTCTTAAGAGACACTGTAGAAAACAGAATTCAAATAAACAGTGCTCTTAACAGCCATAGACAGAGTCATACATGTTACAGTAATTACATGCTGAGAGGTGGGTATTAACACAGGACTCATAGATTTTATTCCTTGCATTGCATCAAATACTGACAATTCAATATTTAAGTCAGTTACATCAAACTGTGCAAAACAAAGTTACCAAATTAACAGTAACACAGAAATCTAACCACCTGCAAAAAAAAAGCTGGCTTTTTTCCCCTCAAAATAACAACAATACCTACAAATATAGAAAAAAGAATACTGCAAATCATCCATTCCTATTTAGGTTCAGTCAACTCAACTTAGAAGTGCTCACAGACCTTTTCCTACCACAAATCATCTTGGAAAGTCAACTGAATGCAAATCTAGTTCTATTCCTCTTAGCTTTAGTCTACTCATACATTTTTGTAAACCTAAGGATCTAAAATGCTAACTTCAAAAGTTCAGTGTTTCACCTCAAAAACATGCAAAGTCACAGCTACTACAGTTCAACACCTAAAATATGCAGGAATATGGGAGGCAAGCCATTAAAACTACAAATTCACCTTAGAAGTACAGGAAGCTGCTTAGCTGTTAATGCTTACACTATAGATAGCAAAACCTTTATTCATTGGAAAACACAAAAAATTAAAAACTATCTAATATCTTGGTGAAAGATTAGAAATTATTCATAACAGAAATACATACTTAGTGTTTTAATGCAATACTTTAAAGATAGAACTTTTAAAAGGCTAAAGAAATGAAAATTCTCTTACCCTGAAATGGGATCACAATATTTCTCATTGTAAACTGAAATAAGATTTAAAAATATATCAATTACTTCACATTTTACAAATTGATTAAAACAAAATATGGATTTTTGAATGTCTGCACATCTTTCCTTATAGTGAAATAAACTGAAAATAATATAAAAGAATCATTCAGGTTGGAAAACACCATTAAGCTCAAACACGCTGAGTTTGAGACAATATATTGCCTATACCACCTAAAAAACCATTCCTGAGCACACTGCAGAACCTTAACTAGAGCAAGTAACTTTCACAGGTGCAGGGCACTGAGAAATCAGCACAGAGCTGCAGATCTGTCTAGAGGCTCCTTAAAAAGAAAAGATGAACTCCTGGGACAGAAGGAGATAAAGCAACCTGTGAGGAGCTGTCAGCCGCACTGCTTGAAGGCAGGACATGATAGAAATGGTTCAACTTTATGCTGACATTCATTTATGTTCATCTTTGAATTAAAGGCCTTCGAAGATTCCACTTGCACTGCTACTATGTTATTGCTAAATGAAAAAAGGCTTTATTGTCACTTTGACAAAAAGATATATGTATATTAACAAAAGAGGTTTCCCCTGGGCACCACAGTAGGCACAAAGATGTGTTTCCCAAGGAAAATTTCTACTTTACACCTAAGAGCATTGGTTCTAAAACGATTTCAACCAATTTTTCAAATTATTTTTGCCTATTAATTACAAAACTTTTCACGAAATGGTTTTGTAACTTTGCTGTTTTGTGGCAAGCTGAAACAGTTCCAAGCTTTCAAAAGATCTTACTGAAGGCAAAAGAAGATATGCAGGTTCAAACATCTCTTTTTCAGTCACGACACACAGAATGAGAACCCAATCAAAGACCTGCTGGAACTCCTGGAGCTGGTGTTCCATTTCAAGAACATCTTCACTTTTCTGTTTCTATACCCTGTGAGTAGCATATTGTCTACACACTAAAGCTTGTGGTATTGTTTTTATGCTCTCTGAAGCCACAAAGCAAACAATTTCCTGTGTAAAAAGGAAACCTTTTTAGCACAAACCTGAACTCTGGTCATTGTGAACTACATGATGAGAACACAATTACCACTTCTGAGAAAAGTAATTGGTCTTTATTTTAAGTGGCATTAATTGGCCATTCACATGGCCATTGTTTTCTGTTTGAATTCATTAAAAACTTCCTCATATGACTTGTGTTCCAGTACAGCATTTCTACAGAACCTTTACAGGTGGAAACTGTGGCCACAGCAAATCACAGCTGGCTTTTCTACTGACAGCAAGCCAAATGCAGAAGGCAACAGACCACACACTCCATTGTTGAGCCAAAGGAATTGAATGCAACAGTAATAAAAACTTCCTGCTTCCACACTAAGTACCACTGACTTTGTTTAACCAGAATTTTAATTTTTAAATAGCCACAAAACAGCATAATAAAACAACTTACCCTAGCAGGACCAGTTGATAAACACTTAAATTTCCCAATGTGGAGTCTATCAAATTCAACATCCAGTGCCAGGTTTGGCTGCTTTCTAGGTGTGCTTCCAGAAGGTACACTGAGAGGACATTTATCTTCAACTGACTCTGTTAAAAACTGGGAAAAAAGAATTTACTACAGGACTTGTTAGGTACACCCCTCCTGTAACCTCAGGAATACCTTTCTTAAGAACTGACTCCCAAAACCAACTTCCACACAAAAATCTCATCTTAAAAAGCTCTAACACATAAAAATCTCATCTTAAAAAAAAGCTCTAAGTGTTATTACATCCATTACTGACAATTTCCTTAAGGGTCTAAAAGTATCTTTCTACACCCCAATTACCAAGACACGATCTGTGCTCTTGACTAGGTTCTAAATTAGTAGCAAACTTAAACAACAGAGCAACAAAATAGCAGCCTTCTTTTCTTTTCCCAGCCAAGTTTCAGGATCCAATTCAATGCTTCTGATTCACCTGTGAGAAGAGGCAGCAATGCTCTTCTGACTTGTTTCAGGATCACAGAGAACCCAGATCCAGGTCAAAGCAAGCAGCTAAGGGCTAATCAAGCCCAAAATGGGGCAAACAACTTTTCTGGCTACTTTCAGATTCAAGTTCTACAATTAGCCCGACAGGAAAGGCATCTTCACCTCATCTCTGTGTGCTGTCAACAGAGATCCCTGAACTTCTATAAGCACTGAATCACAGCAGAGGATTGGATGACAGAAAGAAACTGGCAACGTAAAACAGTGTATGGAAACAAATTTTTCACAGACTTCTCTTCATCACATCTGTTTCTACCCCCAGTTACTATTTGATCTTCCCGTTTTCTGACTATTTAATTTCTTTAGTATTTAATTATTTAAGTATTTCCAAATGTTTATCAGCAAAACATGAAATGTGTTGTGTGGAGCAAAACCACCCAAGCTTCAGAATCAGAGATATTCTCTGAAGACTGTCCAGTATTCTATCTGTGAAATATATTATTGCAGCTTCTGCTTGTGGCTGGGACCATAATAAACTATCATTTTCTCTAACAAACATAAAAGAAATGAATTAAAGGCTTGGCATAATGATACACAGGCCAAGAACTGGGCTACCTTCTCTGGGTGACTTGTGGCCTCGTCTTCTAATTGCTTGGCTGAGGAACAGAAGTCAGACTGTTGGTCTGTTTCTTTATTTTCAGTGATATTATCCTGCACCAGCTCTGTGCATTGTGGTTCAGAAGGTCCATCTTCATCATCACTAGAAAGGACAACTAAAAGAGAAAGGAGTATACATATACTACAGGTTACTGACTTGAGAGTATTTCATTCCTTGTGGATTTTCAAAGAATTCTGTCTTGCAGTATGTGATATCAAAGTACACTGCTCAAACCAGACGAGATCTGTGTGCATGGAACCGGATGCAACACGCACTGCTTTGCATCTTTAAAATACCTTCTAAAGCAGATCCTCAAAATTATTTGGCTCTCAAATGAAACAGGACACAGCTCAGCTGCTTCCAAGAAGAGAGTAATTTTTCTCAGTTTTAGCACCACTAAAAAGTAAAAGCTCAGTTTTTCCACAGCCACAAAACCAGCTGAAAGAAGAGGACTGGAATTCGAGAATCTCGCTATCTCTCCTGGTTCTCAGGCACAAGATCCTGACACTAGGCACTGCTCTTTAACCTGCACAATGCATTACAAACAGGATGGCACTCTTCAATCTTTTGTTCTCTATGTCTCAAGCAGGCAGTTCTGCTGAGTTCTCCTAGCACCCAAGTGTACCACCAGGAATTGTCACCAGCAGAGCCACAGTACATACTTGGGTCAATGGAAACAAGGTGCTGATTACCCCTGCAGATTCTGCTCCGCAGCTTGCTCAGGTACTCTGATTTGTCCATCTTTAATTTCCTGATCGTACTAACTTGTGGTGACACCTCATCCTCACTGCTGGCAGCGAGCTGTCTCTTGGACAAATTTCTGGGAGGAGCCTCTGAGGCAGAGTCCTCTGGGTGGCTCTGAGCAGGCCTTGAGCGCGTGGAGGTGTCCTGAGAGTCTCCCTCTGCTGAAGAGTCTGGCACCAGAATAGGATTAGATCTGGGATTCTGTCCATCCTCACAGGGTATTCTGCAGCCAGGAGACTGTGCTGAACTTGGCTTTTCCTAGAAACAGGGAGGAGAGACAGGATGTGAGTTTATTACTCGACATCTCCACACGGTTCAGATCAGTGATCACTGATATTAGCTATGTGCTAGAAAAAATAATTACAGCTTAGCACAGTGACATTCAATGCTCAGTTCAGGATAATTTCCCCCTCCTCACATTCCAAAGACTATTATTACATAAAGGCACGAGGACAAAAGGACAACCTTTTAAAAGGCTACGATGAGCCCTACTCAAACTGAACAAGGAACTATTTCTGATTTTTAGCAGCTCTGTCAGTGTCAGACATGGAAAGGCCAATAACCAGTGCTGTTCTTTACTTTCCAAAGGTGTGGCTTGGTCAGTTGGGTTTAGCAGGTTTGGTAACTGTCTCTGTAGGCTTTAAATCAGAAGGTTACAGAGATGCCTTTACTGTCAACTGTATCTATTCAAATGCTCGAACAGAAATAAGGTGTCCTGCTTGATTGATTCCCTCCATCTTTTCTTCGCTGGGGTTTTTTCCAAATCCTAATGATGGATAATTAGAAAACTTCAGGGAAATGTACAATAGACTAAGGAAGAAGCAAAAAGATCACATCCACAAGATTTCACCAACCTCAGGTATACTTTGCAGTTCTGCTGTGAATGCCCCTTGTTAGTCCCTAATTCTGGATCATCTGTGAAAGAAGCTTCACTTGAGTAGCTCTTAAGATGCCTCATTTTCAAAATGGTGTGCATCTGTGCTCCTGTCTGCAGGAAACACTGGCGTGTATCCTTCACAACCCTCCTGCTACAATAAGCACTTTGTAATGATGTGGACAGAAAAACATTTATTCACTCCTTGGGATGCATCACCAAATTACTTCTCCTCAACAGGCAATACCTGCTAATGCACCCGTATAATAAATCCTATTTATTGGCATAATCCTTTTATTTGGGATGTTGCTAAACTGGCTACTGAAGTGTGTGTGAATGTGTGCTAAAATTAAGTGCAACTTACAGAGAAGAGAAGTAACTTTTGTGGAATGTGTGCGTTACAGTCATCAGAAATATGGCCACTGTATCTTCTTTTCCTTTTTTCAGAATCAAAAGAGCCTGATTCCTTCTGACTAAGAGTAGTGCTGTTCATGTGTCTGCTCCTCTTCTCCAGTTCACCACAGTGCTTGTTTTCTGTGTCAAAAAAAAAAAAAAGTAATAAAACTTTTACATTTCTTCATATTCTTATGTCTTATATAAAATGCACGGAAGCAGGTATCCTCCACAATAAGTTCTTTCCTTTTTTAATTCTATGTGTCTGCCAAAACATATACCCTAAAATTACTATTACTTTTATCTAAATAGTCAAAGGTATAAGCAAATTCATAGCTCACTTCCAAACAAGAATTAGCACTTGATACTCCACAGTCTTTCCTTATCTTCTGCCAAATGCAATACTCTCAATTTCCTATTCTAATCTGCAAATATTAGCAACCAGCATAAAAAGACAGCACCTTTTCCCTGGAGACTGTGCAGAGGAAGTCACCATTCTTCAGCAGTGAAAGCAAATATTGTCTAGCATGAATATTTTAGCAGGGTTCACAGACCATTTGAGCATTCTTAATGGATTACATTTTTTATTATAAGACTTTAGAGAAAATCAAGATCATAACAGTGCAGTGAGGCTGCACTCGGTCTCAGATTTGATTCACCATAGCTTTATTCCTATTTAAAACCAGGCATTTGATATATTTTTACTGTATCTACTTAAAAAAAAAAAAGGCATTCTGAGGAAACACATACACTGTGTGCAACACCTCCATTTCTTTCTGTGCCTTTCTCACAATACTAGAGTGAAAAAGGAAAGCATCCCAACACTCTCCAAAACTCATCCTTCACTGCCAGATGACTGCTCACTACAAACCTTTCTTCTGCAGCTCTCGTCTTCTGAAAGCATTCGTTCTTTCCAGCTCTTTAGAAGCCTTGGTTAATTTACACAGCTCCTCATCTGGCTTTCTCAGGCAACGTTCAGACCTGTAAGTAATATTAACTATGAGCTTTCATCTCGAAATAATACCAAATAGGAAAACAGCAGAAGAAAGAATTGGGCAGACGTCAAACTTCTGCCTCTTCCATAAACAGGAGGGCCTTGCCCAATGTGAGACAAATTCATTTCGTGCAGTTGTGGAAACATACAGATACTGCAACATTATTCATGAAACAGATGCTTTTATCAAGCACACTGCAAGAACCTGACATGCTCGAGATGAGATACTGAAACACTATTTTGCTGTAAGGAATGACACGTAAGAAAAAAAGAGAGAAGAGTGAGTTGACCATCCTTGCCTTTGTAATTAATATGGTGGGAATGTGAGATAGCTTTAACTCAGATTCAGAACTGCTGATAAAATCCATTGAGTAAGATCCTAAAATGCACAATTATTTGAAATAGGAATTACTGCTCAAAGGGGCCTGAAACAGTAACCTAAAAGGTGGTGGAGAGAGATGGGACATAGCAAAGGATTGCAGTACTTAATCCCAAAGGAGTTTGCGTTCATCATTTTATACCATGTCCAACTCAGAATGTTGCAGTCTCAAATTTTCTAAGAGCTAAGTGATCATCACAATGCCTGATATCACTAACAGCCAAGCTCTGACTCCTAAAAATCATCACCCACCACGGCAAAACAAAACCCACATTTCTGACATCTCTAACCAGGAACTGAAACTGCAGAACGCTTCTTGAACAGATGACTGCTCTTTAGTGACCTGTCTGTAAACTGGAGCATCACTGCTCTTTGGGAATTCTGCACAAAGATTTCTGCACTGCTCCAATCCCACTACAGTGCTGAGCACTGTGGAAAAATCACTGATTGCCTTTCACTCACAGAGAGCCATTAACTGGACCACATACTGAACCGGTTTCCAGGAAGGGCAAATCTTCAGTCTGTACATGGAATAAACCAGTCTTCCAGAGACTAGGCAGGTCACTAGAGAAGACTTCACTTTGGAACCCACACTTCTCTCACAACTAAAATATTTGTATGCGTAACAGCTGGATAGATTTGACTGTCTTGAAAGACTGTACAAAACCATCAGGTGGTTTTCAGCATTTGTTTTACACCAAACATCACAATGCAGGAGTTTCAACAAGAAGAAGTACCTGAATAGGGCTATTTCAGCTAATAGATTTTGCTAAACATATTTAGACACGAATTCCACACATTTTATCTTAAATTCCAGCTTTGCTGATAATTCAGTTTAAAATGCACCCCTTAACAGATATATGCATTGGCTATGAAGCTATGGCAACACATATTGTAAAGTGCTCTTAACAACCACGAGAAACAAATACTGCAAACACTTTAAAACCTGAAGTTCCTTCACATTTAAAACCCACCTCAAAGTCATTCGTTATACTGATAGGTCAGTGCTCGCTTAAATAAATGCATTTCACACTGGGTTGCAGTAAAGCAACAAAAATCCACCAATTCTGTAACAGAAAGAGCAGAATGGAAAGAGGGAGCTGGCAGTAAGTTCTAGCTGGCAGAGCTAAGTTAACTTATTAATTGAACTTATTGCCCCCCTGTGCTGATGACACACCGTTCTTTGACTTGATCTGAAATTTCCACAGGACAAAATTAGCACAATTTCCAGCAATATCAAGCTTGCATTCTAGCTACTCTGAAGGTACAAAAGACTACTCTGGACAATCGTGTGTGTGTGTAATACTTACATGGGGGAGCTTTTGTTATTCTCCTCCAAAGAAGATGCCCCAAAATAATCAGAACCAAGTGCATGTGATGCACTGACTTTACTTACAGACAGGTGACCAGGATCAAACCATCACTTCCTTGAAATAACTCCTAAATTCTCCAATTCCCACTTGGTATCTATTAAAATTGCACTGAAGTGCTAGTCATTGGGGAAGGGTGAAAAATCATCCTACTGCTGGTTCCTGATAACAGGCCTTTCACACAATGCATTAAAAAAACATGCAACAGGTACAGAATAGTAACAATTCAAACAACAAATCAATCAAATCTAAAGCAAGTTCAGTTCACAAGTAGTAAAAAAAATACTAGCTCAAACCATTACTGTGCTTAATATAAGATATTGTGCTCCATATATGAGCCAGAAAAAATACACAAGATGTACCCTCAGATTTAGAGCATTAAATAAAGAGCTCATGTTTTCCTCTCTATAAATCAACCAGCTCCCATCATCCAAAACTTTACAAAGTGAAAAAATCTGACAGTAAAAAAATTAGCCTTATTTTTTTATCAAATAGACCAAAAACACCCCAAAAATTTTAACACTTAAACACCCCACACTTCAGCCAGTCTTAAGTTACAGAAAATTATTAGCAACAAATATGATACTTTAAAATGAGACAGCCTAATAAACTCTTCTCCCTAAATCTCAGTTAAATTGCAGCTTTGTCAGGTTAATTTAAGCAGCAATGGACAACCCATAGGAAAAAAATAATTGCTATTAATTTCAGTTCTCTAAGATGTTCATGTATCAGGCATAAGGAGTATGACTGACCTTTTCTCAATTTTAACCTGGGAACTGTTAATTACTCCTGCCTTCAAAAAAAGCCCCACATCATTCTTCTCTTCTTCATATTTCACTGTCTTCCTCAGAATTCCCTGCTATTTTTTCCTGTGGAAAATTTGCTGTTGAGCAAAGATGTAGCCATAACAGACAAAAGGAGACAGCTTACTTTGAATGCAACTGCCACCTTAGACCAAAAGGGATGGTATCTAACTCTAGAGTATGGTTTCTGCTGGTTTCACATGTCAAACATTAATGTGATACCTAAATAGAGGAAGAAAATATGAAAAGCAGACATTAAGTGGTAAGAGGACACACATAGCCCTTAAGCAAAGCCACCCTGCTAGGAATACTAAGACCACCAGTGGGTTAATGTGAAAAGAAATTAATTATCAGAGAGGAACTTGGAGGTATTTTGCAAAAGAAGTTATTTGAAATCCTGCCAGAACACACCAACACCAACAGGAAAGCAAGATTTTGGTTCTGGACACAAAACCAATTGATATGTGTTTGAATTACTAGCATATCATCCCAAATCAAAACAGCGATGCATTGCAAACAGAAACTCCTTCCAAGAAAGAAAAGCAGCCTTTTAACACCAGGTCCAGCAAAACAGAACAAATGAAATGGTCAAATGGCCCATTGGAGAAGCATTTGCACTCAGGAAACTGATCTCCTGGCTCAAGAAAAGAGCAGAACTGGGTTTGTCTAGGGAAATTCTTCCCCATTTGGAGGTTATGTCATTTCAGGAAGCCTGGCAGAATCAGCAGTGAGCAACCTACCTTTCAGAAAGAAAAGAACTTTCATGAGGAGAACTTAATATTTGACATGTCTGTAGGCTGGCAACAGCTGATGAGGGTAGTTGGCCCGATTGCAATTTGTCAGCAGCAGGTAAATTTGCATCAATTATTACGTGGCTGTCTATGTACTTTCTTCCAATTTTCGTACTCAGGACGTTCGTCAAGATAACTTTGGGTTGCCTGCCATACATATAACAGTAAATCATAAATACTGCACTGAAATCTAGAGAAACAAACTTCTTGTTAAATTCATGTATCCTAGAGGCTTGATAATTAAACATCAATATTTTTAGTCCCTTAGAGGCACAAAAAAAAACCAAAACAAAACAAAAAAAAAACTCATTAAGAAACAATACAAGGAAAGCAGATAAACACAAAATATGATAAAGATAAGAAAAACTAGCCATGTCATTTTACCTTAGCCAGATACTATGCACACTGCATTGCCTCTAACATATCATGCAGTATTGTTTAATAACTGGTAAATATTTATCTCCAAACAGCTTTCAAGCAGTATCTGTACCCATTTCTCAGAAACTCTGGAATGAACAATCTTGATTTTCCTGTGAACAAGAAGCCTCCAGTAAAACAGAGCAAATTTTCTAAAGCACTTAGTGAACAGGCAGAAAAGTAGCATGCACACAAAAGGCAGCATTAGATTTTATTCCACTCCTCAATTAAGAGGTGGCACTCTACAGTACAGCGAGACCCAGAAAAATACCCCCAGGTGTTAAAACAGGTAAGCATCAAATATAAGCCAAGCAGAAATATCAAGAACTCCCACACAATGTGTAAAAGCAACTCAGCTTGCTCCATTCAGTGCCACAGCAGCCAGCTTGTTTTATAGCCCATACCCACAGAGACTTCAATTCTAGCACAGCAATTGATTTTGGATTAGTTTGTAAGGCGGTGGCTTTCTGGGATGTGTTTTAAAGAATACTGTCTTTTGGCTATTGCCTGCATCATTCTCCTGTTGCCTGTGCTCATCCGCAGAGCACGTCCCAGCACAGACTCTGGGATGTCTGCAGAGCACTCAGATCTCCTCTTGCACCAAGATGATGTAAGTTTGCTTTTCATCAGGACACTACCTTCCAGACAGCTGCAGGGACCCACAGAGGATAAACAATTAAGAGACACAACTTAAAGAGGAAAATCCTAATACTGAAAAACACGTAGACTGGATGTAACCTCCAATAAAGCATGCCCCTGAACGGTCTGTCAGGAGAAGTTCAGACAGAAAACCCAGAGAATAAAGCATTCACTCTAGCCATGCTCTTCCCTGAATATCTACCACTGACCACTGCTTGCAGGGGTGGAAAGAAGATACTGGACTTAATATGCTTTGCTTCTCATCATTTATGCCAGTTTTCCCATTTTCATGAGTAGTCTGAAAGCAGTAACAATGACAATACACCTTGATATTTTGTCTGAGAAAAATGCTACAGTAAATTCAAGCGTATTCTTTTCATGAGAATAAAAAAAAGCTAAACATTTTGAGAATCCAATGGCTAAATTATAATTAATTGGTTTTGACAGTACAGTACAGGACTATCTAGAAGCCATTTGATCAGAAAAAAAACCACTACAGCATGCCTGGCACCATCTCTCTCAATGATTATCAGAGGGAACCAGGTACAGTGAATTCAGTGTAGTGAGATAAAACAGTTCATGAAGAAGGAAGCTGTGTTACAATAAAAAAAACTCTCTCGTGAAGAAAAAACTGCAAGGAAAACTATTTTGTTTAGTGACACGAGGCAAAGACAACATACCTTTTAGACAGAAAAAGACTTTGGAGAGTAGGGTTTAAAATCTGCAATATCTTTATGCTGGCAGCAGATGATGAGGGTGCTTGATCTGACTGCAGCTTGCCAGCACCAGAACAATTAACCCCACCTTTAGGTGGCACCTGTGTGTATTTTCTTCCTGTTTTTGTCCTCAGGACATTCATCAAGATAACTTTGGGTTGCCTGCCACACATATAACAGTGCATTAATAATAGGGTGCTGAGAACTGTTTAAGTCACACGAATTCAACGAAGATGAATTCACTGTCTCTGCATTGTACCTTATCCAATGAAGGTCACTGCCCTGGCAATTTGCAAAGCAGTTCCCTTTGGAGAAGGGCAATCACAAATTCATCTTTTGATCAGAGCAGAAGAAGCCTTCCAAGGTTTCTTCTTCTGGCATCAATAACTAACATAACTGTGTGCCATTCTGAAGAGGAAAACTTTCAGTGCAGAAACACTAAAATGGAAATTTTGGTGCATCTTGTGATCACAAAATGTTGGAAGTGGTGTCACTACGGCCTTACAAGCTGAAAGTGCATGCTTGACCATTTGCAGGATATGAAAACAGGCACTCATTTTGTGTCATCTTATTTTAAAACCATAAATATTTATTCCCATACAGCAGATAAATTATGATCTTGCTGGGGTAAAAAAAAAAAAAATTATTACAAATCTCCCAGTTCTGAAGCTCCAACTATTTCTATTTAATTTCACTAAACGAATTACTTAAAATTATGAATTACAAAGCCAGTAAAAATGCCCTACTGAAGTTTTTTAAAGAAATATCTATACTTCAGTAGTTTTGCTAGATTGGTACTGAAGGCTTCACATAAAGAATGAATTGTGCATCGTTGCTAGCAATTTGGACAGTTTTCTTACAGAATTGTAAGGGTTGGAAAAGATCTCCCAGATCAACAAGTCTTGAAGGGAATACCACCACGGCCATCAAACCGCACTGTGAAGTGCCATGGCTACTTGCTTCTGAACACTTTCAGGGACAGGGACCCCACCACCTCCCTGGGCAGCCTATTCCAGTGCTTACCACTCTTCCAGTGAGTAAATTCTTCCTGATATCCAACCCGGACCTCCCTGGCACAACCTGAGTCTGTGTCCCTTTGTCCTGTCCTGGCTGTCTTGGAGCAGAGACCAACACCCCCCTTGCCACAACCTCTTTTCATGTAGATTTAGAGAGCCACAAGGTCTTCCTTCTTCTTCCTTTTCTGCAGACAGAACAAGCCCAGCTCCCTCAGCTGCTCTTCCTAGGAATGGTGCTATAGATCACTGCCCTTCCCTGACTGCCTCCAACACCTCAGTGTCTTTCTCTAAACGAGCGGCCCAGAACTGGACCCAGCCCTGGAGCTGTGGCCTCCCAGCGCCCAGTCCAGGGGACCATCCCTGCCCTGGTTCCACTGGCCACACCACTGCTGCCACGGGCCAGCTGCCACCGGCCTTCTTGGCCACCTGGGCCCACTCTGCCTCATGCTCACGTTAACCAGCCCCCCTGAGGCCTTTTCCACCAGCAATCTTTCCAGCCCCTCTTTCCCCAGCCTCTACTGCTGCATAAGGTGGTTGCCACCTAATGGCAGGACTCCAGCTTTTTTAATTTATAAGCTGATAATCATTATAGATCATAGATGATTTGTCAGGATTTACTTTATTTTCAAACCTCTGAGAACTGGCTCCTCTATAATTTGGTTTACTGAGTGTTACTAGGAATCAATTTGTAATGTTCCCCATTCCCTTGATTTCAGGAGGGATTATAGATTTTAGGTAAGTACTTCAGCATAACTGGTCTTATAGTTTCAACACACACGAAAATCACGCTGTTAAGACTGGGAGTACCATAGATTCAGGGAAACATCTAAACTTAAGCCAGCCTGTACATCTGTAAACAATGGTTGGGACACAGATCCCTAAATTATCTGTTAAATTGAATAATAGAATAAAGCGAGCAACTCAGGCAGAAGATACGTCCGAAGATTTTAGAAGTGTCAAGCAGAAAAAAGCAAAGTATCTATTAAAAGCAAGTCCCACCAGCAGACCCAGCAAGTAATTTGCATAGCAATAACACTGGAGGCATCTTGGTGAAGGAAAACCAAAGACAATTATTTCTGTTTCTAAGACAAGTACCTGCCACAGGCTCTCATTTACCTCCCCAAAACTGAAAAAAGAAAAAAAAAGCAAAGGTAATGAAAACCTACTTATGCATGCAGTGATGGAATAAACAAAAAATATAAAAATATATTTTGAAAAATGCTATTAGCTGCTCCTGACAAGTGTCATACTGCTTTTCACAGGCAAGAAAAGAATGATCCTATCTTATACACCACAGGACCAAAAGCTATTAATTGTTTCTAGCTCTCTGGGGAGAACATTTGCCCTCTATTTCACACAATAACCGCAGCTGCTTGATACGGCTCCTTTCCCAAGGATCATACTGTGCACACACACACCAGTGCTGGCTCCAGTTCATCCAAACTACCATGAGAAAGTGCTCTGAGGGAGCCCAGGAGACTGCTGGCTCCTCCGGGACTCCTTCACGCTGACAGGCGGGGGGGGTCACACACGGGGGAGGGCTGTCCCCCAGGCTCTGGCCTGGCTCACACCTGAGGAGGGGCCAGCCCTCGGAGCTCCTGCAGCACAGGCACAGCCCAGCAGCCCAACGGGACACCCCGGGACAGGAGCCCAACGGGACAGCACAGGAAAGGAGCCCAACGGGACAGCATGGGACAGGAGCCCAATGGGATCATAAATATGGGACAGGAGCCCAACGGGACCCTATGGGACAGGAGCCCAACGNCCCTATGGGACAGGAGCCCAACGGGACCCTATGGGACAGGAGCCCAACGGGACCCTATGGGACAGGAGCCCAACGGGACACCCCGGGACAGGAGCCCAACGGGACCCTATGGGACAGGAGCCCAACGGGACCCTATGGGACACAGGAAGCCCTGACTGATGCATGCACTGAAGACACCCCCTTGAGGAAAGCTCCTGATCCTCCTTCAGCTTTGAGATGCTGACCTTCCAGCAGCTGAGGGGAACCAAGTGACCACCAAGCAGCAGCATCCCTCAGGGCACCTTGCTTGGCTGGGCTGGGAGGTCATTACTGACCAAGTGCACTTGTCAGGGCAAGGGGGACCAGCATGGAAACGACTGCCACAAAATCCTAAATCTCACAGCACAGCACAACTGACAGAAGCAATTCACTGCCTAATTTTGTCATCCAGAAAATGAAAAAAAAAAGAAGCCCTGTGAAGGCAGGTTTGTGCTAATATATCTACTTTGTCCTTTATGACTAAAAGTAGGTGGCTTCAGTCCTGAAGCAACACTTTAGATGAAACATGTCTCCCTAAACATCTGAGAGTGGCTCCTATCAATCAAGAAGATTGTTTTTAAAAATATCAGGAGCTATCAGGAGTTTGGCATTAAGACTTATTTCCTGCTTTGCAATGCAAACGAAAAACTCCTCATTGGGAATAAAAACGATTGCATCAGAAAGACTTGCAGCACACAACTTCACTCTTTCCTCTTCTGAGAGTTTTGTCAGTTCTCAGACTCTTGCTCAACAAACACCACCTCTCTAGAAGCTCTTTCCACTGATTATGCAGTAAGGTAAGCATGTTGATTCTGACTTACTGAGGAACACGGAGTACCCAAATTGAACACAAGTTTCATTACAGACAGGAGAGTAAACATATTTTACAAAGAGGCTCCAGCTAGTCTCTAGACACACACCTTTTTTCAAGGAACTGAAAAATGTACAGGGTAATATCTGAATATTTGCTGCCTCTTTGCAGTCTAAATAATTTCTCACTATTATGATAGTTGGAATTTGTGTTAAAATTATGGAACACCTATAAACACTATTTGAAAGCTTCTTACATAGTGAAATAAATATAAGCAACAGACAATTAATACACAACAAATCTAAAGGGAGTTTGAAAGAGACCAAACTTCTCAATGTTCAAAGATCGGTTCAGAGTTTACTGTAAGACCTTTAGAGATTGATATCCTGATATCAGATATCAACCATGTCACAACATAAGTTACATTCAGGAAACTGCAATTAAATCCTGTTAGGTGCTGACCCTGTAAGCTGCTCCCTCAGTTAAAAGTTACTGACAGAAGCTTTTGGAGGTAAACACATGTAAATTGACAGCTATGCCTCTGAGGAGGTACGAGAAATAAACGCAGCATCTTTTACAATTTCTGCTCTTCCCTGGAACCCTTTGAAGCATTCTGAATATACAGTCCAGGCTAAACAGTGACTACTGATAAACCACAAACCTAGAGAACTCAGCAGTGTCAAAATCACCTGCATTTTCATTACCTGTGCACTTTGCTCTTAACAGCCTCTCCTGCTAAGAAACCACTCATGGGCAAGTTTAGTTGCAGTCAGAAAACAGGGAATGTTCACTCATTTATTTAGAATTAAGTGACTTGGGGAATAACAACTGCTTCATTACGACAAACATACTCATTTTGTCACAAAGCCATTATGTTTCCTAGCTGCTGCTAATAAATCTAGCTCTACATTTTCATTTCCACTTGCCAACTACAGAAATTACAGCTTCAAAATTTTCTTGGATAAAACAGTGACCTAGCCGACAACTCTGATGATTTTATCTTCTGACAGCATATCAATAATTTGCCATAATCTCAAAGAAACCAAGATATTTGCTCTTGGCAACTGAGAATAAAGAAGTGGAACATCAGCAGTCTTAATTACTTAAGTGCCTTGACAGTAACACAGATGTGAAAAAGGAAATGCCTCTTCTTTTTTTTACTTCTTTCCATTACTAATCACCATATTGTTCAAGGGATTTTAAAATTGTTCTAAAGGGTTGATAAAGCTTAGGCTAATGAGTGTGGACTACAGAACAAAAAGGGATGAGAAAAAGAATTCTGAGAAGCTTCTTACATCTCTAAAGGGCTAGAATGACTATTTCCCCTTGGAGAGCAATGAGCACCCTTCAGGAATCCAAGCAGGTTGACAAGAGGAACCCCTCCAGCAAGCACCTGCATTCTAAAGTGACAGTCCTGAGCTTGGATTACTCAGAGGAAAGGCTGCAGTTGCCACTGGACCACTGAAGCATGATTCTCTGAAGCTGGGCCACCCAAGAGCTTGGCAACCATCTCTGCTGACACAAATAATTAGCCAGAGACCAGAGACACTCATCTGCAAGAAAGACTGTGAAACTGTGAATATGCAAACAGAGACAAACCCATTTGGAGAGGAGTTCTTACCCAACTGATTCTTCGTCGTTAGAGCTGTGTCTGGTGCAATCCTTCTGCTTTTTCCCTTTTGTGGAAGGCTTTCTGCTGTAGGCACTTAATCTCCACTGAAACAAAACAAATGGAATTGGAAGATTTCAACAAACCTGAATATGCTTTCATGGATAATGCACTAGAAAAATAGGATACTGAAACAATGCAGCTGACCAAATATATCAAAGTTACAAAGAGCATATACAGCAATTTTGCAAAGAATTAATTTGTTTGATTTAAAGAATCTACATACCACCTGACCTTGAACAGAACCTTTTTCTCCTGAAGAAATACACAGGACAATTCCATTGTTTCTCACTTTCAAGGGGGACCATACCAAACACATAATTTTAAATATTAGGCCTGTTCCACATAATCACAAATACACAAGATGCAGAAAGGAGAGGCCAACTCTGTGCATTTAGGGAACTCTTACAGGTTACGATATAAAAGATATAAAATTCTGAGAAGGAAAAGCAGTTTGAAGGTTTGTTATTTAGGTGGCAAACCCCAGAACAGCAAGACTTCATTTTTTTTTCAAATTCTCTTACCTTACCAGAAAGTACTTATATTTTTAAATTAAATAAATTAAGTCCCACCACAGCATAGTTATTGCTGCAATTCCTGAAACCTCAGGCCCTCCAACCTTCCTCCTAATCTTCCTCTTTCCTTAAAATTCAAAATAAAATGAACCCAAGAGATGCTTGAAAATTATGCCACTCAGGCTGAAAGCAGGAAAAACTTCATTTCTGATCAAGCGTGGTTTGAAAGGACATTTCAAAAATTCATATCCATAAAGTTCTACAAACTTTAGTGAACTCTGAAAGGCACATCCCAAACCAAACTTTTCACTACCATAGCACGGACTAACTCGAATGCAAAATATGAAAGTTGGCAGCAAGAAATGGACTTGACAGGCTCGCCCCTGTTCTGCCTTCAGCCATCACCAGGTCACCTCCTACCCCTGGTGATAGCACAGCAGACACCCATCAATCCATCAATCCAAATCACTGAAAACTGCACCAAGCTGCTCAAACAACACACTGCCAACTCTGACAACTCATGACCGAGTTTTTCAAAAGCAGAATAGAAGAACTAGTCAGTGTTTAAAGCATTTGAAATCCCCCAACATATGGAAAGGTTTGAAGTATATAGACACAGGCAGGAAAAATAATAAACAGAAGATTTGACAACATCCAGGAAATAACAAGGAAATAAAGTATTTTTCAATTCATCCATTCAAGTAATTATTCTTACAGAGGCAGAGAGAAATACAGAAGAACTCCGTGCAAGTGCTGTCTGAATCTGCCCCAGAAGTTGCTGCTCGTAGCTCCAGGAGACAGCACCTCCCATTTCCAACCCTGCCTGCAACTGGATCTGTGCTCACCGAAAGCACAACCAGCAGAGACCACCAGGCCACGCCGAGTCCCTGCTGCAGCACCCTCCAACAGAGCCCTGCCTCCCTCTGCCAGCCCGGGGAGCCCAAAACCCTCCCTGCACCTTCCCACCCCCTCCAGGGGCAGCAGGGCTGCTTGTCCAGGCCTGTGATTCCGAAAGCTCTAAAGCCAGCAACAAACTCTGGGTGCTGAGCTCAAAGAAACGACTCTAGAAAAATGCGTTTGCAACGCCACACCTGAAATGCTTGCTGAACTGACCTTCACAGAGATGAGGAAATTTAGATTGACTAAATCTAGATTTACAGAGGCCAATACTTGTTCTGTATGTGACTGAGATAATCCAGACACTCAGTTATGATAAATGTCATGAATGAGACTCTCACAGTCTTTTTGTCTTAATACAGTTATTTCTGTATTAGCACCTAAAATTCTGTCCAGAGTCATGCAGTACTTCAAATATTCTCTTAAAAGCTAAAGCTCTTGGGTAACTGAGAACTCAATGTAGAGGTTATTTCCATATAGCAAAGTTTGAGGTTATATTCAGATCACTTACCAAAGCCCAGCAGTCGGAAGACAAACAACTAAAAAAATTAAATATCCTATTTACCTTTAAATTCATGATTTTTCAAGATAGTTTCAAGCTACATCTGAAGATAAACTGCTTTTCAATGCTTTAGGCTGGAAGCATGGCACCAAGGCTCCCGTTTCTGTAAATGCATGCCTGCAGATTCCAGACTCACCCACTTGCCTGTCTCAGGACAATCTCGATTAGTTATCAGTCCTAAGGCAGCACTCGGTGTTGAAAAATCCCAGCCCCCAAAACGAAGGCAAACCTCACGTAACATTCTCCTACACACCTGACAGGCTGAAGAGCTTCTCTTTACCTCTTTCAAAGGGCAGTCACAATGCTGGGAGCTTGGGAGCCTTGCCAAAGGGGACTGAACTCGGACATCCTCTGACTCGGTGTTTGCTTTCTTCTTTGGAATACGGAACTGAAAATAAATGATGTTACACATGGTAAAACTGAATTATCCACTGGGGCTATCAGCTGACATACAGCCAGGTACAACGCTGCCTTAACTGGGAAAAATAAAGTTGTGAGGGAAGCCCTGACTTGTGACTTGACTTGAAAGGCATTCCTCATTAATGCTTGATCCCAAACCACGTCATACCACACGATGAGTTAATTTCAACACATGAACCATCTGAAAAAGCTCTATTACACGAACTTTACATCCTCCAACACGACAAAGTGACACCCAGTCCGCTGGCACAGCCCTCTTAGTTTGTTCTGATTTGTTTGCATTCTAGTTTAACTGTCTCAGCCTTAAGAATGATAAAGAAAAAATGAAACAGCTGAATGTCATGACCAGGTTTGCCTTCTCGAAAGAAAAAAATTCAGGATGAAAAACAATTCTATCTTATAACATTACAAGTATTTTGGTATGTTAATTTAGCACCAAACAGACTTTAATGTACTCAAAATGATTATCAGCTATTGTCATTGCCAACTCCCACAGAAATGGAGCCAATATTTCGAAAGTAATTATTGAAAGAGAAAGCAGTTAGCAATCCACAGGAATTCACCTGCTCAGAAATAAAAAAAATATATTTAGGAAAGGTTTTTTCATTGAAAAATCAAGCCAAAAATAATCAAAGTGAATTTTTACTGGTTCATCAAGACAAGGAAACAGTCTGCTATTTCCTATCAGTTAATTAAACCAGTTAAAATAATATCAAGTGAAAGAATGGAAGTGCAAGCATTGCTATTGCTCCAGGCACCCCGAGAAGCAAAACCTGACGTTGCAAATACAACCAGCTGAGAATGTACCAAAGAGGAAATCCAGCATTTACACCTGCTGTCAGGCAGGAAAAAGCTGAAGCTGCTCCACACGATGGACACTTTAAAGCATCCCGTGACCCTGATTTGCAAGCCAGCAGAAGGCTTGCACTGTAAGGTGACATTACAGGCAGGGATTCCAGAACAGAGACGCTAACAACTCACTGTCAGGGCAGGGGCTCCTTCAGACAGGCCAGAAGGAAGCATGCTGCACTCATGAGACTCTGCTCAGGCTGAATCCTCAGGCTCCTACTCCATCTTCACATTTTCTGTACCTAGACCCAGATTTCTATACAGTATCTCAGGCTGCCTTTGCTGGTGGAACACTCTAACAAATATTCCTTTAATAGAGAATAGAGATTCCTCAAACTCTAAATGTCATACACCTCAGCAATTTCTCTTACAAGTAAGTACCTCCCTTCCTTTTTGACCAACATGCAAGGATTGAACCAAGACATTTTCTTATTCAGGAACTTCTACAAGTAAATTGTTTCAATTTTATTGGGTTGGTTTTGTTTTAGAAGTGGCCTATAAACAGGTTTCTCAGTCAGAATGCACGGCTAGGAAGAGATTTCTTACATTAGACCTCCACCTGCTGCCTGACTGGCAGCTTCTGTTAGGAGATTCTGAAGAGCACATAATTACATAGAATTTTAACATACATTTAAAATTAAAGAGGTTCTGATAACGTCTGTAATAACAGAACAGACAACATTAACCTCAGATAAAGTTCAGACTCGGCAAAAAGAAGAGACAACTACAGAAAGGGATAAAAAGCACAAGCTACATTAACCAGCAACGTTTCCAGCTCGCCGTTCGGCATCTTCCCACTCATTAAGAAGATGCTGGGTTAATTAACAATTAACTCACAGAACAAGCACAAAGTCAACAGGCAAAGAGAGGTCTGAATGCACGCTGAACGCGAGGCGTGCAGTCAGCTTTTCCCAAATAGAAGGTGACTAACTGCACACACACGTGTGTGCGTACGCGCTCCGCACGCTCATCTACGGCAGCAATGCTTTCCTGAGGGCTCCCCCTGCACAGGGCCAGAGAAACGCGCAAACACAGGGCTGGAAACAGCTCATTTCTACACCATTAGCCCACCCAGACCTCACCCAATCACAGCATTTGCTCTCACCACTACTCCCTCTAATAGGGATATTTTAGGGAAAAAAACAATTACCAGCATAAGCTCCTGAGTACATCTCTGCAGATAACGAAGTTTCACGGTTTTGCAGCTGTTCTACTTACTTCAAATGACTCTGAAATTTTAGGTGTTAGCCTAGGTCTTAAAATAAAACAACCAATGTGTGTGTAACCAAATGCTAAGCCTGTAATGTATTAGTAGATGTACAACAGTAGAGATTGGTGTTGACAGCTACCACAATAAACAGTTTCCCAAGAAAGCATGCTCCAACAAAGCAAAAGCTGGATCAGTGAAGAATGAATTCGGTTGTGCAAACACATCAGAACACCCCAGGATATCCACAGCCTCAAAAGAAAATGTTGAAAAATTCAGGAACACTTACACTGGCATGACTTGAAGATGATGTTCTTCCTGACATGGTTCTCTCTACTGGGAAAAAAAAAAAGAAAAAAAAAAGAAGAAACAAACTTAACAATTTCTGCTTTATTAAGAGGGAAGTAGAACCACAGTAGAAGGCACTAAGAAAGAACAAGAAAATAATTTTTGAGCAAACTACAACAAAGAAAACACCTTCATAACATGGCTTGGGTTGGATGGGGATTTGAAAAGATTTTCTAGTGCAGCCCTGCTGCCATGGGCAGGGACATCTTCCAACTGATCAGGTTGCTCAAAGCCTGTTGAACCTGACTTGAACACTGCCAGGAATGGAGCACCTGCCCCTTCTCTGGGCAACCTGTTCCAGTCTCACTGTCCTCCTCGTAAAAAACATTTCTTCCTCGTGTCCAGTCTACACCTACCCTCGTTCCATTTGTGACCATTCCCTCTCATCCTGTCACTACAGGCCTCGGTAAAAAGTAATTGACAGCCACAATACAAGACAGACACACATCTGGCCAAGGCTCCGGACTGTCAGCATAGAAAGAATTAATGAAATTAATCAATGAAATTAATGGAAGCTAATAAAATTGTCCTAGCATTTATCCTTAGCTGAAACATTTACAGATTAACTCCTCGCTGCCCTTCTACAATAAGCAGCTCACACTTGGACTATAGAGTGAAAAGGAGTAAGAGGGGACATCTGTACTGCTGCAAGGGCTCCGAGAGCAAGTAATAGCCAAGAATTCCTGGTACATCTATACATTTCACTAGTGGGAGAACCCAACCGCAGAGCTTCCAGCACTTATTGGTATTATTTTTATAGGTATTTTATACAACTCTAGGATAAGACCTTCAACGATTGCAGCCGGTTTGGAGTCTCTCTAGAAGCCAAGTTCGGGGACTTTTCGTTATCTCGGCGGATTTTTAAGTTCGAGCCGCAGTGCCGAGGGTGGGGAACAGACCGATAAAGAACAGCCAAAGCACTGCCCGTGCCGACACCCGCACCGGGGCACGGGGGA
>VWZN01020584.1:463406-536941 GCA_013396955.1 Regulus satrapa | reverse complement strand
GGAGGTGGGAAGGTAGCTCCGAAGTGACTTCGCGAAACTTCCCCGCGTGTGGCTCTGCGCCGGGCCGCGGCTGTGGGACGTGTCCCGTCCCTGCCGGTGGGTGCCGGTGAGCCGGCAGCGATCCAGCCTCGGCGGCACGCCGTGCCCGCAGGAGCTGCCCCGAGTCCCGGCAGCGGTCCCGGGATGGCCTCGGGTCCCCGAACCCCCGCCGTGCAACTCGGTGATGTCGGAAGCGAGATGGTCTCTGGTCACTTTTAAGAATAAACAATCTATTTGTTATAATAAAGAGGTATCTTTGCCCCTTCCTCAGAGAGGGCTTCTGTCATGGGTGGGTGTTGTGTCCCTTGCTCTGCCTTCAACCTGTGAGTCAAAGACAAAAAGGCTGGGACACCATTTACTCTCAAGGTATGCCCGTCGAATGATGCCTTTGGTTTACAGGTTAGTTCCGTGGCAGCATGCGGAGTCCTGAGGCAGGACGTTTGGGTTTGGTTGCCGCCGTGCTGGATAGCTGGCTCTCCTGCTAGGGAGCAACAATTCACCGAGTATTAAAAGGTGGAGGTTCTGTTTGCTGTGTGGAAGAAGTCTTGTTCCCTTGCATTGGATGGAAGTGGAGGTCTTTTGCAGAACTGCTGCCCTTCTTTCTGGATATTAAATCCTATTCCTAATGGGAAGTTCATCACAAACATATGACATCATGAAAATAGTTGCTGAAATGAGCGCAAGGTATTTCAGCTGTGAAAAGCGAGCTTTGGAGTCTTTACTCTCAGTAAATACATCATTACTAAAATCTGTGGTCATATTTCTAGATGTCAGGAATCTGTGTAGCAGAGGAATCACAGAAATAGGATGGATGACAGTTGTCAAAATGTATCAGATGCGTTTACAGATGAGGGAACTTTAGAAAGGGTCTAATCTGGCTGTGTCAGAAACTGGAAAGATTTTCTCATTTCATTCTGCATAAAGGTTGTGTCATGAGCTGTAACATGCGGACTTGTCTTTATTCAGAGTAAACAATGGTGGTGGTTTTGCTCTGATGGGTTTAATGTCAGTTAGAATACTGATTTGTTAGCAGTTCTTGTTTATTCCTATTTCTGTTTAACCTCTTTCATCTTCATTATGAAGCCGAATAGATTTATATGTTAATAGTCTTACCACTGAAGCTTTTCTTTATTGTATTTCAATTGCGTAAAGAAAAAAAAAAAATCTCTACTGTGCCTAAAGTAAATTATTGCCTTCTGAAGTATGTTGCATTGTATAGTGCTTAAGTTTAGCTAGCAATTTAGCAGGATTCCAGTCACTGGAACTTTCCTGATTTAGACTTGGAAAAATATTTAATGGTCAAAATATTTAATCAGTACTGAATTTAATAGTTCTTGAGTATGAAGAATAGATACAATAAAGCTTTCAAGCAAGACAGAAAAACGGCCAGTGCAGTAATGAAATGAAGGTGCATCTTTAGCTAATGTAGGAGTTGAGTGTGGCATTGAGTAAAAGGCAATTACAAATACAGTTAAATTCTGGTTCAGAGCCAGTAATGCTAACATCCCCCTCTTCTGTTTCTAGAAAATATTTCCATTCACTTAGTCTGCAGAACGTTTTATGTATATTGTGCTATCAGAAGACTTTAGTGAATGTAAATACTGTTATTTTAAACTAGCAGTGTAGCCGATAACTTTCTGTGATTGAGATATGGAGTAATACTGGATGTGAAATATTTAGTAATATAAATTGTATTTATATCACATATGCAAGTATGCCTTTATGTAGGATATAAAATATCCATTTATCCATCCCAAATGCTTGTGTATATAGGATAAGAATATTCATACAGAATATAAAAATAAGAAGCATTTAAATGCTTGTGTATTTTCTTTGATTTTATGTTCTTGTAATCTGATTGTTTTAATCAGTGTTTTGTTCCTGTGAGAGGAGCTAGTCTTTATTCAACCCTGTGAATACCAGTAGGACTGAATAGTAGTATTTTTCCTGTATAACAACACAGACCTGCTAAGTTAATTTGGTGCTGAACTTTTTTGGTGGTGATCACTTCTAAAACAAACTACAAAATGAAAAGGGATAAAATAACCCATCCCAACCAGAAAAGTGCCCTACAACCACAACCAAACAAGATCTCAGAGAAGAAGTGAGCAGGTGAGTAATGCCAGTTTATCCTTGTGCCTCCTGCTGACTTTCCCCTTCAGGGAAGCCTCCCCTGCTGACTTTATTATATCCACAGTCCCTACCCCCCTTCTCTGTCATAATAAACAGGTACTGTGCAGCTTTAATTTCAAGTCTAGTTGTAGCAGCAGATTTCAGCTGGAAAAAGTCAGCTCCGGGGGTGCTGGGAAAACTGGGAAGGCAAGGATTTCCCTGTGGTGAACCATGAGTGGTTTCTACCAGACTGTTTTTACCCCCTCAAATGTTATAGGCTTTCTTTCTTTCTGCAGAGCTCTGCGTCTTCTGCATGCCCCTGCAGGTAGCTGATCGGGCCCTTCGGTCCTCAGCAGTGGAAGGAAGGAAGTTGTGGGCACTAGGATGTGCGGCTTGAGAGGTGGGTGGATTTGTGGAGAGCATGTGGGGGCTGTATCCTCGAGGCACTGCAGCACAGAAGGTTCGCTGGGTACCCACACTCTTTTCTCGCTCCGAACCGATGCGGCATTGCTTTGGGAAGCGCTTCAAGGCCGTTTCCCCTTGACGCTCAGTTCATCTAGGGTGTCAGGAACTGGATGGCAGCGCTGCCACACTGCAGTGCAGGCCGCAGCATCTTCTGGTGCAAGGGATCAACTTTAAAACTATCCAAGGAGCTGCGTTGTTTGGATGTGAGGAGCTCTTGGCGTATTGCAAATGGGGATAACCTTGTGCAGACCTACCGAGTTTGCTCTACGTGGGGTTATTTTAGTGTGTTGATATCCTTGTTTTCCCCTTACTTGCTTCAGAGCCCCCCTTCTATATTGAATATCTACTGCAAAAAGTCCTCAGCGCAGCTTGTGTTTGTTGTTCCTACAAGTCATGCGCCGAAATGGAGGTTATCCAAAAACTCGATAAAATCAGAATTTTGCTAATGGAAGTTGGCCAGTCTTGCTGAAATGGAAGTAGCAGAGAGGTGGTCAGTGCTGTTGGCTCACCTTGGCAACAATTGTTACTCTGAGTAAAGGAGAATAACCTGGGATAATGTTTCAAGCATCAGAGCGTGTAGTTTGCATGTAGGGTTTAACATTTGTCAGAGTGCTTTGTGGCGGAGGAGATTCTCCTCTGAGGGGTGGCTATCAGTGGTATTTCAACAAGTATTTTTAGATGTCTTGACTATGGAAATTATGTGGGATACTTACGTCAACTTAAAAAAAAAAAATCAAAATCGTATTGTGCTGGTTTTCAGTGACTAAAACCATATTTAAAATAGGAAGTGGAGAGCTGCTTTTCTGTGTGTACTGCAGCACAGCTCCTGGTATTCTGCTGCTTGCTCTGTAATCGAACAGTACTCTGCAGTGGCTGTGCTGCTTCTGCCTTCCTCTGCCATGATTATCACAGGAAGTCCTCTCCTTCAGAGGAAAGAAATTGTGCTCTGTGTTAAGTAAAAGATTTGTAACATATACCTGATAGGGTATACCCTGTCATTTCAAAAATGGCGTGTGAAGATGTGCTAGTCTAAGACAGTGTCTTTAAAATTCAGGGTGCACTTCCCTCCTCCCCAGTTTTCTGCCTAGGACATAAATCAGATTTTAATGTAAATCACCTAAAACACTTTCTGGGGTCACATCTTTGTAAATACTTTAAAGAAAAATGTTACTGGAACTGTTTTTGTTCAATATTCCTTCCAATCAAGTTAAATAAAGGTGTTTTATGGAACTCCTATTTCAACTTCATAGCTGATCAAGTTTGCCAGGAATACAGCAAATACTGTTTGTACATCTTGTATGCTTACTGTGGGGCGGCTTGACATCCCTTAATGTACATGCATGTTCATTTTAGAAATGAAAACATTTAAGTATGCTTTGGTCTTGATTTTATTTTTAAGTGGTATTCCTTCCACAGTTGTTTTTCCTCTGTTAGATAGATCAGTTAGGTGAAGGAAGAAGGAAATACTGTATTTTTATTTTCTGCTTTTTAATCTATGTTCACACTTGACAGTCAGGGAAATCAGGTGAACTTCAAGGAAACATTTTAAAGGAAACATTAGGAAACGTTTTAAACCCCAGGACTCAAGGATAAAAAAAAACATGCAGGTATTCTGTGAATCCTGCCTCAAATACAAAACTAGCATGTTCTCATAGAAGATGTGCTGACAACAAGCATCTATCCTTGAGGTTACTGCTGCGTGAGCTTGTCTGCTCATCTTAAGCTGGAAGAGAATCAGTTTCTCAGATAAGGGAAAGATATGTTACTGAATTTAATCATGTTATTGTGGTTAGCAATTTGCATCTGATCAAATGAGGCCACTTCACAGTGGATATGCCTCATGCTCTTGCCAGGTACATGTTAAAAATCAGCTTATTTTTAGCCGAAGGCTGAGGGTAACTGTTCTTTGTATTACAATCTTTCACCTACTAAGGCAAGAGGAATCTTTTTCTTCTTGAGCTTACAGGGGTTCTTGGAAACTGAAGAGAGCTGCAGACCTAGGATTAGAAACCTTGTACAGAGGCTTTCTGTCTGTCTTTATCTGTTTTCTCATGTGTCACATGTCTCCTGAAAAGTTAAAGTATAACCTGGGTGGTAGAAAACTTTTGTGAGGAGAGGATGGCCTCATGGTGGCAGCCCTAACAATCATGGCTGGGTGTTGGGCATGAATGTTGGGAGAGAGATGTGTGGAATATCATCTTTTACCCCAGGGGAGGCATTGCCTAGACGTAGTGTGGAGTGCAGGTATTTAATACATGCACGGTTGGGATGTTTGGTCAGCTGTGGTACACAAAGTGCAGGTAGTTGCTTAGTTTTGAGGTGAAGAGGTGATGAGGACAGAAATTGAATGAAGTGTCAGTTTCTCAGCTGCTGACACAAGAAGCTGCCTTAACTAGCTTTGTTCCCCTTCTCCAGGAGCATCTGAAATGACCACTAAATCTCACAGTGGAAAACTCTAATACTAGGAGATAGATTAATAACAAAATGCTATTTAAAAACTGTATCTCTTTTGTTCTTGTTGAGGCTTCTGCCTCCTTTCGCCTCAGTCTTGGCTGAACTGTGTGCTGGATATTGGTCTTTCTCCATTTGCTAAGCTGAGCTTTGGTGAAGACCGCTTGGCCAGGTGGGATAAGATGATGCTGGAACTGGTTTTCAGCAGCATGCAAGGGGCACAGGCATGCTGTGTCAGTTTTTTCATTCTTAAAACCAGCTGGGATGGGGAAAATTCTAACACAAGTATGGAAAAGAGGCAACAATTGCTCCCTAGTGCCCTTTTAGTTTGAAAGGAACTGAGAGTGGGCAAAGATCTACATCTCTTGCGATCTGCATAGCCAAATTAACAGCATTTTATGACCTAAAAATAGTGGTATTAAAAGAATTTGTTAAATCTTGTGGGATCCTCATGAAGGTATGGTCTTCATAGATAGCTGAGAGACGATAGTCTCCTGTGTCTGGGTCATAGCCAAGTTTTTTTTCCCCTTCTTGTAGAAAGAAAGGGTGAGATAAGTGCAAATAAATGATTTCTATTTTTTGAAGAGGCAAAAGCAGTTTTTGTTCATGTTTGTCAGAAATGCAGTTAGATTTGTCAGCAGTGAGTGATGGCAGCAAACGCTCCAGCTTGTCTCAAATAACAGCAACGTGAGGAATTTGAAGCAGTAACAATATTTACCGCTGACAGACACAGTTGCTTTTTTGTGGGTCTCTGGGAGCTATAAAGAGTATAAATTCTGAACGGCAAGTTTTTGATCAGTTTCTTGCACCCTGAAGCACACATAACACACATAGAGACACACATAACTGGAGATACAGAAGCTTCACTGTTAGATCCTTCAGCAATTTGCATGTAGTCAACTTCTCTTGAATCTCAGTGCATTATTATATCCCTACTCTGGGTTGTTTTTCTGTTATTCAAAATTATCTGAGCTGCCCCACCTCAAGGCTCTCCTTGAAGAGTTGTGAAGATCATGTTGCTCTCCAGTGGTTGCAGGAGGTAAGGCTTGATGCTGCACCTTCTCCCCACTGCTCATATCTGAGCCTTCTTTAGTCATGCTTAATGCTGTTGAAAAAAGATGTACCGAGTCAGCAGGTATCTGTAAGGGTCTGATGATTGTGGCTGTGAAATTCGGATGTGTTTGAATGTTTTACCTTAGTGTTTGGAATTTATGCACATTGAAATGTCAAGAGTACCATCCATCCTGACTTACAGAAAAACAGACTAAGGAGATGTGTCAGCATCCTGTTGGGATGGGGACAGGGTGATCAACTGCTCAGTGTTTCGTTTGGGCAAGATGAGTGTGAGACCCTGCAAAATTCAGGGTAAAATAATAACATTTATGTCATACTTACTACGGGTTACTCTATCACCCTACTGGTTTGTCTGTTTTGTTTGTTTCTGCTTTTTCCCCCTGTTCCTCTTTCTGTTGGCACAGACTGTGCTGGGTGGCTGGGGAACACAAACTCACAAACTCTTCTGGTGTTTCCTCTAGTATGAGGTGGCCAGCTTTTTTATGGTTCTGAATTACACTGATGGTCTAATGTCTGTTCTTTTTTCAAAGTCATTATCAGTGCAAGTTCTCTGTGTCACTGATTCTGCATGACAGATTAGAAGCAGTGTTCTTTGCTCACTGTTGAAATAGTTTAACGAGAACATACAAATATAAGAGACAGGTAAGCAAGGGGTGACAGTTTTTGTGCCGATACGTATTCCACAAGGAATTTTGTTGTCTCTTCTCTTTGGAAATCACCACATGAATTGAGAATGACTGACTCAATCTCCATCTTTTTTGTGCCTTAATTTCTTGTTATTAGTAAAAATCACCACTGAGAAGATTCTGCTACTGTGAAAGATAACTGCAGAGAGTATTTTAATAGTTTTACCATCTTCTTTACACACTGGCATCCCACAGACATTTAGGGAATTCCACACTTTTCCTCATGCAAGCTTAAATTTTCTCTCAAAACCGGAGAAATTATTGCCTGAAATATAAAGATGTCATGATGACAGTTAAAAATAACTGTCAGTGAAAGTTACGAGGGCTTTTTTGTTTTGTTTTGTTTTGTTTTTACCAGTGGGGTGAGACTGAAGTTTTAACTCCACTGTTTTGTGGGCTAGTAATTTTATGTTGTATAACTGACTATAAACATTTCCTTACTGAGAGACAGTGTTTTGAATGTTGTAAAGTAGTACCAGCTTTTCTACAATTGCCTGACATGGAGACAGGTGTTTGTTTTTCAGTTTAGCAGCTTCTACAGTGGGACAGTATTCATGAGAACAATTTTTATAGGAAGAAAAAAAAAGCTGCTACTTTTGGGGGGGCTATAATAACAGCTGAAATGACACCAAATTCAGCAGTCAAAAATATCCGTGTGATAAATGTGTTCTGCATAGGCAGGAAGAAACAAGATTATATGAAATTGTTATTGGAATAGAAGTAACACACTTGTGGAGTATTTGAATTACTCTGTTTTAAAATTTGGCTGCAGCCGTGCCCCTGCTTCTGTCTTTCACCTTGATTACCAGCTCCCCTTTCCTAAAGATGTGGAACAACCTGGTGCTGACAGGTGCTGCCTCTCACCTGAGAAGTTTTTCTTGGCATCTGAGCAAAGCCAGGATGGTTCCAAGAAGTGAGGTATATCAAGCTCCCCACTGTGCTTTCTTGAAACCTCTTTAAAGCATTGGTAACTGGCAGGATTTTGTTGTCATTTGTACCCATGCTCCTCACAACAGGGTTGAGACCTGAGCTTGAGAGGAGGCAGTTGTGGAATAAGCACACTGTTTTACTACTCTGACAAAAGTTAAATCTCAGTGGCATTTTCAGTGAGGTATTTAGTTGTTTTTGTGTTAGGAATGGATTATTTACAAAATGGTTGGGCAGGAAGTAGAGTGGTAGTCACAGAGCAAATACTCTGGGGAGTAGAATTCACTGCCTGGTAAATGGATGCTGTTCTGCTGGATTCTGAAGGTTAATTCACTTGTGACAGCAAATTTACTGAGCCCTTGTACCTGTTAGTGGTAGCTGTTTCTTAGTCCAGGCTCTCTTCTGAAAAGTCAGAGAATGACTGTTGCCAAAAATACATTGCCTCCTTCATATAGATCTGCCAGTTTTATTCTTCTGTATTTTTACATTTTCTGGATCATATTTGTAAATGCCACAATGTTATTGAATGCAGCGGGAAATTTTGAGCCTGAGCCTTTTCAAAACACCTTATATATTTGATAAAGCTTCCAAATTTCTGAGGAATATGCTTGCAATTTGCTTTGACGTTTTTGCCTAATATTAAACTTTCCCAGAACAAATGATATACCCAAGATGTGGGTTTTAAATTAACTGTGTTGTTAAAGATTCTATTTGCACCATGATTTGAAGAACCAAAGAAATGTCTTCTCTCTTACAGAAATGTGTTTTGGAATTATGCTTTGTTGTGCTTTTAACTTCACCTCTTACTAGGACTGTTAGCAAAATGTGCAGGAGCCAGATAAACCTGCAGGATTTGCATGTCAAAAGTGAAGCAGTTGATCAAATGCTTTCAGCTGGGGTGTGGGCAGCTCTGTGGAGAGGGGAGAGAAAGAAGGAAATGGGCAATACATAAGGATAATTCAGTATCTTTATACTTGTAGCTTTTGTAAATCAATAACTCAGCTCAGGAATGGGAGTTGTAGCAAAAACCTTGGGCCTCAAGCATGAAGTGTTAAAATATGGCTGATGTTTTTTATTCGTTCTTCTTCACTTATTGAGAGCACACATCTTGTAACTTAAGTTCCATATTATCCTGAATTGAACATTACAGGGCTTTAGTATTCCCAAGTTTTCCTGTCATTACAGCCACTGACAAAAATGATGCACTAACTTGGGCTTTTCTCATGGTCTCTCTTATTTCCTGTGTCTTTCTTGAGTGCACTAATCCTAAAGTTTTAGAAGTTCCTGTCTGCCTAAGATGTTTCTTTCACATATCCACAGTTTTAAACATGCACTGGTACCTATATTTATGTATTTGCTTAAAAAACAAACCCAAAATATGAAGAGTACTATATTGCAGTTGTTCCTTATTTTGTTTAGATACATTTCTGATACATTCACTGCTATTTGTTTAAATATTTAGTGTGAAGTGATTCTTGCTTTTCAGAACACTTTAATATGAAAAGGGCTTTAATTTTCAGATAACTTGCCCTCTGCTATTAAAGATACATTTTTTTAAACGAAAGAAAGAAGATTCAGCTGCTGGCTCTGTATTCTAGTTTCTGCTTTCATCAAAGATCAGGGTAGAAGGTAAGTAGTGCCTTAAGCCATGTTCCTGTACATGTGTTTCTTCTTCATAAAGTGATTGAAGTAATTTTTAAAAACACAACCTCTAAGGATTTTATGATGTTTTCCTCAGGTTAGGTATAGGAAGGTGAGTTATGTGAGGTGAGTTATGGAGTCCCCTGTCATTTGAAAAACTAGTCTTCAATATTTTTTCCTTTGCCACCTTATAATAAACATCTGGCTAGTTTGGGCATTTATCCTTTTTTTCTTTTTCCATCACTGCTTTTTCTTTCTGATCTTACCAGGGTCGGTGGTATTTTTTTTCTGACCCCTTTTCGTAACTAGGCATATTTAGTTCCTCTTTAACTGCAAAGAAAGAAGTCATCACAAAAATTAAAAATAACTTGACTGGCCTGTTCATTGAAACTGACCAATTGTCTGTTGTTTAGGCTGCTACTTTGAAGAAAAGTAGCCTTTAACTGAGTTGTTTCAGGTGTTGCTTTTTATTTCCTTAGTGGTAGTTGCCTGAAATACTGATATAAAATGTCTTTTTAAATTCAAGCACATAAATTGCCATATTGGCATGTGGATTCCAGTTAATAATTGATAGCACACTAAGGATTAAAAGAAAAACAAAAACTTTTAATGAATTGACTATATGTCCAAAAGATCTGTCTGTCAGCACAAGGTGCACATGAAAGGCTTGAGCCAGCAAACTGGCTGCCAGCATGGTGTCCCAAATCCAGCAAAGTATTTAAAAATACACATGTTTTTCTGGACCAGATCATGACAGTAGTGTCAGCTAGACTGTAGCAGAACGAATGGATGATGCATCTGTTAATTTGGTGCTCAGCTGAAAAAGTTCTCCAAGTCAAGGGTCAAGGTCACTGAAATCTTTGCTGCTTCAGTGTACGGATGGAATCATAGGATGATTTGGGTCGGAAGTGACCTTGAAGGACAGCTTGTTGGAACGCCTGTGCTCTGGGTGGGAACACCTCCTACTAGACCAGGTTGCTCAGAGCCCCGTGCAACCTGGTCTTGAACAGTGCCCGGGCCAGCCACTTCTCTGGGCAGCCTGCTCCAGTGCCTCACGACTCTTTCAGCAAAGAACTTCTTCCTAATATCTCATTGAAACCTACCCTCTTCCAGTTTGAAACCCTTCCCACTTGTCCTGTCTCTGCAGTTCCTGGTGGAGAGAGAGAGAGAGTCCCCCCCTCTGGCTTCCTTGTAGATCTCACCTAGATACTGGAAGGCTGCTCTGGGCTCCCCACACAACCTTCTCCAGGCTGAACAGTCCCAGCTCTCCCAGCCTGGCTTCACAGGAGAGGTGCTCTAGTCCCCTTGCCAACTCAGTGGCCCTCTGGACTTTGTCTGGCAGTTCCCTGTCCTTATGTCAAGGGCACCAGAACTGCACACAGTATTCCAGGTGGGATCTCAGGAGAGCAGAAGGGGAGAATCACCTCCCTTGACCTGCTGGCCATGCTCCTTTTGATGCTTATATTGAAAATAATCCTCCTGAAGTCAGTGTGCCTGTAATTTCTGTGCTTAAGTGGATCAAAGGGTAATTCTAAAATGATTTATTTTCTTTTATTAAAGATCATTTTCTTGATATGTGCTAATATCTGGTGGGGGGGGGGAAGAGAAAACTGGTATAAATGATTTAAAATACTGTAATTTTTTTCTGTGTGTTTTTATTAAAATACTATTGTTTTCTCTTCCCAGAGAACATGTGAAATATGTTCTTATTTGGTGGTATTTATCTGCTTATTCCTCATATTCCTTGTTGAAAGAAGTTAAATGTGTTTAACTGCAGGGTGTTTGACATTCTTATTTTCTGGTGGAAAAATTTCTTTTGTGGTCATTGAAAGATGTTGCATCGTGTATGAAAGTAATGTGCAAAAAAATGTATACTCAGAGCTGGCAGTTTTATCACCAGAAGTGACATATACCATTTACCCAAACAGGTATGAGATACCACTGTGTTTTCAGAGTTACCTGACTTATTATCACAAAGAGAATAATAAATCTATATCATAGTAGAAGGAACAGTCTTTGTCAGGGTGGAAATATTGAGAGGGTTGGGTTTTTGCATTTTTTCCAAGTTTTTCTTTCATGTGGATTCTAAAACCCACAAACTTTTCCCTACTGCATATTTGTCTGTAATAGCACTGAAAGCAGAATTTATCATTGTGCAAAATAGGGTAGCATCTTGGTTGAAATCAATAAGAATTTTCTGTTGAATTTGTTGAAAATAGGATACCTGTTGTGCTGCCATTTGGGAAAGCTACAAATTTGGCTTAGGGTTTCTCTTTCGTTTTTTGTTTGTTTGTTTGTTTGTTGTTAAACTGGAGTATGACATTGGATGGAATGACAGGATCACCTGTTGAGAAAGAGAGATTAAACACTCTGGGGCTGTTGCTGTGAACTGGCAATGAAAGGAGAAAAACTGGCAATGTTATTTTTTGTGCCTTGTTCCTTAATTCCCATGTAGTTTACAATAAGTATACTTCTGGATATTCCTTCCTACTTTGATTTTGTATTCTTTCTGTTTTTGTGAACTGCTGATGTCACTACTTTGAAAATGCTTTGACACCTGGGAAGCGTTAATAAAATTAAGTAATAATAGAAACCTTAGAATTTCCAAAGAAACCCATAAATGCTCCCAGACAAGTCTAAATGTCTTCTGCTTTGTCAACCAGAAAAGAGGACTTTGAGTTCATTAGTTTCTTTCATCTTCAGCAGTGGTTTAAAACCTTAAGCCTTACTTCTTCTTAGAGTAATGTAGGTATTATTTTGAGAAAAAAAGAATGTGGCGGGTGTGTGATTGTTTTAAGGTGATGGTAAAGATCTGCTTTGTAGTTGGAGCTCCCATGTCTTTTTCTTCAGTCAGTGAAACACTGTAGTCTTTCCTGTATGAAGGAATAGTGAAGATATCGCTTTAATAGTTGGTCAGAAATACAAATAGAAGAAAAGAGCCCCCTCCCCACCCCCTTTTTCTTTTTCCAGACAAAAAATTACAGTTACTTGTGTGAATACAATGAGTAGGAGAGATTTTAAATCTACATGCTGACTCTTAAAAGCATGATCCAATGTCACGTAGATCATCCATGGAATAAGCTGAATAATAATAATAAAAAAGCTGAATAAACACAATATTATTCTGCAGTATGACATTGCCATAAAACTCTTCTACTGCTCTATAGCTTTCCAGTCAGTTAAAAAATTAAATAAATTCTCTGTTGACATTCAATACTCATATGTCTTGAAATAGACTTGAGTATTGTTATGGTGAAGAACATTGGTGGATAAGTCATTAAACCTAATGGATTTTTATTTGAGTATACTATTTTCCTGTTCTACTGGTGCCTCTCAGTGTGTTTATTAAAGATTTCCTTGAGAAAAAGTCTTAAGGGAACATAATTTGAGCAGAAATGTTTTATCGGGGGAGAGAGGGGCTTTATTTTCATAATGAAAATGTCATCTTTCCCCTTGAACTGAGGTGCTGCATAAAAGGTAGGCAAGAATAAAAGCACTTTTGCTTGTTTGATCTTCCAGGGGCAAGTTTATGATCTGCCATTGCAGTTTGGGAGCTGATAATCTATGAGCCCAGTTGCACAGAAGAGAGGAAGCTATATTTTCCTTTGTGTGTAAAACCAAGGATTTACATTTAATCTTGTGAAAAATCTACTCTGCCAATACTAAGATGTAAACACCAAGGTGCCGAAGCATGTGCAGAGGAATTGTACCAAGTTAGAGTTGGCAGCACTGGGTTTATGGTTGGACCTAATTGTCTTTAGGGTCTTTTCCAACCTGAACGATTCCAGTGCATCTCTCAGAGATGATTTAGCTATTAACTTTCATTCTTCCTCCTGATGTCCCAGTTATCTGGGCTACGCTGGAGACAGCTTTGGTCTTCTACACCTTTAGGTTTTACATCTGCTTTACTGGGCTTCTAGAGTTGTCTTTCTGATGGTGACGGATTTAAATAGCTCAGCTGCTTCTCCCATACTGTGTAACTCAGCATTTGCCGTTTGTTTTCTGTCTGACTGAGCAGGTACTGTTCTCTTTCCCCATGACCACCCTTTGGCTTCCCCTAAGCTGTGAACATCATCTGGTATAGCAGAGAGCTGTAAATAGTTTTAGCATTAGGTTCTAATGCAAATTTAGATCTAAATCTAAATTCCGCTATCAGCATCATGTTCTGCTTCTTTCTGAAGTTTGGAATGCAGTTTTATATAATTCATCCTTTTTGTGATATTTCAAGGTTGCAGTCAATTAGGGCAGTTATGGGAAGAATTTCAGTCTTCAAGGCAAAGTACAGGTGCAGTGAAAAATACCTATAAACACCTATAAGCAAACAGGTAGAATATATTGCTATGGAAATCTTATTAAATTTGCAATGAGAATACCAGATTGATTACTGCTTCTTCATAAGATGTTTTATTAAAAAAATAAAAGTCATAAAATCTTATTCAGTAAGTAGAGACTGTGCTATGGTGTTCAAAGATGTGAACTAATATTCACTCATTTTAGGAAATACTAACAAAATGTCACTTTTATTAGAGAACAACTTAAAGGTTAGGTGTTCCTTCATCTCCTCCTTTGCCTACAGTATAGACTGTGTAAGCATAATTTGAGATTCAGAATATGATTTGTTTGAAAAAGCATTTCTAATTTGTATTCATTAAAAGTCAAATTAGGATATATAAACTAAGGAATGAGCAAAAAAATAATGGGGTGAAATTGTTTGAAACTGTTTTAATTATGTCTTATGTCATTCTGCAAACATTTTAATTTCTTTTATGGTAGAGTGTTTAATGAACCTACACAAAATGTTATTTAATATTTTATTTAGTTACATTAAAATGAACTGTTTCTTAAAAGGAAAACCAAGAAATTGTTTTCCAGTAATCCATGTAGCCTTGCCTAAGCACCTAGTTTATCTAATATTTTCGATTTCCATTTTCTCTGTTAGCCTTGCTGTCTTCATGTTACTGTATTTTGGTATTTTTGTATTGCTTCATAATATTTCATCATTTGTTTCCTTTAACGATCCTCAGCCATTGCAAAGCATTTATTTTTTTCAATTTTGACTGATTTTTGTTTTAGCAGAGAGAAGAGGGGTGGGGAAATGATGTGGGGGAAGAGGACCACTGTTTTTCGTGATCATTGTGTCCCTGTCCTTGTCCCTGCTGTCTGTGTTCTTCGTGGTAGAGGCCTGCACTTTGCTTGTCTCTCATTGGTCACTGTCTTCTCTGAATCTGGAAGGCTGGAGCCCAACACCAAGGTCCAGATCTGGACGTTGGAAGTTGCTAAGTCCATCCTTCTCCCTGCTTTTAGAGCAACTCTTGTGCTTTGAGGAGAGCTCATCACTGGGTTGTCCATTGGTCCTCTGCTACTGGGTTACCCTTTTACTCATTTTCCTCAGATACCTGACACTGGTCATTGACTGCTCATCTCTTCATTATCGTCAAAAGTCTGTACTGATTAGGCAGGAATTATTAATCTCATCAGTTATCTCTCTTTCATGTTGGTTGTCAGTGTTTTTCTGTTTTGTTTCCTTTTTCAAAGATCTTATCTTCCTAGTTTAAATACATTCCTGGTTCATGTGAATTGATTTAAAAAAAAAATCCAGCAGGAGTCACGGAATTAAGAAAAGACAGAACTCATCCATGAACATTTATTTGAACTCAGTTAAACCACTGATAAGGTTGATCATATATTTTATTTTTTTTTAAATTAAGTTGAATATACCCACTTATGGGTACTTCGCTGACGTAAGATTTTTTTGATTGTTTGGGCTAAATGTTTGAATTTGCCTTCTGCATGATGAATATACATAATTTTAATTTATATATAGCAGTTAATTTGACTATTTGGGCGATGAGTATATGTTTTTCTACCTGTGTGTAGGAGAGCTTGGAAAACCTGGGCCCTCTGATAGGAGCTCTCAGTTCCAGGTTCCTTGCTGTTTAGCTGGAATAGATTCCAGCTCCTCTTATGACTTAAGCTGTGGGTTTCTGTGCTCTGCATCTGGGAATAGGGAAGTCCTGAAAGCCCAGATCATTTCAAAATGTAAAGCAGGAGCTCTGGAGCCCTCTGTCGCTAGGCACTCTGCCTGTTGGAATATCCTAAAGCCATGTATCCAGCAGCTCAGTAATGGGAAGTAATGGGAATTACCAGAATTCATGTATGTCTGAATTTTTAATGAAGTATTCTGTATGTTGAGGTTGTTTCTTTTTTTTTTCTCCTTGAAGCATCTATATTTTGACTATTCAGTGTTTGGAAAAAAATTAATTGTCATAAGGATCGATAAAAAATAAAGTTAATATGACTGGCAAGGTATGAACTTTACTGTTTGAAGTCAGAAGCATTAAGTTCAGTGGCACTTTAGAGAGAACTTAATGAGGAAAATTATCATCTGATCATATCTGAAAAGTGTACATACTGATGATGAAAGAGGTAACTTCTAGGAAGATGACCAAGCATCAAAGACGATGTAAGCTGGAGTAGTTGGGATTGCCTGCTTGATATGGCCTGTGGTTATCTTTCTGGAAGTAGGATAGCTGATTTGACGTGGCTTGGATTGACTTCCTCACGCTGTCAGCCCATCTGCACGTGTTGTGAGTGGTGGAGCAGAAGTGAGTGTGGCTCTTGCAAAGCCACTTTGGTCTCCTGTCTTTAACTGGAGGTTAACTGCTCCCGAGAACGTGTGTGTTCAACAGCGGGCAGAACTGAGCTGCCCTGGCAGCGTTCCTGCTTCGCTGATTGCTTTGGAGCAGCAGGGTGTGAGTACTGTGCCAGCCATGGTATTAAAAGTTTAAGATTTTTTTGTGAGTAATTATTCATGAAAATAAATAATAAATCAATGTACTAGCTTGTCTATTTTTTTGATTTTTTTACTCTGCATCTGGCTTTGTCTCTGGCCTGGTTTGTAGTATGAGCAAGCACACCCGGCAGTACTGGGCAGTGCACTCTGTTTTAGCAACTTGATGGGCACTGATTGCTGTAGTTTACACCCAGCAAGAGGAGCAATTTCAAGGAATACCTACAAAGCTTAACAGTTTCAACTGTTGATTTACTTGAGGGGTTAGAAAGCTTTTTCTTTTCCACTTGAGATTCTGTGAGTTTGATTTGTTATTCTGGGTCTTTTTCCTTGCTTTCTTCTTCCAGCTCCCTAACAGCCAAGGGTCTCTGAACTGCTTCCCCTCTTGCATCTCACCTATTCTCCTTTGTTCTTTCTCTGTTGCTCTTCTGTTTTTCCCATTTTCTGCCATCTTTTGTCCTTGTTTATTCAGGTTGTTCCTGAGTTACCTCTTTAGACATGCATTATAAATAAGTTGCACTCTACTAAGGGTGAAGACCGGCTGAATGAGATGAGTGCTTGTCACCTGGGCATAGCTCACTACGCTTTTGCCCACCAGTACAACAATAATATATGGGCAAACTGCTGCATGGAATCAAGAAGTAAAATGCTAAAAAGCGACTGTAAAGGTAATTTTGTCTAGTGTTATTCAGCCTGTGGTTCATTAATCACTGCTGGTCCATGAATGACTATATAATGGTCCTTGAAACAACTGCAGCATACCTTAGGCACACACATGCTCCCACACACTCAGCAGGATTGTGTTCAAGTACATGGGCAGGCACAGTCAGCAACTGGCTCCCAGCCTGGCTGTCCAGGCCTCATTAAAATGTTTATTACTGTCCAGTTCTGAACTTAATTCAAGTTCTGTTGTTTTACCCAAATATTAGATATCTCTGTTCTCAACTTCCTGTGATGCCAATACTTAAACCTCACACTTTCCTTGCTTAAGTCACTTTTTCTGGCTTGCAATCCAGATCTGTTTCTGCAGTGAGTTATAAGTCTAGTATCCTGTCTATGAGTAGAATAAACTCTAGACCTCCTAGTTCCATAATCTCAAATTTTACATGTTCTGTTTGTGATCTTCCATACATATGTGGCTAATACATTTTTCCCTACCTTGCTTCCAACTTGTCCTTTATTCTTCATGGTTGCTGTCAAACTGCTGGGTAGTATGGTGGTCATAAGCATATTTTAGATGTTCTAGCACTACACTCTGTGTCTGATTGTAAAACTTCTGGCAATAATCCTGGGAGGAAACGTTTGGTTTTGTAATTTTAGGCTCAGAAGATATTATGCTTAATGAGATCTTAGCTAATTTTTTCTTATGGGCATGCATCAAAAATCTGAAAAATTAACATGAAAAATTCTTTCTCGTGCCCAACTCTAAGTACCTTATTTTGTGATTGGTTTTGTACTGGAGGTAATTCAGGTAATTTTCCAGGCTACATATGTGGTGCAAATTTGAAATTCTTAGCCAAACATGTGTAAATGGGAAGATATTCTAAAGAAAAGGCGCTGACTGTTTTGGAAAATAAGACTGAAGTATATTAACTTATTACAAGTATGATAAAATCCTTCCAACTTTCTGACCCAGTTGGTTTAAGCAAGAACAGTAGGAGCAACAATCACCCAGAGGCAGTTAATTAGCACAGATTTCAGTGCAGTTAAGATTTGGCAAAGAAACAGATACCTTCAGCAGTCCTGTGTTGTGAATAAGTAGCAACAGTAATAATAGGCAGTACTAATAATGAAAGCATTGCAGGAGAAAGTAGTTCCTGCAGAGTTACCAGAAGCTGATTTTCACTGTATTGAAGTGATACAGTAAAGAATGAGGTCATCTGGTACGAATTCTACTGTCTAGGTTTTTTTTCTTACATGGGAAGGAATGGAAGTCAACTTCCCTCTGCCAAGAAGAAGAAGAATTCAACAATATTAAAAAACCATCATGAACAAATCCAGGTTTCTTGTTTTTAACCTTACAAGGTGAAAGAGTTATCTAATGCAAAAAAACCCTTTTTGATAAAGGCCAAAACTCTTAATTAAAATTCCTAGCATCCAGAATGAACAGGCACTGATAAAGAACACTTTTCGTAAATATTTCCCCATTGGACCTGCAGAGGAACCTGACACTAATCTACACTCTGCTTTGGGAGGATATAATTAAAATAGAATAGGAGCTTCTGAATAAAACAGGCAATGTGTGAAGCCTTACAAGCCTGAGGAAGAAAAACCCATATCATATTCATTTCCCCGAAGTAATGGAGGAGAGGCTTTGCTCAGATAAGATACTCTTATACCAACTGCATGAAGGGGGAGATTTGTCCTAGGAAATAAATAGATACATAAGTGGAAGTTCTCAGGAGTAATGGTGGGATATCCACTATGCTCCAGGCAGCAGTAGATTCTGCATGGGTTTTTCAGGGCTCCTAGCCTGAAGACCACAGCCACAGCATATCCAAATTGCTGGGTTTCGGCAGTACTGGTGGTGTTCAGATGAGCTTCACAAATTGCTGCTGTGCAAATGTGTGTGTTTTTGGTGGTGCATTTCCGTTCTTGGACGTGTCCAGATGGTGTGAACAGAGCAGGACTGATTCCAAGGCTCAGTCTCAACATGTTGCAGTGCCCACTGGCAGTGCATCAGCACAAGAGGTTGAATCCCAATACTGGCTCAACTGAGACTAACATTTTTAAAACCTTCTGTGTAATATATTACTGTGTTTTGGGAGAGAGGTGGAAATACTAGAGTAGCATCACCAAATTTTGTACCTAACGGAGGCTGAGTAGAGCAGAGATGTACCTACAAATTAATACATCTTTAAGGTAGTCATTAAAATTATGGGTTTCATTTGATGGGCTGATACCTGGCATGTGTGGCCTGGCAGTCAGCATGTACGTAGCTCTGAGCTCATCGCAACATGCACTAGCCTGCCCTGGTAGGGATGTTAAAAGGGACGTGGAGAGGAGCTTCAAGTGTGGAAGAATGTTTGTAGTGGTGAAAGGGGCAGAGGGGAGTGTGTGGAATTCAAGGAGGGGACTTCATCAGTGGGGAAGCACATTCATGGCTGTGCTGCTGCTGGTGCAACTGATTTGTGTTATGTCCTACAGCTGTCATCCTGCTGTCAGTTGTACTTTCTGCATTTACAAAGGCAGAATCTGCCTTTCTTACAGGCCTCTAGGAGAAAATGACTTTCTTGTTTCAGTTTTGGTCTTTTTTTTCCCCTTCTCCAAAATGTTTTTAAATTTAGGCGCTCTTTAAAAATGAGCGGTGAATTCAGACTATTGTGTTGTGTGTATTACGCAAAAGGTACAAGGGAGCGAAGTCAGGATTGCTTTAGTAAAAGGCAGTAATCAGACCGCACTGAGTGCCTGTGTTGCAAACATTCCTTAATTACTGTGGATGTGTGGGGTATATATTCCTGTATATCCAAACGATCTGCTAATTTTCTGGCCACTGCTGATGTGCTCCCCCAGTCTTCTTACCTGCTAGCAGCATTAGGTAAAGGTTTTCTACACTGCTCCCCTTGCCTCAGTTGCAGGTTCATTCAGGCTTTGGCACAGCACAGGGAATCCCTGCAGGCAGCTGTTTTCAGGCTTGGGAAAAGGAGAAAAAGGACTGGATAGGACAAGGTCAGTCTGTCTTGAAACTGAGATGCAGGGATTTCTTAGGGGGGAATGAAGGGTTACTTGAAAGCAGCATTGCAGGAGGACCGGTGCTTGGGCACTTGCTATGAAGTCCTGAGTCGTGTTGCCTTCAGCCTTCTGGCTTTAGATGTTCATGATTTATATTGGCTTCTGTTTCACTGGTTCTCCATCTGTTTTCTGAGCTTCTGCTGCTGCAGTGCTCTTGAGCACTGTGTTACAATTTGTATATTTGGGTTTTGCTGTGGCACCAGTTGTGTCATGGACAGAATGGGTTCCCCTGTGTCCCTTTTAGCTCCTGACCCATTATCTGCTGCTTCTGCAGACATTTTCTTTTGTCCCTGCAGTCCTGTGGTCATGGGAGTGGGTGGCCTATTCCAAGCTTGTGTTCCTCAACAGATTTGCCTATGAATGGTGGGTCCATGGACAAATTTCCCCAAATGAACAGACTCTGCAAAAGTAGTGATTTTTAAATCCGTAAGAGTTTTAATGGATGTGTACAGTTTAAGATCTAAGTGAGGCCTGTCTGTCAGACATTGCTGTGCAAGCCTGTGCAGTCCATGCTCTGGGATGACCCTGCTTGAGCAGGGAAGTTGGACCAGATGACCCAGTCTCACCCATTCCGTGATTTTATAGGGTTTCTCTGGAAGGTTTGTGCAATCTCTAGTACAGAGCCTTCTCTGCTGGGCTCCAAGTGCCCCGAGCTGAAAAGGAATTAGCTAAAGCTTTCAAAAGAAAATGTTTCCCAAAAAGAAAGTTAATGTTACATAAGGATTCATCTTTTCTCAGAATGTCTATTAAACATAAAAGAGAAGGAATTTTTCCTTTAAATCTGAGCACACCATGAGATATTTCAGCTCACCAGTTCAAATCCAGCCAAGCAAGAGGCATATAAAAGCTGTATGAACTTTAATAATTTGCACTGATATCGGCTAGAATAAATATATATATGTCTTGAAATTGGAAAGGTTTTAGTCTGTCTAAGAGTGGATTGGCTTTTCCTGTTACCTGAGGAACTGATTCTTATGACATCAGTCCTGGTTCCCAGAGGGAGCGCTGAGCTAAAGTTGGTGTGTCATTTCTCAGGAAATAAATGAGCAAATAGGATATTTCTTTTTACATCATCATTAGTGGAACTTGGAGAATGCTCATGCATAGATTCTGGTAGTGTGCCTCGCAATATAGTGTGAATTGCATTTGAAGCTAGTATGTTGACCTGATGCAATCATTTCAGAGTGCTGTTTTGGGAAATGATCCTTCAGGTTCTCTAGAAACTCAAGAGAAATGGAAACAAATAAGGGCTTGATAATGAATGAAACTTGGGGCAATGAAAACATCTGTTCTGTTTTTCTGTAGTCTTTTCATCCTGCCTATTATTTGAAAGTGTTTTATAATACTACAAAACATAACATCCCAGGGTGCCCTTACTGTGTGCTGTAGTGATGTAGGATGATTAGGCAGTCTGACCTCATGGAGGACAAACTGCACTGTGCCTATGAGTCTTCAGGAAAACTTCCTTGTTAAAGTCATGTTTCGGATTTTAATGGCTGTATGTGGCAGCTCATTTGTTTTGCTTGGTTATTGCCTTGTTTTGTGCAATGCATTATTTGATGAATAGAATTCTTTGAAAACCAGCATTCAGAAATTGGGAAAGGTGCAAAAGAAAAAAAAATCTTGTTGTACAAGTCCTACCTGATTTTAGAAAAATATTATTTTAAATCATTAGATTAAAAAAAAAAAAAAAGAAAAAGAAAAGAAAAAATGACTGTGCTGCTGTGAGAAAACAAAACTGATTTAACAGTTCTGAAATGTATAGTTATAAATATTTAGAAAATCAAGCACATAGAAAAACATGAGCTGGGTGACATCAGACATTTTCTGTATTTAATAACTTTTTAATTAACAGTTATAGTGAGTTAAGGACTCAGGAATTGTCATAATTTCATATTTTTTAAAAGCAATTTAAGCATGTATTATTTGCATACATAGCAAGCATTGTAGACCTTGTCTGTCTTAAATTTTCTCAAGAGTGTTGTAAGTGCTTTGACCTATTGAGCGCTTTTACAATCCTGGGGGAAGGTGCTGCTCAGGAATGCAGCTAGTTTAGACCATACACAATATTTTTATAGGGGGGCTGGCTGCTGGCTTTAGCTTTGGCTGTCATGCTTGCTTACTGCTGGTTGTTTGAGACAAGACAAGCTGCAAACTCAGCTAGATCTTGGTTTGCATTTATAGACTGCAGCTGGACTGCTGTGCTCTTGGACTGCCACTGTCCTGCCTGTGCAACTTTACAGAGCAGACTTGGCTGTATTAGGTTGTTTCTTGTAGTGGCTAAATGGCAGATCTAACATTTACATCTCTCCTTTAGACAGGCTTTCTTCTATTATTCTCTTCTAAACTCTTTTATCTGCTCTTCAGCTGGGCTTGCATTTACCTCCATGCACTGACAGTCTCAACTTCTACTAAGACAGGCTTCAAAAATTCAAATTTTTGATTCATCTCCCTTCCTTCAGGAAAAATAGCTTTAATGAAATTCATGTTTTTAACGGATTTTAGTTTCCATAATTTCCATTGTGCTAATAAAGACAACACTCTACAGAATTATCTCACTAATTCTTTCTTGCTTGAATTGACTGTTCTGGTAGCTTCCATTTTAAGCAAATAAAGATAGTCTGTATGCCACTTAAAAAGAAAAGTACAGACTTCAAATTTTTAGACACAGTTGTGCTAGAGTGTGTTTATTTTGAGTCATGCTTCTGTTTGACTGGCTTCAGCTGCTGGCATTGTGGCAAAAGTTCATATAGAATGTTTTGTGGAAATGAGAGGCAGAAACATGTCTAATTAATAGATAATTACTTTGTGTTTTAATCTGTGTACTGGTTGGGTAAATTGAATTTGTGGTCATTTAAATCACATTGCTGCTTCATGCTTTCTGTTTGGCTTGAGAATGTAGTATGTATCTTGTTTGGAAAGAGGAGGTGTGGGTGATTCCTCAGGGAAGGGATGCCATTCTGCTTTGCGCTTAGGATTTATCAAGGGTCCCATCTGAGAGTAAGGGCCTATGAAAACAGTAGCTAATGCTACACATTGTTAAGATTTATTCTTACTTATTCTGAAATCAGCTACTAGCCATTTATGGGGACTAACCTAATGTCAGTGTTAGAATGGTTCATTAATTCCTAGCTTTCTCTATCGTCACACTTAATGTTAGAGACTGCAAATGAAATGTTTTGATTTTTTAACACCATGGGTACATTTCCCACTTCTTGTCAGTACTCGGTCACTTTGTATGTTTTTAATTTTTTATGTGTTTCTTTTAAATCAAACCAAATTTAATATGTCTAAGTACATACAGAAGTTATTGGCAGCCCTCCTTCCTTGCCACATACCAGTTGCTTTATTTTCAAGCTGGAAACAAAATTCAGTTGGAAATTCAGTTTCAGCAAGCTGTGTTTGCTTTTTTGGGTGATGTGAACATCATGCATGTGTGTCTTAAAGGAATGGCACTGTGCCAAGTGCTTTCAATGACATTTTTAGCCGAGTGTCACTACTAACTAGTTGCTTATTCATAGTTTCCTATGTTCTGTTTTGAGGTACTACATGGTCTTTTTTCCCATTCCTTCCCCTGTATATGTTGTAAAGCAATGTGTATCTTCGCTGCTCATTTGGATGAAGTAAATACTTTGTTGTCTGCAACCACCTGAAAAAAAATTCTGCTGCTCTTGCATATTTTTTTTTTTAAGCTTTTACAGAAGACCTGCTATTACTAACTGTCTGAGAATAAAGTGCAAGTGGGGACGGGAATAATGTTGCAAGTGCACAAACCAGGAGCAGTGTTGAGGTCCTTATGTGCTATTCCATCATGCTGAAATCCTTTCTGTCACTGCAGGACTACAGGTTACTGTTTATCCCAGTTTGAGTTTCTGTGTCTCTTCTAATGGTGCACAGTAGCTCTGTTTTTCTGTCTTAGCATGGGAGAACTCTGGAAGATGATCTGTCCCAGAGGTAATTTCAAGGTTTGTACATGTAAAGAATTCTACTTTTGTGAAGCTGTGGAGGATCTGGGTGCGCCTCTTAGGGAAATTAATTTTTCCCAGTCGTCGCCTAAACAGAGTGAGCTTAAGTTTATGTCAGAAGGTTTTTCTCTAGCTGGGATTTAGAACACAGCATTTTGTTGTATTTTCTTTATAAATAAATAAATAATATTCAGTCCAAGTTTTATGAAGAACATCCTTGGTTTAAATATATTTGGATTATATTGTTTCTTTAATTTTTGTTAGAGGTAATGAATTGATGGTCTCTTATTATGTATGTTTGTTGTCTTCTCATTCACTAGAGCTACTGCTTGATCAGTCAGGATGTCTGTTCACTGAAAGCTGTTGTCAATCAGTGGCCATTGTCTTGTAGATTTGCACTTTGAAATACTACCATTATTGGCAGTGAGTTTTGTGAGTGTGTGTGTGCTGTTTCACTTTTTTTGTCCCCATTCCTTTATTGCTTATTTACTTGCAGGCATTTGAATTGCCTGACTTCATTGAACTTGAGTTTGAAGTTGCTGATTCTGTGTTTCGGTCTAGACTGTCCTTTTAAATAACAGTAACTAAGTGCTGTCACGATGACTGTGTTGCTGTCTCCAGTGTGGGAAAATCGTCTCTGCTGATTCCGAAAGCTTTGCCTGAGGTGGCTCCGTGTAATTGTAACATTTTAGGTAATTGTTTGTAGTTTGTACTGTGCTTTTTACCTAAACTGAGAACTGCTTGAAAATTAATAGATTGAAACCCCATCTCTCCCTTCTCTGCTTTGCTAATGCAATAATGGTGCATGACTGGAGTTTTAAATATTTTTGGGAACAGATGCAGTTTGTCCCGTTGTGTTTCTCTAAGGTGGATGTGTTCCTTGGAGAAGATTTGTATCTCGCAAAATGTGGCGTGATGAGGTATGAACTGGGCTTCTTCCATCCCACAGGGGTTACATCAGACAAGGCAGGTGTTTTGGTGGAATTAATGAATCGTGATTTTTGGTTTCACTGTCAGAGTCAGGTGGTATTCATTCAAAGCTTTATAGTGTTAACTTTTTGTTGTCCAGTAGACTCTGTCCTGCAGCAGCTATAGGAAGCCTGAGGTTGCAAGTCCCTCACTGAAAAAATATGGGCTGTTACGTGTGAGATTGCTACTAAAAGGTTATAGGAGCTGGTCCCTATGCTATATAACCGGAGGTGTGGAAGGATTCCTATGCATTTGTGCCTTAACTTTGCTTCAGTTATATCAGCTGTATCTCTTCAGCAGGGCACGGAGAGCTTTGGCTGCACTGCTGCTCTTCTGTCCATAGCAGATCTATCTAAACTGGCATTGTTTTCCCATTTCTCATTTGTCCAGATGCCTCTTTCGATTTCCCCAAGAAGGAAACTTCCTTGCTGTGGCAGGTATTCTGTAGGTTCTTCCCCTAACCCTGGTCTATAAAATGATCCAGGTTAAGAAAGGAACTTCCCACTGCAAAAGGGAAAAAGCTTTATACTGATCTGTCTACATAATAAGAAAAGTATCAGCACTTTGTGGAGATGTCCTCTGTGTCATTACTATTTTTAATTTTTTAGAAAATTGAAATAAGAACAGAATGTAGGAATTACTCATATTGAGTCAGACTCAAAGTCTGTCTAACCCCATATCCTTTCTGACAGTGGCCAAAAATGAAAAGCTTGAGAAGATTACAGCAACAAGGTAATGACCCCACCATCTGTCTTCTCCCACCCTTCAGTGATGTGTGACTCAGGATATTTTCCTGACATAGGGGTGATTTCCATGTGGATATTGACTGTTACTGCATTTCTCTTTTGTAAATGTGTTGGGCCTCTCCTTAAAGCTGTAGAGATTTAGTAGCACCAGCATCTTGTGGCAGAGTCCCATGACTTAGGTCAAAGTTGTGTGAATACTGCTTCCATTTGTTCATCGTTGGTCCCTAGCTCTCAGGCCACAACTCTTCATCCAGGCTGTGCCACCTGTGAATTTTATTAGCCAATGTTGTGTCCTGTCTCTTTCTTCCCCTTTCCAGGCAGTGGGGGATTAGCTGCTCAGCCATTGATTGAGGAGAGGACCAGGACTGGAGGCAGCATTCAAGGAGCAGGCCCGCAGTGTGTTTTATGGCAGTATTAAGCTTGTCTGTTTTGTTCTCTCCTCCTGCTGTTTTGTTGTGACTGCTAAGCATTTAGGTAATGGTTGCCTGAAAGCATCTCGTTTTTTCTTGGAGGAAAATACATCCAACAGCCCTAGAGAAGCAAGGCAGCTGCTACTTCATGCCTCAGGGCCGACCAGTGTTGAGGCCAAAATGTATCCCCAGCAGGCATGGATGCGCACTGTGTGTGTATGCCAGGGATAAGGCAGAGCACTGAGACAGTTCTGGTAGAGCAGGAGGCAGCTCTGGGAGTGACAGTATGAGTAAACACACCTTGCAGGAGTCTGCCAGCACCTGAGCTCAGATGCTGGGTCTGCTCTGAGGCTGTCCTGGTGTCCCCCAGTTGGTGGCACCTGGACATGTGAGCTCCCTGGTCACACAGCCACCACCCCAGGTGCTCTCCTTGCTCTCCTCATGTAGAGACATGCAGGTGTTGTCAAGCTCACAGCTGGCTCTAGGACACCCCTGATAACCCCTTGATCCCATCCACTTCTGCTCTCCAGCCTGGTCTTTGTTAGCACTCATGCTCACTAACCTTTTGCAGCCCCAAAGTGCCCTTCCCTTTCATCCCACCATGTGCCCTGCACCCCAAGGCTGAAACACTCCTTAGTTGGAAAGGTGACCAGGGGTAGCTGCTTCCTGCAACTCATCTTTTTGGGTTCCATGCCCGGACACTGTACCTGAGATTCTCCTGGGCCAGACAGGGTGTTACTCAGCTGGAGCCTTCCTTCGAGGTCCTGCCTGCTTCTCTTCCACTGCTCCTCTACATTTGTTGAGATGGGATTTGGATGGGCCTGGGTGTAGTCTGGAGTTGTATTATTTGTGTAGATGAAATAAGATTATAATCTCAGATTTACGCTCAATTGAGTAGATCATAGCCCATTGCTTTATCTGTGACATGAAAATTGATTTTTTTCCAAGTGCACGGCCTTTTTAAAGTGTAACTATTTTTTTTTTTTTTTTGCAATCAACCCATATTTTTACTTTCTTGTCTAATTTAAATATTATCAACAAATCTTGCACCTTAGTGCTCACCTTTTTTTTCCCTAGTTGTATTAAGAATATAACTGAGTGGCATAGACCTTAATGCAGATCTGCCAAACTACTGCTGGCTTCAGCAGATCATAATCTTTTCTGATTTTGAAAAACTATCTATGTGAGAATCAGTAAGGTACTATCTCTGTCTAGCAAACAAAGAAGTTATCTTTATTTTCAAGTTTTTTCTGGTGTGGTATTAGGCTTTTCCTTGGCAATGATGCTTCTGTCATTTTCTTTTGAAAATTACTTCATTATCAAAAAACTTTTTTTTTTTTTGGTCAGAATTTATGTGCTCAACAATTTCATTCTGTCATTCATAATAATTTCCCCAGCCCTTGTAATTTTCTGAATTAGTCCTGTCATCCTTCAGTGTGACAAGGTTCCCATGCACCTTTGTTAAGCAGATTAAATATATTCAGCTTTTCTAACTTCTTATAAATTCAGGGCTTCTCTCACTTTTCAGGTCTTAAGGACTTACCCCATGATCCATCAGAACTGAGCATCTTGTTCCATCTGTGTTTTTTCCTATTTGCAGGAAATGCATCTCAGAGCAGTATTGCAGAATGACCACTCTGGTTTTTGGACAAGTCTGAAGTGCCCTATTAAAAACCTTTCTTTGAGTATTGGTCAAATATATATGTATGTATGTATGTATGTACGATTAAAAAAAAGAAATTACTACTTGCCCATGTTTTACTTAAGGAAAAATAAATTGCTGTCATAGTACACTAATTATGAAAATGCATTGCTTTCTTTTCTTTCAGAAAATTATTATAGTAAGTGTAGTAGCTGTACAAATAAAGAATTCATGTTCATCTTCCCTAGCTACCTTTATCACAGTAGATTTTTTTTTTTTGTTCTTGACAGTTTGTACAATGCAAATTTTAAAAATTAGGCTTTGTGTTATAATTTTCTCCTATATGGGCATACCCAGTTCTGATACTTTTTCCTGATTTCTTTGCAGAACTATTGTTTTCAATTGAATCTATAATTAAACATGCCTCTCTTGATCATTCCATATCTCTAGTCATTTGACTTTATTTTCTTCCGCTTTAAGGATGTTGTTTGTCAAGATTTTTGTATTTCTGTAGTATATTTGCAGGTTCTAGTCAGACCTTTCTGAAATCCTTTAAACTCTGCTACAGGTACTGTAGTATGGCAGCGAATCACCTCATGGGTTAATATGCTTATACAGTGGCTGGCAGCAAAGGCTTGGTTGGGTTAAAGTCCTTTGCACAAATAACACTCATTGAAGAGATACTCCTTTTTTTTCCTAGCCCCAGGCTATAGTGATCGGTTCCTGTCTGGAGTTTTTTTCATTGGAGATGGGGTGGGAAATGCGTGCTTTTTGCCAGAATGGAGCTGGGACATTCACATTTTCTGGTATAGGAATTCTATAACATTCTGCCTGGGGCTTTGGAAATAATTGCTGATTAAACTTAGTGTACTGGTTCTGGTAGGGTGACCGAGTATCTATCATTTTAACAGACATTAATTTTGTAGCTCCTCTAGTTTGGTCACTGAAGTTTCAGTGTGCATTAGGCTGAAAAGGAAGAACATGGCCTGGTGCTGTATGTGCTGTGTTATGTATGACAAGTGGAAATCTTCAGATATGAAGACTTCTCCATCTCTGATCACCAGTCCCTCAGAATTCTCTGAGAATTGCTATTTTTTGTTTTTATAAGCACCAGCATTTCTTTCTGCCATTACGGAGTATTCAGAACCAAACTTGTCTGCCTCAGCTTAGCTTCTTTGAAATATCAAGTACTTGTCTGAAGTTTTTTTGGTGCTCTGTTCTAAAATATGGGAGGTTGGAAGTTTGTTGTTGGGAAGAGAGATAAAGGAGAATTTTTTCAAAATATGGCATTTTATAGGTGGATATGATTAGCAGACCTGGAATTAGATTTCCTACAGGCTCTCCTCATGAGTGACTTCACAGGCCTGGGCAGCTTCTGTCCCCTTGCACTGTTTTTGTAGGTAGTGTGGAGCCTCTGAATGCGGGGCTGAGAGGTTCTGAGGGTCTGTCTCCCTGTGTTTCTTCTGGTGAGAAACATGAGCTAGCATGGCAATTACTGCTCAGAAGCTGTGAGCAAGACCAAGCTCTTTCTGTGCTAAGAAGTATCTCATGTACAAGAGCCTGTGCTTAGGAACTGCTCATATGGAACAGGTCAGAGTAGAGAATAAGAAGCTCTATTCTGCCCTTTTTAAAAATAATTGAAGCAAAGGGTGACTTAACACTGTGTAACTTCAGATTGCAAGTTCATAGGAGGGCAAAGTAAGCTCAAGTATTTGGTGTGGTAGAACATGACTGAATTGCATGCCCAGACTTTCATCTGACCCCATTATTGGAAAAAAAATAAAATAAATCAGGCTACCCTTTAACTGAAGTCGTTACTGGAATGTAAAAGGCTGAATTTCTATATGCTGAATTTCATGCATGTCATTTAAGAAATATTTTACATAGAATTAGCTACAGCAGTGCTAACCGCTTTTACTGAACACAAACACTTGTTACAGGTCAGCTTAGAGTTTGAGGTGTTGTTTCACATCTCCAGACTTGGTGGAGGAGCTGTGCTTTATTCTCAGGGCAGTAAGCCTGCAGCCACACAGAATGCAGTATGATCTGCCTCTGGGGAAATTAGTCCACTCATCTCATAAGGAACTGATTCTGGCAAATGACTGGTAAATGTTATGACACATTATTGTTTTTCTACTGTATTCTCTGTCTCTTAATATGTGTGCATATGAACTGCATGTGGTGATTTGAGGTTATAAACATACGGGTATAATTCACAAGTAACAAATGAGCATCAGTTAAAATTTTAACTGATCCTTCCAGCAGTAACAAGTTAAGGAAACAAGCAGCAGTATGAATCACTTAGCTGGAAAAGAAGAAATATCTAGATGCAAATGGCATTTGGCAAATGAGTGACGGTATAACAATATGAATATTGTACAGACCATGACCCAGCCATTGGCATTACTTTTAGTGTCCTGAATTGCTCAGCTGCCACACTCTTCTGAGGCTTCAGAACATCATAAATACTTAAATTTGTATTCACTGGATTAAGATGTTGCCAAAAGCATTAAAAGAATTGCTGTCCCAAATTAATTAACTTTTGTTTGTTGATTCTGTAGTGTGGAACAGAAATGTCAGTTTTATTCAGACAAAAGGGAAGTTTCATCTCCAGGCCATAACTGATTTTGCCCTGGCTTAACGAGTCATATATTTCCACTCGACCTGAAAGAGAAATTTTTTAGAATGATTGCTTCAGGCCACATATAACCTCACCATTTACAGCAGTGCAATTTAAGGGATTTAATGTAAACTACTTGAAGCTTTTTGATGATGTGGTTGACCTAACCACAAGAAAAAAAAAAAAAAAAGCCTAACTTTCAGTTATAAAAGTTATAAAAAGTCAGCAGATATGAAATAGCTTAAAATGGCACAGCCTGTCCCCTCTGCTACATGGCTGCCCCTTCTCTTGCTTTGAGCACCCTCCTGCCTGGTGACATCTTTCCTGAGGCAGTGTGTGTGTGGGGCTGGGTCCTCTGCCTGAGCTCTGCCCACCTGGCAGCCCTGTGGGGCTCAGCACCGTGTGTCTGCCCTCCCAGGGACTCGCCATCAAGAGCCAGCATGGTGATGCAGAGTAGCTGGCTTGATTTGCTTTTCTCTTTCAAAGAGTGCTGTGATCTTTAGCCATAGGGACAAAGCATGTCAAAGTGAGAAGGCTGGAGATTGCCATTGTGCTTGTTCTTATTCTGTTTTCTCTTACAGTCTCTGTCAAATCTGTTGTTCTTTTTCAGTTCCCTTGCACCAGGTAGGGACTGCTTTGTGGCACATGGTGGAAGCACTGCTCGTCTGCCTTCATACCTGTGTTTTCCAGCATAGTTCCACTTAAAATAGTTCAGCATACACATGTGATAATTGGTTCATGTAACAGGTTTGTAGATCATAAGAAGAGGTTTTGTAGTCACCAGGTTTCAGGTAGACTGCAAATACCTGATTTTTTAACCTGCTGTAATTCAAAACAATAATGTTGACCTCAGCATTGTTAAAATGGACTAGTTCTTCAGATAAATGGATTACAAAAAGTGAAATATTTTGTTGGTATGAGGAAGTATCACATCTTTTCAGGTCTTGTAAATGGAGGGAGTGGATGATGCAGAGTTGTGCTGGGAACTGATTGCCTTTTGGAGCAGTAACTCTAGTACTGTGCATGTCCAAAAGGGTCACTACAGTCCCTTCAGCTTCCTTGTGTACGTGCTTTATTAGGTACAGAAGTGCCATGGTGCAATTTAATAACAGTGAGATGCATATGGGAAGGAAGGAAAGTGAAGAAAAAGATCTGTATATTGACTTGAAGAATTACATGCTGTATACTTATTTGTCATGCAGCTTTGAATGCTGCTTGTTTTTCTGTCTCTATGTCTTCATTCTTTTGTATTATCTTTGTAATGTCAATCTGAAAGGGAAATGTTCTTCACCACAGGTTGTGAAATCATTTTCCAAAATCAATTCCTCCATTAGGATTTTTTTTCCTTGGGTAGGCCTTGGTGATGGTTTTTGTTTGTTTGTTTGTTTGTTTTGGGTTTTTTGTTTGGTTGTTTTTTTGTTTTTTCTTTCTTTTTTGGGGGGGTCTTGTATCTTGTGGTCTTAAATAGCACAAGATTATCATTTTATATCTCAGGAAAGGCACATAATATTTATTTTCTGCTGGGATGCAGTATTTGACTATACTTGAAAGAGTCTAAATCTTAGATATTAAGTACTACAGTTTTTGTATTCAGAAAAGCTGTTTTAGAATATTCTAAAAGTTTCTAAAAAGGTATTAGCTGTAATTTTTCTTTTCGCATGACTCCTGGTAAGTGTTGAATATATAGCAGAATGAAGTGTTATGCTTTCCAGGTGGAAAGAGAAAATAAATGGTCCCAATAAAATATTGAAAACTTTGTAAACAATTGCTTAAGTAGTTTCTCTGTAAAGTTATATGTTGTCTGTTGAATATGTGGCCTGCTGGACACTAAAGATTTTTTTTTCCCCTTCTAATCAGGACACAGGTGAATTGAACTCCGTACCTCATGTGGACATTGAGGATGTACCATTGTAGAAAGTCTGCACTTGGTACTTCACCATTCATTCTCTGCTTTCTTTCTTTTTTTTAATCTGTAATTTTATAACCTATTTTCATTTTGTCCTGTAAGAATGCTTCATTTTGCAGCAGTGAGTTGTATGTATATATTTTTTATTACTTTAAAATGTTTGTTTAAATATTTTATGTTCATAATAGTGCTGAGCTTTGAATTTTACACTTACGTTCTATCCTTCATGGTCTAGCACAAGTAGTGGAAGTAGTGGTACCTATTGCTGCAGGTTGTTTTATATGAACTTTAAAGAGTTCTGTGGGCTGCTGCACTGTGGCAAAGTTTCTAACATTTTAAGCACTTTTAGGCAAGGTGATTTAAGGGTGATTTATATATTGGAGTAGATGGATTTTAACAGTGGTTTTGGAGCAATTAAACCTTAAAAAGCTGATTGAGTATACCCAGTAATGAAGTATTGGCTGTGTAATGTTGAAATCATAGAATGGCTTGGATTGGAAGGGACCTTGAAGATCATCCAGTTCCAGCCTACCTGCCAAGGGCAGGGACACCTTTGCTAGACCAGATTGCTTCAAACCCTCTCTGACCTGGGCTTGGATACTTTTAGGAATTATGCATCCACAGCTTCTCTGGGCTACCTGTTCCTTTGCGTCAGCACCCTCAGACAGTGGGAATGTCTTCCTAATACTTAATCTAATCCGTTTCAGGTTCAAACCTTTCTTCCTTGTCCTGTCACTACATGCTCTTGTAAATTTTCTTTCTCCGTCCTTCTTGTGGACTCCCTTCAGGTACTGGAAGGCCACAATTAGGTCACCCCAAAACCTTCTCTTTTTCAGGCTGAACAAACCCAACTCTCTCATAGAGAGACTTCCTCTCCTCCTCATAGGAGAGGTGCTCCATCCCTCTGATCACCTCGGTGGCCTCCTCCGGACTCTGTCCCGCAGGGCCATGTCCTTCCTGTGCTGGGGATCCCAGAGCTGGATGCAGCCCTGCAGCTGGGGTCTCACCAGAGCAGAGCTGAGGGGCAGAATCCCCTCCCTGGCCCTGCTGCCCACGCTGCTTTGGATGCAGCCCAGGACACGTTTGGCTCTCTGGGCTGTGAGTGCCCCTGGCTGGGTCATGTCCAGCCTCTCCCCCTCCAGCACCCCCAGGTCCTTCTCAGCAGGGCTGCTCTGATCTGCCCATCCCCAGCCTGTGCTGATACCAGGGTTTGCCCTGATCCAGGTGCAGCACCTTGCACTTGGCCTTGTCAAACCTCATGAGATTCCCACAGGCCCAGTTCTCAGGCTTTTCCAGGTCCCTTTTGATGGCATCCCATCCTTCAGGTGTGTCAGCTGCACCACTCAGCTCTGTGTCACCTGCCAGTTTGCTGAGGGTGCACTTGACCCCTTTGTCTGTGTCATTAATGAAGATATTGAATAGCACTGGTCCCAATATGGACCCCAAGGAGCACCACTTTCCCATTGAGCCATTGACCATTATCCTCTGGATGTGACTTTCCAACCAATTCCTAATCCATCTAATAGTCCACTCATGAAATCTACTATTCCCCAAAGCCATCCATGTCTCCATATCTTACAAAGTGAAGAAAGGTATATGCAAACATAGTAAGGTATCAATTATTTCAGCTTTATTTAGTATGGAATTAAAAAAACAATTTTAAAATAATTTCATGCCTGTAGAAATAATGTTTTTAAAATGGCAGCAGTGATGCAGCAAAATATCTAGAGAAGATAAGTTTTGTGGTGTGCTCCTCCTCCTTGCTTTCCTGAGTTGACTACCTCATTAATGAATTCACAGTAACTCAGTTTATTTGGATGAACTTTATGTTACCTGGTATGACTCAAGATCCCCCTTTTGCTTGTATATAATTAACATAAAACCTCAAACTGGAGGTCTGCAATATAGTGTCTCATCACAAAACCCAGCTAACTGTAAAAGCTGATAATGTTTGTAAAGCAGGTTAAGCTCCCTGGGTGAAAGGTACCACAGAAATACAAAGTATTAAGCCAGTAGTTTAATTATAAGATAAGAAGTAATTGAAATTTTCCAACACAGTTGCATGTAGAAGACATTCTGGTGATTTGCTTTGTAATATTTAGGTCAGTGAATTGAGATGTCTTTCTAAATCCTTTATGAATATTCTCTCATTTAAGTGCGTTGCTCGAAGGTGTCTGATACATTTATTTGGTTGGCTGATACTGCAGTTTAAAAATACCACATTTCAAGTACGCAGGGAAGTGCTGTATAGAAACCTTTGAAATAACCAACCTTCATCCTTCAAAATGACAGTTATTGTGCTATAATAATTGTAGAAGTACTGAATTTGCTTCAATTGATTTTTTTTTTTTTGAGTAGTAGACTGCTCGTTTAATACACAATGCCTCCAGAATTTTAATCTCCATGTCCCACTTGTGGTTTACGATTTGGTGCAGATTTCCCTTGAGATATTTTTCCTTGCCTTATGTATATCTGTATAAAAACCAAACATGTTGTCATGAGTTCTAAATCCTGCTTTATGGCACTTACTGTGCTGCCAGATAGAACAATTCATATGGTGAAATCAGTATTTTTATGTGGCATTAAGTCCTGAAAACTTTTTACTACTTCCTTTTACAATAAAAGGTAGCCTGTAACAACTGTATGATATTTTTGACTCTGAAATGTCCAAGACAGAGCTTAATTGTAGTAGTTCCCTCCCTTTGCATTTCCTTTGACTGTAAGAATGTATCATTTTGGGTACAGCTTGGATTGTCCCAGCATCCCTGCATTTCCTGCCTCCGTGGTCAGTAATACCTGATAGACTGTGGGACAGAAGGAGAGATTTGAGTCTTCATCCTGCCTCAGGGGGAATTTCCTCCTTGGTCCCCTGCAGCTTTTCTCCTCTTGCAGTCATGGCAACACTGCAGGACCAGGAGCAGCCTTGTTTCCAGCCCAAAACTGTCCTTCATGACTCTGCTGGTGGGAGTTAAAAAACTAAATTCTGCATGCAGTAGGGCAGCGTTTTAGTTAATTGTTAGTTTATCTTTATTAGAAAAATCAAAGCACTGAAATACTTCACCCTTTTTTTTTCCCCTCTGCACAATAATCCTTTCTTCTGAAGAGGGAAATCTCTTTATTCTTCCCCTTCCCCTGCGGTTTTCTGTTGTGGAGGAAGAGCCCTGTCCTGTGGGACTTGTGGCAGAGTCCGTATTGGCCGAGGTGTGCTGCAGAAGCGTGGCCTCAGACGGTGCCTTTGCCAGGCAGCTGCTGAGCCAAGGAGAGAGTCTGTTCTCAGGCAATGGCCAGGGGGTGTTTCTAACCATGGTAAAAGCTGATCTCTAAATGCTACAACCTTGAGCTCATAGGACGCAGAAATTTTTTTTGGGGGGCTGAATTTGGCAGAAATGGTAAAAGATTCCTGTAATTTATGATGTAAAGAGTTTTCAGGTGTAAAATTATAACCTGGACTGGACACTCTAAAACTTGAATGTGAAAACTAGATGAAGTTTAGCTGCTCAGAAGTTGTCTACATGGCTGCAGGCATTTAAAGATAAATTCTGTTTTGAAAATAAGTATCCTTAAAGATATAAGTTTTGAAGAATTGTACAGATTTGCTGTGTATTTCAGAATGTGGAAACCTAGGACTGAGAGTGGGGGACTTCATAGCAAAAGGCCTCCAATTTCCCTGGCTGTGCTGGGAGGGCAGTATGCTGCAGCCTTACAGGCCTATTGCAGCTCGGTGCCTCTCTTGTCAAGCAGAGAAACTAAAAGGGCCATTAATTCTCTGAATTATGGTTTGCAGTGCAGGCTCTCCTCTGAGGGATGCAGAACAGTTTGCCTGTGGCATCACACAACTTTAACCGAGCTCTGCCTCTAAGATCCAATTGCAGATGTGCAATCCTGTCGCTTTATAAGGAAAACAAAATTTTTGCTATGAAGTTAAGGAGAAATTTGAGCGTCCCAAGTGGAGGAAACCTTCCCGAGGAGAGCCAGCTCAGCTCCCTTTTGGCATCCTGGAAAGCCCCCTTAGCAAACTTTTTTTCCATACCCTCTGTATACTGTCAATCCCCCTTGAACTTCCTGCTCATTATCCCTCCCCCGTGCCCTTGCCTGCTGTTTCATCCTGAATCCCAGAGGAAAACAAAACCATCCACTGCAGCTATCCTGCTGCTGTTCCCCCAAGGCTGTTGCTTTTATAAATCCTGTCCTATGGCCTTGCATCCCTCTCCTGGCTGCACTGCAGATTCCTCCCTGGAGGGGCAGAGGGGGTAGAGATTGTCCTGCAGGGGTGCAGTGATGCCGCAGGAATTAAAACCTTGGCTCTTCAGCGTGGTGCATGGGAGCAGGTCAGCTGCAGCCAGCCAGCTTGGCTGGTATGGAGCACAAGGAGGGCAGGAATGTGTAATTGCTGAGTATAGTGTCTATCAGCAAGTTGGTTTTGCCTAATGTAATGGATTAAAAACACACTTAGTCACAGACTAACTCTGCAAGTTACTGCACTTTTGAGATAGAGTCAAGTGTAAGAAGTAGGAATTCTGAGTTTTACATGGGGTGACAAATTTCTCATTATTGTCTATGCAGTTGAATTATCTGTTTACATTCTATGTCTTGTTTTTAATATTGAGGTGGCCCTGTGTCAGTTGGAATTCAGGCAGGACCTGAAATTTTATTGCCTGCATATTCAGTTGAATGCTATCATGCTTCATGGACCATGAAGTTTAGATTGTATCTAGTTAATGAGCAAATGCTTTTTATAAATAATTAGTCTTCTGCTTAATTACAGGACTAGGTTTTCCAGCACGTTTGTCATATGATCTATGTATATGGTGTTGCTGTTTGTAATTGAATGTGAGAAATAATCGGCTTTCTGAAAAACTTTTGAGTCAATACTTGCATTATCACACTGTGGCTGATAGATTTAATTTGCTATTTACAGAGTTATTGATTAAATAACTTAGAATTCCTTGAGAGAGAGGTAGTTACCTGGAAACTTAGACTGCTTCTCCTCTTGAATGCACTGGTAAAAACAGCTTTCTAAATGTTACTGTTGTTTAATAGTTCACTTAGAAATAATAAAACTGATCTAAATGAAATATAACATGGTATTTCACTGTACTAAACTGTTTTCTTTCTCTTTTGAGTTCACATTTGATTTACTTGCAAATTAAATTTTACATAGTGCTGGGAAGCTAAAATGTAATGTGTTTGTTTTGTAGGTGTTTCATCTCCATTTTTTCTTGAATAAAACCCAACTTTTTCCCCTTCAAGATTGTTATGGTTTGTGTCTGAAAAAAATTATAGACTGGAAAACTACTCAGTTTCTTAAAAAATATTATAATTTACATTATGGAAACTTGTAGGAGAGTGGATTGCAAGCAGCCCTGTGCCAAATTGATAATTGTGCTGATTATCAAAGTGGAGACAGCTGTACCTGCCCAGTAACGAGGGATGTGATAAAAGGATGGGTCAGCTAGCTGGGAGCAGTGTGCTGGCAGGAGGAGTCTGCTGGTTGTGCTCTGAGGAGGAAGGGACATGTGGTTGTGTAAGGAACAGAGAAGGTAAGATGCTGTGTGAGGAGCAGACAGGGTTAGGCAGCTGGGTTAGGGACAAGTTGGAGTTAGCCAGCCATGCAGAAGGAAGGAAGTGAACTAGAAATTTAATATTCTCAGAGTTAAGTTAACTGAAAGAGCAGAAGAATGTACCAGAAGCCCCTATGGTTTGTTATTAAATGAAAGTTTATTAACTTCTTCCACCCCCAATGAGAGGGCTGCTGCAGCAGAAACTTTCAAAAGATGAGCAGTTATGTGTTCAATGCTTAAAAGGCAGAATTCAAGAGCTTCCTTCCTCAAGGAGAAGATGCCAGTGGTGTCTCTTGGGGCCCTCTGTTTATAGAGCCTGTCTGATGTCCCTCGTGCCAGGCACCTGCAAGAGCAGCTTCTTCACACTTGTCCCAGCCTTGTCTTCCTGCCAATACCCCACACTTTCCCCTCTGTCTTTTATAGGTATAAATATCCAATAATAAATATATTATATAAATATAAAAAATCCAGGATAATTACTAAACAGTTTAATTACCTTGTATGTTTCGCTCCTTCTTGTTATGTAGTTTCCATCTTTTGGATGATGGAATATTTGTCTTTGGATAGCTGTTTACATAAACTAGCAATATTAAGTCTAATTTAGAGGTAGAATTAGTATCTGTAATCCTTCTTTTTGTAGTAAACACTAAAACAGAAGCTTATTTTTCTTTTAGAGCTATTTAAAAGTTTTTTTTAAAAATAAAAGATTTGTATATTGAATGAAAAAATGTAAAATTACAGTTTTATTTTGTGCTTAAATTAATGGTTCAGCTTTGATTTTTGCTTTCTTTTCCAAGTGCCACCTACTGGTATTCTTGAAGCTTTCTTTGGTAAAATTTGCCACTTTAGAAAATAAGGCTATACATGCTTCTTTTTATGGGAAACTCCTGTAAAGAAAAAGGAAGGGAATGCAAATGAATTGAGTATTGTGCAAGTTTGTGATTTGGTTAAACTCGTGTCCTGTTACAGATCTGGCCATCCTCTGGATTTTTTTTAATGAAAAGTACTTATCAGAAGGACCCTGCCAAATTTTGTGCCAGTTGCAGTAGTACTGTGTGTACATTTCTTCTTTATTTGACAAACGTGCTACTGATCTAATGCGCATTTGATCACAAATCTTTGCTTAAAAAAGATAGAAAAGCAGTTTTTCTGGAGGTGCTTTTCCTAGCAGTTCCGTTTCAAGAGCCCATAGAGCTCTCCTCTCCCGAGTTTACAATAAGGTTGAGAAGTGGTGATTTTGTGAGGACTGTTACCAAAAATCTTATAAATCACCTCATTTAATAATTTAATCACAATATAAATCCTCATTTATAGAGGAGAGTGCATTCCAGATCCTGCCACTCTGGGCTCAGTGGGAAGGAAAGGCTGCTGCCCCTCTCCCCACTGCTCCTGTACCAGTCCCTCCAGTGGAAAACCAGATGGCTTTCACCACACTCCTGATTGATCGGTGTGGTTCTAGCAGGTCACAGAAGCCATGGGCTTGGTCTCTAGTGCTGTTATTCTGGCTGACTCAGCAGGGATACTTATGGTACTTATGTTCTTTATTCCTGTGGAGCATGCAAGTTAGGCAAATCCGTACCATTTCTCTTAAATAAATAAATATATCTGTTTTTAGCATGCTCAGCAAAGAAATAATAGATTGAGAAAACTGACTGGTGTAGTTGATTCTGTCTTGGCATTATTTCCTCAAGTCATTTGATCTCCTGCAAATCTTAGCACTACCAGCAGTCTGGGCTTTCAGAAGGTGCCTGCTTATTTTATTTTTCTTATTTTGTTTTAATTTTTTTCCTCTAGTTCTTAGCTTCTGAAAAATCACCTATTTCTCCTGCTAAGTCTGGCAGCTTTTTTGTCTGATTCCTTTCATCCTCAGTTTGTATCTTTGAGGAGCAGATTTTGCTAGTTCATGCAGAGCTGGGTACTGTTCTCCAGGTGCTGGAATGCTTTTGTTTTCTTACAGTTTCAGGGTAATTAAATCTTCTAAAATCAAGAGTCTCTTGACATATCTGAATAAGATGATGATAAATAGGCTGTGGTACAGAAACCCTGGTTAGAAATGTTTTTGTAGTTCAGATTAAATAGGATAGCTTTCATTCCTTGTTGCTGTCCTGGCACTGTCCCTTTTACTGTCTCAGTACTGTAGGACAAATAGTCGTGGTATCATAGACCACTCTCCAGAAGCCACGCTGATCTTGGACACTTTTGTATAATTAAAAAAAATTCAAGCATTTGTTTTTACTTGATAAGACTGTGCTTACTGATTGACATACAGAAGCTATTTCTGAACTACAGAAGTAAAAACACAGTGCAAAAATGGGGTTATTTTTCCAGAAAAATATACATAGTTAATGTGTGTCTTTGCAGCTTTTATTCAATTGTTATATATATTATTTATGAGCATTCTAGATTAAACATCTTTGTGCACCCAGAAATTTTGACCTGTGAATTTAATGTGGCTGTTCTGTACTACATATGGTTCCCCTCCTTCCTCCACTGCCCAAGTTTCATCTCTCCCTTTTTCACATCTTTCATATATGTATATTTGAACATCATCAAATAAATCCTGGCTTTGCTTCTGGCAGATTTCCAGTGTGCTCTATTCTGCCAGCTGCTGGAAGCACTGGAGGAAAAAAAAAACTTGTGTCAGTCTCATCACTCCATTATTCAGCACGGGTTGAGATTTTAAGCATGTCAGAATCTATGGGGTAGGACTTTCCTGACTTCCTGTTTCAGTGATGCTGTCTTGTCATGGCTAATGGGCTCCTGAATGAAAAACTAATGAGAGCATCTCTCTTATGAGGAAGGGCTGAGGGAGCTGGGCCCGTTCTTGTTCTGATATGACTGAGGGGGGACCTAATCAATGTTTGCAAGTAGCTAAAGGGAGGGTGTCAAGTGGATGGATCTGGGCTCTTCTCAGTGGTACCCTGCAGTAGGACAAGAGGCAGTGAGCAGAAACTGGTGCAAAAGAAGTTCTACCTGAACACGAGGAAGAACTTTTTTTACTTCTCTGATGACTGTGCACTGGAACAGGTTGCCCGGAGAGTTCGTGGAGTATCTCTCACTGGAGATACTCAAGAACTGTCTGGACACAATCCTGTGCAGTGTGCTCTGGGATGAACCTGCTTGAGCAGGGAGATGATTCAGTGTGGTCCCTTCCAGTCTGACCCATTCTGTGATTCTGAAAAGCAAATAACAATCATGAGGTATAGCAGTTGGGTCGCTGAACATAAAAACTAATGAAGCCTGACTTCGTTAATTGTCAGCACATTAACTGGCCCCTTTCTTCCATTGCCAAGCTCCTGTCCAGAACAGGGCAAAAACTCTTCTCCCAGCTCCTACCTGTCCCTTTTACGAGTGCTGGCAGGTGCAGCAGCCACTGACAGTCTGGCACTCAGATGCTGCCAGCACTTAGTGGGTTGTACTGCAGTTCCTCCATTGCTCTGTGGAGGCTGCAGGTACTGACACTTCCCAGCAGCTGATTGTTGTTAAATTTATAGGAGCATAATTATTTTGAAGAATTTTTGTCTCTCGTAGAATTTAACTAGAATCATCCAACAGGGTTGGAGAGTGTGTGGGCAGATAATGTGATAAAATAAGCTGACTTCCTTCAGAAACCATATGGATAATTTTAAAAAAGTTTTTTATATTAAGTTTTTTAATTGAGTAGTTCAATTTATGCCACAGTGACAGAAAAACTTCATAGTGCTTTGAGATCCTAACTCGTGGGTGTAGTGAAAAGTTATCCCTTACATGAGAGTTTTGCTTCCTAATAAGGTGTGATTTCATCCTTCTAAATAGTTTTATTGCCCAGTTATCTGATAGTACTGGTGGGAATGACCTTGTATATGAGGGTAAAAAAATTTGTAAGCCTTAAATGTATTTCTGTAGCTAGTGTGCTTTTGAGAGTTTCACGTATACTTTATCATCAGATGTGAATCCTTATGCTAGATGCAGGCATGCAATCTGATAGTGGAATTTTGAAAGCTTCAGAAATAGGCTGGGGTGGAAACCTTCAAGGTTTGTGTAGCTTCAGAAGGAGAGAAAGTCTTCCTGTAACATTTCTGTTCTCTGTTTGCTAGTTTGATAGAAAATGACATAACCTTCCTTTCATCAACTAAAAGTAGTCAGCCACAGCGAACTTGCTTCCCCAGTGGAAGTTGTTTTGTGAAACAGATACAAAAATAAAAACTGAGTTCATGTATATTTATCCTCTACAATATTCTCAGCATCCTGATTTGCTCTGTTGAATAGTCACAAGAATTATGTTTTCTACGTGGGTCAAATATAAATTGCTTATTTTCCATACAGCTGTCTCCTTACCTATATACTGTGACATAGAGCCACACCTCCCAAACTCCCCCAAAACAACCAAGAAACCAAATTTTTGTGGTTAGTATCTGCATATCACAGAATCACAGAATGCTAAGGATTGAGAGGGATCTTAAAGATCATCTGGTTCCAATCTCACTGCCATGCAGGGTAAGAGTTGCAGCATGAGACTGATAGGTCATGATTTAATTTCCAAGCTTACACTGCTGATCTGTTCTTTTTTGTTAGCGTATGGCTTCCTTTGGTGCGTGCTTCCCATAGCCTTGTGGTATGTTTGCTATGGTGTGATAAATGCCCACTGGAATGGACTTGCTCCAGAGGTTGCAGATCACACTCTATTCATACTAGGTCATTTCTTGTAGCTGTAGCATTAATGTTTGTTTTTTTTTTGACTGTCTGTGCCCTGTGAGATCCTTCTGGTCTGTATGTGCTTTGATAGTGTGGACAAGCTGCCATACGAAGCCTTGCTTTTTGGATAGAGACTGCTGTTAGTATATGACACTTTATTTTGACCTTATATGCCTGTTGGGCAAGTCAGCCTCACTTGTTATTGCTTTCTTCCTTGAGGGTAAAGCAGTTTTCATCTCTTGGGACATGAAGTCAGCTTCTGGAAACTTACATTAACAGCCAAATAGAAAATGTAGTTGAAGTGGAACAAAATGTGCTTATGGACAACAGAGGACAAATACAATTTAAAACAAAATTGTTCAGGGACACAGCAGATGTGCCCCTATCTTCTGGTGGAGTAAAGCTGTCCTAACAGTATTGGGGTATCAAGGCATTTGTTGGTCTAGAGGAATGCTGATGCACGTAGGGTAGGGTGTGCAGCTGAAGTGTAATAGTGATGCTAGCTAGGTGCACTAGGTTTTCTGGGTAGGTATCATTGTATTGAGGGAGAAGACTATCAATGCTTAGGGCAGCAGTCCTTGGGAGGCAGAGCTGGAACAGCTGATGTTGTAGCAGATATTTAGGCCATGACTTTTTAAACTTTGGAAAAAGCCAGCCTTCTCCTTGAAAGGATGGTGCTTGAATGAGAACATGGGAAAACTGCTCTCAGTTTGCCTAAGGACAATGTCCTGTGTCATTTGGGAGCTGTTACTGTCTTTTGAAGCGATTGGCTTTGCAGCAGTGAAGCTGTTCCTGCCCCTGCCATGACAACACAGGGAGGAAGCTGCTTTGCTGCTGAGCAGGTCTGCAGCACTCACCTGGAGCAGCGGCCTGCTGACACTTCTGTGAGCTGTGTGCTCTGTCCCTGGGGCTGCCTGGAGCTGCCTCTGGGCTGGCTGTGCCCACGGCAGGGTGGGGCTCAGAGCCTGGTGGGCAGCAATGTATGGCCTTCACACCTGCCTTGCTTGTTTGAGTGGACAAGCCCTCCACTGCAAAACTTCAAGTCAGCAAAAGGAAGGACATAAAGTTAGTGCCCATCTCTCGTTTACTGTCTGTCCATATCTGAGCATTTCTTTTCTCTCTCATGAGGAATAACTCTCCTCGTAATCTCATCAGAGGCAACATATTGGAGGGTGGTGTGGGTTTGATGGGTGTGTTGTTCCATTTGTTCAGTATTTCTTGCCAATCACTTTGGATGACGCTTGTTTGTGCACGTTATTTCCATTGTCATCTAATTAGCATATTTGTGGTTAAGACGTTTTAGAGATGCTCGACCTGCTTCAAACTTCATTTTCCTTTTGGGTTGCAGAAAACTCTGGTTTGACTGGGCTTTGGGACTGTGTATTTGGCTGCCCCCTCAACCAAGGACGGAATTTTGTAGCCTCTTGCTGGGGCCATGTATACTTTGACTTCCTGTGAAGCACACACAGTGGCCCTTGCAAAGCATTTGTGGGCTTCTGCACCTCTCCTAGAGTGTTTCGTGTGCAGAGGTAACACTTGAAGAATTACCAGAGCTGTCTGAGAATGTTAAGCCAGGTGTTCTGAGTACTTAACCTGCAAAATTCCTATTTTCATTCTTTCCACCAGCTGTGCTCTTAGACTAAGCCATGCATGATTTTGATATTGTTGATCATATGAGTTTAAGTACATAGAAGCATAAGAAATTTTCCTTAAAACTTCTTTTTTTTTTATATAGACTCCAGTACCTCAGAAATAAAATTCTGATTGTTTTTGTGAAACTCCAACTTACTTGGTAAAGGAATTTTGGAAATTTCAAGTCGTGTAGGAACAGTTAGTGTTGAGCCAAAAGCTCGAAAACACCCTGTGTTGTCTTTCAGGTCACTTGGGTTGGAGATATATCCATGGATCTCATTGTTTGGTTTGATGGCCTGGTAGCAGGACCACTTTTGTGAAGTGACATAATTTCAAGTAGAAGTGGAGCTTCTCAGTATTGCATTCAAATGAGCTAATGGTGGTTCACAGTGCGCTGGGAAAAATGAGCAATGCTTGTTTTCTCATCAGGTACCAAGGGCCCAGAGAAGAGAGATGGCAGAGTGTGAGAGCATTCTGCTGCATGGCATAAATTACCATTAAATTCTGCTTTGATCCTTTTTTATTAGTATTATTTCTGCATGCCATATATTAAATATATGATAATTACATATTTGGAGATGAAATGTGTTTTAATATCCTGTCTGATGTTCTCTTTGGAATAAAAAAAAGAAGGTAATATTGTTAGCATTTTGCTGATTTGCTGTTGGATCTAGGAGTTAGGGATGTTGTCATAGAATCAAAGGTAACAAAAAGTATAGACAACAATAAAACAAAATACTCAGAATTTTCATAGAATGGCTTTCCTCTGAATGTTCCCTTTGAGCAGTTAAGCTGAAAAGAAATTAAAAGGAGACTAAAACTTAATTAGCTACTGCAACATGGTGGAGTCTGAGTTTATTCAGTGCTTTAAGCTGTGTCTCTGGTCAAGCATGAGAACACAATGACACCATTTATAGATGTTTGTAGTAGAGACCAAATATTTTGTTTGGTATTTTTCTTTCATTTTAAGCAAAAGTTAGTTTTCTCTTAGACAATCTAATTTTCTATTAGGCAGAACTTGAGCTGTGTTCAAGATTATTCTGAATTAAAAGAAAGTGCTTTCCTGTAAATTAAAAATGGATGAAAATAAGCATCTATTTCACCAAGTTGCTGCTTGTTTTTACGACATCCTGGGACAGCATATATTCCCTGCTCTTCTGTTGTGCTTTACTGCTGCTCACACAGACTCACAGGTGGAGTCAGGCATTTCTCTTGCTGTGGCTGGCAAAGCTCAAAGCTGCTGATGCTCCATGACACACTGATCCCTGTGGCTGTGCAGTGGCTGCCCTTGGGGAAAGCCAGCTTCTTCCCTATTAGTTGCATTGATGAACTGCAGCTCAGCAGCTTTCTTTAAATAAATAAAAACATCTGAAATTTTCCTTTGGTTCTGTTGAGATAGCAGTTTGATATGTAACTGAAACAGTAAATGTTTGGAAAAACCAGAAACGTGGGAAAAAGAGCTATAGCTGCTGAGTCTGCATGGCAGTCCATTACCCATGCTTTGGTGGGTACCTAGGCATTTGTTACACCTAACAGACATCTAGTCATCTTCCAAGCATTTGCCTGAGCTCACGTTTCCTCCTCAGTGTGTGTTTTGTTGGTTTAGGGGTGTTGGTTGGTTTTTGTTGTGTTTTTTATGTTTGCTTTGTTTTTTTCATTTGGTTTTTTTCCCCCTCTTAAGGTCTAATCCTAATTGAATGTAAATTATGCCACCTTGCCAGGTGTACATATAAAAGTAAGGACTGGGAGGTTGTAAAGGGTTAAATATTCGTACCCTGGTTTTCCAGGATCCTTTGTTTTTATGGCTTTTTGCTAGTCTTTGCCTCAAACACCTTGCCTCTTTTCCCTTTATATATTCTTGGATCCTTTGTAAACTCACGGGCATTCTTTTGCCATTTAATTTGTTAAATTTTCACATATAGGAAGCATGCCCAACTTGACTGCTCTTTTTCCTGCAGCATAGTGCATAATGTCCAGTGTCACTTTCTCAATTATCATCTGAACTTTACAGGAAAATCCATACACTCCAGATTTGTTCAGGCAGGCATGTGCTGGCCTGTTAAGTCTTGCTTTATGGAAGGCTGCATTCAGTTCTTGTCTTATTGATCAGAAAGCATCAGATGGCCTTACTATCGTTCATAATTCTTTACAGTCGTAAAGATTAACATAAATTGAAAGAGAAAATTCTGGAAATAGTCAGATTCAAATACTGTGTTGAAAACCTTTCTTGTAGTAAGATGAGTGTAACTGCCTAATCTTTCATATCTAAGTTTTTTTACTCTGCATAAATTGAATTCATGACCATAATCAGAGGTGGTGTGTTAACTAAACAGTTATCAGCAAGTAGATGGGGGAGGCCATATAATTAGTTTGGGCAAATCAGAGTAGCAGAAGCAGTGAACCTTGCTTATAATAATTTATTGCAATACACATTTGTGCAAGGGGTAAATACGCATTTAAATTGTCCTTGTGTTGGGTAGGCACGAACTGCAGAGCCTTTTCTGAGGATTGCAGGGAGGGAAATCTTGGATGATTTAATCAAAAGTATCCATATACCCTCCAAGATAGTCCTTTTAGTCTTTGACTTGGTAGTTCATAGTGTTACTAGAGAAGTATCTGAAAGTGCCTGGGAGCCTTTAGGCGATGCACCAGAGCAAGTATGTGGCATAGGCATATTTTGCTTTCCCTTTGAAATGCTGAAATACCAAAAAAACCCAATGTCTTTCCACTAATAAGAGAAGGAAAAAAAAGGATAATTTCATAGGTTTAAATGTAAATAGTAATCCAATGATATGATTAAAGAGGGCAATTGACACCATGTTTGTGTGGTGCTGAAATTTTTATTTCAGTAATAAATGAGCAGTTATTGGCTGTGGTGCTTTGACTCTGGCAGGATGCCAGTGTGCACCAGAGCTCCTCTGTTGCTGCCCTCTGCAAGTGGACAGAGGATAGAAAATATAACAAAAGGCTCATTAATTGAGATCAGGACAGGAAGAGATCACTTATGAATTACTGTCCTGGGCAAAACAAACTTAACTTGGGGAAATAGATTTATTACCAACCAAACAAAAGAGAATAATGAGAAGTAAAATCTTAAAACCACGTTCCACCAACTGCTTCCTCCTTCCTGGATTCCACCTCCTCCCCACAGTGGCACAGGGAGAAGGGAATGGGGGTTATGGTCAGCTCAGCACAGGCTGTTTCTACCACTGTTCAGAGAGAGGGGTTCTTCCCCAGCTCCAGAGTAGCGTCTCTCCCACAAAAGACACTTGTCCGTGAAGTTATCAAATGTCAGTCATTCCCACAGAGTGCAGTTCTTCACAAAAGAAGAGCTGTCTGGCATTGGGGCTGTTGGACATGGGGGAAGAAGCTTCTGGTAGGTTCTCACAGAAGCCGCCAGCCCTGTAGTCCCCTGCCACTAGCAAAACCTGTCTATGCAAACCCAGTACGCTGGTGTAGGCATAAAATCCTGAGTTGAGCATTTTGGCAGACTCGTGTGTGTTGTGATGTGTAAGAACAAAAAAGGTGGAAAAAACCAGAACTGATACCTCCGCAGAACTGCATCTCCAGGTCTGGTCTGTGGCTGTCCTCACTTTCACCATCCTGTGCCTCATCTCTGGCTGGTGCCCTGTGTCTCTGGGTCAACTGCAGGTCAGATTTCCCTCCTGCTGCTTTTTGTGCTTTGCTGAAAGGATTTTACTTTAGAAGAGGGAAGCTCTGGGGCTTTCTTTCATTGAGCAGACCTTCTGACCTTGGAAAACCCCACTGCTTCCTGGCCCTGCTGCTGCCTGAGGAGGGGGACTTCAGCATATGCCACCGGGTCTTGTGGTGGGTCCTGCTGCTCTGCTGCCCAGAGAGACCCTCTGGTTTTGAAACCACACCTGTGCTCACATTGCCTTGCCGCCCCTTCTTCTTATCTTCCATGAAGATGAGGGGAAAAGGGACTCCCAGGTGGACTGGTTGGAAGAAGGGACTTACCTGCCCTTCCTCTGGGACCATTTGAGCATTTCAGCCCCTTCACCTTGACGCTCCCTTAAGTACAGTGAGGTGAGGTGACAGCCTGAGGGCTGCTGACATGAAGTATTAGACCAGCTCGGGTCTTTGAGGGAGGAGCAGAAAGGCTTTGTCTGTCTGTGGTGCAAGTGAACTGTAGCGAGCTAAAAAACCGTACTGGAATATAGAGGTTTTGTTATCTATGCTATTCTCCCTCACATATTTTCCTAAAATATTTGAGAAGGTGTCATTTGTGTCTGGGAAGGGTGAGGCATTTGATCTCAGATTTGTGCTGAGAAGAAGATGGGCATCCCTCAGACAGAGGATGTAAGAAAGTCTTGTGAATCTCATCTAGTGCTGGGTTACAGTGTTTTTATTTTGCTGTATTGTTTTCTTCTCAGCAATTTTTAATGAAGTGTCTTCTGTATATTTTGTAGTACTCATTAGTGGCAGTGCAAGTAAAAGAGAAATGATGATTGAAAGACAATCTCTGACCTAAAGAAGTCTGTATCATGCACTTGCAAATACAGAAGGAAATTAATGTGCTTGGCTTCCTAATGTATAAAATGTATGTAGAATATATGGAAATTTATTTTTTAAGTGGAGAAAGGCATTCCAAGTGAATAAAGTAGGTATGCATATTTGCCTCTGATAGTAAATTCTATTGGATGACTTTTTCTCTAAACTGAATCACAGTAGTTTACAGCATTTGTTACCAGATAATATGTTTTCCCTTGGTAGAAATCATATCATAAAGTCTCAAATTGGGATAATTTGATACAGCTAAAGTAGAAATAAATTATATCTGGCAAATCTGTCATAAACTGTAAGGTTTAATAGAAGCTCAATGCAAGCTTTCATGACTTTGTCAAAACCAATAATGTGTCAGCAACTAGTTCTAAAGCTGGTTAGGTTGTACTACAGGACTGCAAAGGTTAACAGGTTTTTAAGACCCAGCTGTGAAGCTATATGTGTTTTAAAATGCCTTTAGCAGAAGGCATATTATGACTGATTAATGGAAAGATACTGTGTATTGATACTTGTTTGAAAAGAATGTTCTTTTACAGCTACTTTAATAATTCCTTTATTGAAATGCATTACTGAATGTGACAGTGGGACTGGTTAGAACTTGGGCATGAGGAAAGTAAAAACCATATTCTGTTTGTGTGTTTCTAATGAAGTAAATTCAGTGTCAAGACATCCTCATAATAGATAAGGCAGAATAACCATAAAACGTAATGAGACTTTCAACACTGCACTACAATTCTTGATCCATAGGTGACACACATACAGAATCAAAGGTTTTGTCACTGACAACCTTGTAGCAATGTTGGGATATCATGGCTTTGTAGCAATCAGATGAGGAGAAATATTTCTGTTAAAAGAATGTTATAGAATTATGAAAGTGCTTCATAGGAATCTTTCTTCATTAAAATTCAATACAATCTGTGTGAATTCAGGGAGAATTATATTGAGTAAAAAGAATGGCCCAGTAAATACATTTCTGAATTTTTAAAATTAAGAATTTTAATTTTTGACAATTGGAGCCACCACAAAAGAGAAAACAAAAGCACTGTCCACCAAACAAGGAAAACTCATGTCTCAAGATGACTCAAGAACAATTATATGTGCCCTAACTGAAGTTTTGTACCAAGCTAAGTAAATTTGACATGATCCCCTGATTACTGTGAAATGTCCTTGATACTTGGTTGTTTTTTGGGGATGGAAGGAGGTTTTCAGGGAATTATGGCTTAAAAATAGAATAGCAATGATACTATGCACAGACTAACACACAGTTTTAGTATTTGTGAGGGTTATTAATAGTTGTTAATGTTTAGTTGATGGTTGGTTTGCTTTGATTTATCATAAACCCCACAGCTAATGAAATAGGCCCTCTTTAGGTGTTGAGGAGGTGGAAAGGATGAAGTGGAATGTACCTGTTGAGTTATGTATGTACCTGAAGTGGTATATACCTATGTGTTCTGAAATCAGTGTAAGAAGTCCAATACTGAGAGTTCTTAATGTAAGCAGTGATACCTATTTACTTTAAAATGCAACTAGAGTTCTAATGTCAGAATAATAATAAAAGTCAGGACAGATGTTTCTTTCGTAATAAATTCATAAGTTTTCTTTCTTAGGCACATAAATTTAGGCAAATGATTTGTGAAACAAACTGTAAAATTGATGTATGTCAGACATCTGGCTCATGCTTAACTTTTAGCTTGCAGTTGGTATTTTATGCATGACAGCAAACAGGTGATCGTGATTGAGTGTCTTTCAAAAACATCAGCAAAAATTACAGGTTTCTGAAACTCTAATGGTAAGGAATGACTTACTATAATTGATGTTTTCTCCAACTCTTTAATGATCATAATTTCTAAGACATATTTTATGTTTTATTTCAAGCTTGAAAATCTGGTAATTCTGAGATAGGAAGCTGTATGCTGAAGTGGAAAGGGATGAAAGTGTCAATGAGCTGCTTGATATTTATCTTGTTTTTCTATATGAAATTCAGTGAAAATGTTGCAGAAATTAATATGATTTGTCACCTGCTTTGAATTACAGAGGGTTTAATCAAAATCTTTCCAGTACCTATGTGACCAAGCTGAGCTGTGTGATGGTTGTCCCTGTGCTGGTCTCTTGAGGGGCTTGAAGTAGTTGGGTTGATTTTCTCAGGGTCTGACAGTCTCAGCATGAAACATGACAGCTGTACTTCTTTTCATTGAAAACTTAGAGTTAGTAGGGCCTCATTTTTATGTAGATTAGATTATGTAAGGTATTTATACAGTGTAGCAAGTGGAAGGCTTGTTTTGAAAGAATGGACTTGGATTCGGTGGCTTTGTCAATGTGAGGGACTCACAAAAGAGATTTTGCTGTAAGGCTCAATTGTAACAGGGTCATTCTTATCTCCTGTTAGTGAAGCTGTGCAGGAAAAACTTACTCTTAGAGCAGGAGAAAACATATATGTGGAAGAGCATAGCTCCTCTAATCCATTGTTTCAGAGAATTCCTCTGGAGGAGAGAAGTCTCTACGGCCAGAAGCCTGGGCTTCATTTATTTGATTTAAACTGGCAGTTAGGTGAAATGTGTAAATAGTATCGGGAACTGTCTCAGGTATCCCCTCTTTCAGCAAAGTGCTCCTGTCGCTAAGATACAAATTGCTTTGTGTTTTCTTTTTGTGGCTCCATGTATTCCCTGTTTTTCAAAGCTGATCTGAAAGACTAATGTCTTGCCTCTTTTGCTTTGCTTTCAGTTCTGTCTGGTCCTTCCGTCCTGCCTGTCCTTCTGTTCTGTCCTTCCTCCCTCCCTCGGAGCAATTTCATGTGTCTTGGTGTCCTGAGTGTGGGCAGAGTACCCTGCTCACCTGGCACTTGTTGGATCCTGTGGCTGACACGCTGGGTCTCCAGGCTCATCTTGTGTGCTGCTTTGGAAGCCTAGACATAAACTGCAGGGCTATAGATTTGCTCCTATTGGAGCGAGGCTCTTGAAAGTTTTATATCTCCACCGTGTGAGGATCTAGTCCTTTATTAAACTCCTCTCACCATTAAATGGCAGGGGTCGTGTTTCTTTTATTGGGCTTTTAAGCAGGCTTCAGAGAGTCCAGTCTAAGGAATTTCTTGCTGAAGAAGCAGTCTTACCACAGCATCGCTGCTTGTGTCTTTTTGGAAACCTTGCTCTGGAGGGTGAAGCAATGTTTTTTGAAAATAATTATGATATGTCTTTATTCTGGTAAACCAGGATGTGAAGGTGCTTGGCACTTGGTTTTAACATTTTTACAGAATCAACATTTTTACAGAATCAGAATTAACTACTGAACAGACTAATGCATCTGCTGTGTGCTAATAATAATGCTTCTATGAAAATTGTCTCAAATTTTCATTTTAGGCATAAAAAAATTTCCCTAGAAAACTCTGGCATACTGTTTACTTAGGAAGGTGTTCTTCCCATTTTAGTATTTGCTCTACTTGCATCTGCTGACAAGTATCACTGGGAAGAGCAGAGTGTTAGTCAACATTTGATTGTGATGCTTTCACAATGTGACAAGGAATCAGAATGTGTATGGACGATGGGCCTTAGTTCAGAAGGGAAGTCAGGCAGGCACTCGTATTGTCTTTAGCAGTGTTGGAAAAGCAGAGAGTAAACTGTACACACACAAAAAAAAATAATAATGGGCCAACCCTTTCTCCATAACCTCTGGGGAATAGGAACAGTCACTGTCCAAATGTAATCTAGTTGGACTTTCAGTCTGTTGGCTGTTTGGCTCTGTGTGCCTCTCGGCCAGTCTGAGAAAATTAGCGTGAAATGGATGTCTGTAATCAGGGTGACTTTGGTTCTTTGTTAGTCTCTCTCTTTCACCCTTTTCCCATGATAGATAAAGGAAAATTTGTGTTTAATTATAAGAAAAATATTTTCCCTTGGTCTCCTAGGTTAAGAAATAAAATCATACAATAAGCTCACGGATTCTTGGAGACATCACCGCTTTAGACAACTTGTCATCTTACACAGATTGACTTCCATGGCCAGTTACATGGTTTGGATGCACTTGGCAAATTCAAAGTGTAATGTGGAAGTCAGGGTAAACAGTTCTGGATGATAAAGTATAATTGCAGTATATAATTTGTCAGCAGTAATGCTTAACTGTTTTCATTGAAATTGTACTAGTTCTAATAATTAATGTGGAATTTCATGTTACAGCTAAGTTGTGTGGATAATGTATCACAACAACATCCATTCAGTTTTGGCTCAAAAAGAGCTCTATCAGTCAGAGTAAAAATATTCCAGTTGCAGAGAATAGGAGAGAGAACAGATGACTGTGCAGAGGGCAAAAGTGATGAAACAGGGATTTAAATTTTTCTTAAAGAACCACCAGCTCTTGGTTCCCCATGCTGGGATGAGTGAAGGACAGAGCTGTCCACTGCAGAAACTTGCAGATTGCCCTGCTGCCTTGCTCTCGTCTCTGCTTCCTAAAGCTGTCCCCTCTTTTCTCAATTCCTGTTACAGCATTCCTTCAGGATGAAAACATGCTCATAGAACACAGCTTGCACCATTCTGTATCAAACTTACTTAGTTTGTTCTGTGCATTCCAGTTCCTCTTGCACTCAGTAGCAGAGGGTAGGCTGCCATCTCTTTTCAAAGCAATGATGTTTTCTAGTAACTGTACTGGAAAAACAAGAATGGTCTTCGGGGAACTAGGATTTAGCTTGTCAGAAGACACTACTGGGTTATCAGTAATTCAAATGCCTTTTTTCCCACTGGAGTCTGACAGGATTGAAAATAGAAACTGTCAGCCTCCTGATTGTCTGATTATGTAAAACCATCAGTAAAACCAAAACAAACCAGGTATGATAGGATTATGCATGTGCATACATTTTTCTTGGAGATATTTTTATAAGGTTTATAAAGGAAAGAAATTCACTTCCAGGTGTAGATCTTAGTGCTTTGGAGAGTGGGGGGGGAAAAAAAACAACCAGCTGTAAGTCTTCCAAATGCAAACTCATATTTTTGATGCTGTTACAGGTTACAGTGGTAGTCTTTGAGGTTGATCAAAATAATAATAAAATGTTTAATCATTATAAAACAAAATGTTTAATCATTATAAAATGAGACATCTTTGGCAAAGATATGTGATTTATAAGACAGGAAGATTTTCAGCTGTTGCCCAAATGAAAACAGAAATAAATTATTTGGAGGATCCTCTACTAAAGGAATGTTTGGTTTTGTATCAGCTCTGGTCTGCTTGTACAAAATTTGTATCAGAAACAGTGAGAGATGGGCAGGTACAAATCCATGACACTGTTGTTACCCCAGAGGGCTGTGATCTCCTAATTCTAGTCTGACAAAATGAAGAAATAGTTACAAAGCCTTCATGTCATTGCTATATGTAGTGTTAATACACAGCTAGGAAACTTTTTATAACTTTAAGCTCTCAGTCAGGAATACTTCTGCACCCAATGTTTAATATTGCTGCTTTGCTTTTTGCTCTCGGGTACTCTGCTTAGAGTGACTGTTTCCTCTAGTGGTGAAGTGAACCTGGAACGTAATTAGACTTAAAATTCTTCAATTTCAGTGTGAAAGGAGGTTTTCTTAAGGGAAAAAGATACAGTGTTACTTCTCATTGGAATATGTGCTGTCTTAAAACATACTTTCACATTTAAAACAATAGCCTTTAGGAAGTAAACTGGAGTAAGTACGTTTAAATATCACTTGTGATATTTAAAAAATAGTTTGCAATGTCCATTTCAAATGATCAAGTTGCACTTTGCTTACTTATAAGTACAAATTACTGGTTTTTTCATTCACTTGTCAATAAAATTTAAGCCTGGGCAACCTCATGAAATAAAAATACATGTTAATAAAGCCAGATTACTACTTAGCATGCAGGGTGTTATTGCCACTGAAGTACCGATAGACCTGATTTAGAGAAATCTGTTTTTTCATAGACTCTGGTTTAGCAAGTTTTATGTAAATGAAAAAAAAAAACATTTTTGAGACAAAACTGGTTTTTGACAATACTGAACAGGTTTTCTGAAGAGTGAATTTTATTCTTTTTTAGTGAAAGTGGGAATGAGTCATTTTTATGTGAAGACCTTACAGGTGGCCTGTAGTTCAATCCCAGGCCTCTGTCACTCCCTGGGGCTGCATTGCAACTGTTCTTTGCAGGTTTGTATTCCTGCCTTGAAGGATGGATGAGCAGCCTTGATCCCCAGGGCCATCTGCAGTGCAAGGAGAGACAGCACCAATGTCCCAAGAGGGTTGGTTTCTGAAGGCTAAGCCTAAAAGACTGGCCATGACTGTCAAATTCATGCTAGCTTTGTTTCACTGTGCTATACTCTGAAAAGTTACTCTCGTTATAATTGCATTTTGTGAACATGATTAAATAATTACCCCAAAGTTCATGCTGATTTTGACCCTAAATAAAGGATCTGTCCAATCAGCTGTCATACAAGTACATTATTAAAAGAATAATCAGCTTCATGGACTGAAATTAAACTAGGGAGTTGACAAATTTTCTCTTTAGAAGAAGCCCCAAACAAATTGAAGAATAAACAACCAAGCAAAAATCCCAACAAAACCCCCAAATGAAATGAAAAATGCTGAACTCAAAACCTGCCAGCAGTCTGCTTCATCTGATTTCGTTAGGTTTGACCAAGGGAATTTGTCCTTCGGCTTGTTTATTTTTCCTTAGCAGTCCTCTTTCAAGGCAACAGATTCCAGCAAATAATATTGTGTACAGTGAAGGATCACATACCTTCTGCTTTGATAATTTTTAAAGATCCTCAAGTACAGGGTTTTTAAGAGTAGAGAATCAAAGCAACGTCTCAGCTGATGCTGAGAGAGTTTGACTAAAAGTGCTCTGTTGTCCCCTGAAGTTTTTTTCTGCACAATACAGACGTTCTTTTTGGTTTTGTTTTTTCCTTTTGGGATTTTTTTTTTTTTTTTAAGATAAACTTTACTGTGTGTTTCCTGCTGCAGATGCTAACGATCTGAAGAGTTTTAGTTCCTGTACTGTATTGACTCCCTTAATTTCAGCAGGGAGAAACAGATCATATAGGAAAGACTGGGGAAAATAAAAGTGGAGAATAAAAAAGCAGATCCTGTGAATATCCTTTTTTTTTCCCCCAAAAAGGATCAATGAAGCTTCACATGAGAACCTAAAAAAATCATAATTCAGCTGCTGTTACACTTTGAAAGCTGAAGAGCTTTCGTGGGTGTTTCGCAGTCACGCCTGAATGGAAAGAGTTATCACGTAAGGTACTATAGGAAACTGCTTTAGAGTTTTACGTTTATTGTTAGTCTGTTCACTGGATGAATGATTGAGGTGTGGGATTAACCTACTGCACAAAGTATCTGAGAAATAAACTTCCTAAACAGACTGTCAACAGCATTCATCATCCTCTATGGCTTGAGTTCAAGAAGTAAATTTATTTTTGGATGTCGATGGTTAATTCTTATGTGCAAGCTATGAATTCAGATTGTTGAAGGAATGTGTTTCTGGAGGTGAATCTATTTTACAGAGAACCTGTTTTACAACTGCCATGCTATATAATTTTCACAGTTTCAGAGTAGAGAGGTTTTGACATGTCAAATTATTGATTGAAATAATCTGCCTTTTTCCAAGAGCCTGGGAGTCAGGATGACTTGCTTGTGCTCAAGCTCTACTAATGTTCAAATAGTCTTGTCAGACCAACTATGCTTGGTTTTGTTTTCCTGCAAAAATCAGTGGGAGCGCAGAAAAGCTAATGGAGAGCATACATGAGCTGATAAAGAATCAGTCTTTATTACTTTCACCTCTCAGAAACTGACTTCGGCTCAAAGTAGGGTAGCTGGAGCTGAGCAAAGCAACTGTAGTGTACAGGAGTTTTTGGGAATCTGTCTTGTTCTCATGGGCTCTGCTGCAGCCAGTGGCTTTAGAGAAATGCAGGGGGAAATCAGAGCTTGGGGAGTCACCTGTGAGTAATGTAGCTTTATTATACAAATAAGAATGATAGAAACAGGATATCATGGTTATTATTTTAATGGAATCGGGGCTTTAGTTAGCAGAAGCTTTGTCTTCTGCATGAAAACAGCAATACTTCCTCAACAGATTACTCAAAAAACTGTCTTCTCAAATGGAGTGCAGTGTATTGATTTAGACATTTATTTTTGCACAAATCAGTTTAATTTCCAGTTTATGCTTCTGAAGCCCAAAGGAGATATCAGGGCATAACTCTGTAGAAGTATCTTTTCTCTTTATATTTTTTCATTTACCTTTTCTTTTGGAGCAAAGGAAGTATGCTGCATTCTGTGGAGTGTTAGTTGTTTCTGGTGGCTGTCTTCAGAACTGGGATTTAGTTTCCTGTTGTGGCTGGCATTTGTCCATGTAAATGCTGGCTGGAAGGAGGCATGGAAACCTTTGCTTCTTGTTAAGACAATGCACAGCTAGATTTTCAAGACCTAACTGATATTTTTTCATCAAAATAACTTAGGTTTGTCTATTTTCCTTGTTTAACATGCAAATTAGCTATTCAGAATGTTTTGCTGCTCCAAAATTCTCTCAGTAGAGAACATTAATTTGCAAGCAGCATCAGTAATTTAGCAGCATACATTTCACGGTTGGCAGGGCTGGTGTGACTCCAGAGAAATATTTGTACCTTCTATAGTTAGATCTGTGCATGTTCATTTTGTAATTGATGAAATATCACAGTGGGTAAATCGGGTACATGTAATATGACAGCAGCATCTTTCATTACCTCAAAATCTTGGGGATTTCTTCACTCCTTCTGCCATTGCTGTAGAGACTGGAGAACTCCATCTTCCTCCTCCTTTTAAAATGGAGATTAGATGCACTTGCCATTATTGAAGTAGTCAGAAGAGTACAGCTGCAGTGTTGCTAACCACCTGCAGTGTTGTCAAACCTAAGCATTTGAAAAATTGCAGTGTAAAATTAATTTCTTTGCTATTTGAAGTTTATTTTCCTGTTAGCACAATGTTCTCCAGCATTTTTATGACTGTGAAAATGAAAACTTGATAGTCACCTAATCTGATAAGAAGTTTGCACATGATGAAATTATGAGTAGTATTTGAGATATATCCTCCTGGGATAACCTCTGTGAAGTGTCCATACCTGCAGCCCATTTCATTTCATGTAATAAAGAAACTGAAAAAGTGTGAAGCAGTAGATTGAATTCTTCATTGCTTAATGAGAGATGTTACATTTGTAGTAGGAACTAGTTTTCAGGAGAAGAGATGCTCCTGAGAATGGGTTTATATGTCTGGTTTAAAACACAGAAACACTCTGGTAGTACTCAGTTGCATGAATAAGAGTATATTGGAGGAAGAGAAGTACGGATCAGTGTTTCCAAAATTTCCCAGTGGTGCAGCAGCACAGTAGCAGCGTCCCATGCCTGCAGGGTGCTGAACCCTCCTGTGCTGTGCATGCATCCCTCCTTGGGAATGCAGGGAACTGCCTCTGGGTGCTGTGCTGGACACACCTGGCTGCCTTTCCTGGCTCTTGCATAGTAGGAGTAAGTCATGGGAAGAGAGGTTGAAGTGCTGTGAGACCTCAGATATCGTTAATGTGTGCTTGGAGGAGTAAGTGCTACTTACAGGGTGGGGTTTTCCCTGTATTGGCAGCTCATGTTACCCTTTAGTGGCAAAAGCAGAGCAAATGTATCTTCTCTAGGTCAAAGTGGACTTTTAGATGCTTGAAAAGCAGGTCTGTTTAGGGTCTCTAAGGAAAGAAAATTCTTAATGGATAAGGGAGGGACAGCTTGAGAGTGATTCAGTTGATAAGAACAGAGTAAGAATAACTACAGTTAAATCAAGTGCATCCCTGTTTATTTATTTCAGTTCAGACTCTGATGAAGTAATTATGTTGATACATTAACCCAGAGATTTGCTGTGAACAGCCATTTCATTGGCTGTCTCCAGGGACTGCTTTATTTTTTTCCTTCTTGTATTAACCTAAAATATATTTTAAAGAAAAAAAAAATAAATCAGGTGTTTATGACAGACACTGTAAGCTGGAGCAAAGTAAACTCTGAAAATTGGCAGCTTTCTTTGCAGTCTGTGGCATCACTGGTTGTTAATGAGGGAATGCAGTTAAAATGCATATTAATATTTAATTGAAGAAGATTCATGTAAACCCCAGCTGTGACCATAAAAATTGGTGCTTTTTTCTGAGAGAAATAAAAGCAGTGGTTCCCTATGGTCTCATTTGATTTCTTTATTCACCAGCCACCCTTATGTTAGCATACATCTGTGTTGCCTTTTGTATACTTGCAGAATGGAATATGCAGTCCTCAGTGTTATTTTGGTTTAAAATGCTAGTGACAAAATTGCGTGTTGTAGGACTGCTGATGCTCAAAGGTTTTAAATAACCGTCACGAGGTTTTCTTTGTCATACTGGTGGTTGGAAGAACTGTACATAAACAAATGTACAGCAGATGGCAGTGCACTGTAACTGTAGAAGGGGAGGTTTGGGTAGAATAAATGTATTCATTTAGGGGTTTGTCCCTATGTAGGGAATCTGTGTTTTCTTGTAAACAGCGATAGAAATCAGAAGGCCTGTGTATTTTAATGCAGAATTATGTGAACTTGTGTAAGATACACGTCAAGTAAAGCTTCCATGATCTTTTACTGGTTGCGCTCACTGCTGTTTCCAGTGATTTTTCATCTTTTAGTGATCTGCTGCTAAATACCTAAGAGCTTGGGTGTTGCTGAGAAACGCTGAAACTAAAGTCAGGCAACACAGAGCTTTCTTCTGCTGCAGGCTGTTCTGCATTTCCACCACTTACATTTGTGTATTGAAAAGGCTTTATAAACCTGATGGCTTTTCAGGGGGGATAGCTAAAAATTACTCAGTGTCACTGTCTTTCTGTCACCTCATTGGAATTTGCCCCTTAACTGAGCATAGCCCTGATTACCTCTTGTAGTGAGTTGAGTTGACAGCGTTTTGTGCTCCACAGCACTAGAGTCCTTGCGAAGAATCTAGAATGGATCTAGTGGATGCATGGTTTTGTCATTCAAAATTTGGTAAGTTGGGTCAATATTTTGTGCATCTCATTTAAAAAAAAAAGAAAGAAATTAAATGGTTAGAGATTTTAGGATGATTTCAATTTCTCTTCAGAAAGTGGACACTACCTCTCCAAACACTGAGCTACAGCCAGTGACCTCCTCCTTGCAATGCTTGGTGGTGTTACTTAGCTGCAGCCTGGTTCTTCTGCTTCCTAAGGGGACTTAGGATCGAGTCATGAACAGAGCTGGGTCTTAGGGAGTAAAACTGAAATTCAAGAGGAGACATCAGCCTTTTCAGAACCCATAGACCTGAAGCACAAAATCAGCAGGTGTGCTGGTGATGCTGGTAAACTTACCAGTCCAGGTCCTTTTGGTTGGTCAGGAACATCTCTCATGGTTATAGCTAATTTAGAAATAATTTTCTATGGAGGACTGTAATAGTATATTACTTCGTATGCTTCATCATGTCCGAGGTGGCTGTAGTTCTCAAATAATCTTTAAAGTAACAATATTTAATATTTCTTAGAATACTAACTTTGCATCATAAGCAGAACTTTAAGTCAGTGGAAGGTGTTTGATTCTCATGCATTTAATTATATAGGAGTTAAAAAATATACATGAAGATCAATTTTATTTGCTGCCTCAATGTTATCAGAAGCAGAAATTTGAAATGGAATGGACCAAGAATGTGGTGAATGCAAGGAATGACGTTTTGTTGTCAACAGTCATGGTGTGGTGCACATAAGGTCCTCTAAACCTGGACAAGTACTGCTTAAGAAAGTTTTCTTTTATGGGTGCTAGTGTGCTTCAAAGAGATTAAATCAAGATGTATTTACAGTAAGTTTAATGGCTTTTCTTGTTTAACTGGAGTGCGATGTTAATTGTGAAGCACTTCTGAGAACCCTCCATTAAAAACTGACAGCGATATTCATGGGTAACTACTTATGTGTAAATCTATTAGTACATTAATCAACTGCATGATCCTGAGAAAGGACACTGAAATGCTTTATTGGTTTGCTGCTCATTGCATCGATTATTGAGGGCTCTTCTGAATATGTTTCTTTGATTTTTGCGACTTGCCAATTTGTCATGGCAGTAGTTAAATAACATTTGGCTAGCTCAGCATTCTTGCCCATGCTGGATTTGTAGCAATAACTGAAGGTGATTCCTTTTGCAAGTGGGACATAATTCTCTAGAGAAGGGAATATAAATGTACTGCTAGCACTGCCAATGTGCAGTATTTTAATAGTGAACTTGTCTTCATTTATAACACCTTCAGATTTAAAATTATGAATTAGTTCACTTTTTAAAGTAACAAAATTAATATGAATTCATCTAAAGGTCACATTTTATTGATGATTAAGTAAAAGATCATGAACTGAAATCAGATGGGTTTTATACTCATTTCTGCATTGTAATATTATTTCAGTTGTAGTACTCAGGATTTTGCAATAAGTAAATAATTTTGCAGAAATATTTATATTCATTCTTCTTCATGTCTTAAAAATAAAGACAGGGAGAAAACTTACAGAAAAGTAATTAATTAATGCAGGTGTGAGATATTAATTTGACCCTTTTTTTTCCGCATTTGAGTCCAGGGGATTTCTGATTGAGATAAAACAAACGGGTTTTTTGTGACCAGTTTCTAGTTATGTTGTCTTTATTGTTAGCATTCAGACTGTATAGGATAAAGTACAGGATGATATTTTTGGCCTCTAATAGTATTGAAATTGACTTGTGGGATGTGAAGTAGTATTGATTTTGTCTTTGAATGTCCTTTAGATTATTTTAAGTAGATGCTCTTCAGTGTGCATTTATGTAAATGAAAAATGTAGAAGATTTTTCAGCATTTTTTAAAAAGATGTGCATTCCCACTGATGGTGTCCATAAACCCTACCCTCAGTAAGGTCTGCATATCCTGAGCTTGGGAGAGCTGATAACTTACCAACGTGGGGAACTTAGCATTGTGCGAGGTCTTTAGTCTATGGAAATTACTACGGGAAAAGAAAAGAATAAAAATGTGTGTTAAAAAAAAAAAGTAACTGTCAACTGTCACTCTTCTGTTTTTTCTAAACCTCCCGACTGGTTTTCCTGAGGAACTAAATACTGTAATTTTTTAATTCCTTAGAAGTCTGGTGTAGCTACGCTAGAAAGGGCCAGGCCCGGCTATGGGGTGTTACCCTTTTTTGAGCTCTGACCTTTTGAGGGGGATTTAAGGACTCCCTGGGTTTGTGGGAATCTCTCAAAAGCAAAGCTGAGTCTTGGGGGAGAAGGCTTTCTTACAAGCCCTGTGTTCCTGTGTGTGCCATGTGTGAGCAGATAACCTCACCTGTTATTTATATGAATTACCTGAATTTCATTGGAATTATTTTCTTTCACACATGTAGTAAATATTGAATATAATGTTAAAAAATACTAAATGTAATTATTTCTGCTAGCCATTTAACAGAGGCAAGTCATTAATTCTGATGTATCTTTGGCTTCTTTGTTCAGGCTGCTTCTCTTTTGAAGTAGCAGTGATACATAATAAATCAGGTCAGTCACATAACTAATCGACTGTGAACCAAGGCATAATTTTCTCAAGCAGGAAAACCTCACTGAAGAACTGACATCTCCTGCTTGGTTTCAGTAAAAAAATAAATATTTTATTGAAGTTGGATTTAAAAACTCCACAGCCTTCTTGCTTTCCCAGTGCTGGTTTTTTTACCCCCAAAGATTTTAATAAAATTTTAGTAGACACTTCAAAATAAAATGACTATTCAGATGCGAGCCTTAAAGATGCAGTATGTATTACAGCACATAGTATGAAACATATTATTTGAAATTGTGGAGTTATTCAAAAAGATCTAGCTTACATCATCAGCACAGTTATCTCTCCCACCTTAATTTTCTTTGTGACTTGAGTTCAGGTTTGTGGGATTTGCATGACATTGATCCTTTCCTTGGGCGATGCACAATTTCATAATTCAAGTGCGACAGCTGCTGTAACCATCATGCCAGCTGTCCCTGCAGATGCTCAAAAATCTCCAGCTTCTCAAAGATGTGTGTATGTCCCTGGGGTAAACCATTTTCCTGAGAGGTAATGTATGAAGTATCTTTTAAAAGGGTCACTGTGCTGGCACTTCTGAGAGCATGGTGCATGTAGTGCTACTTTTCTTGATGAAAAGCTCTTCTGTGTGTCACCCTACATGGCCCATTGGGGGGGAAAAAGAGGAAAATTGGCTTCCAACCTTCCCAGCAAAGCAAAAAAATTCATCCTGTCCATCTTTTATTGTTAATAACTAAAGAAATGAGGCATTTAAATAAATAAGATGGTAAAATTTGCCTAGTAGGGTCCAAACTTCTGTCCAAGAGAGATGTTTACAGATTTGGTTTCCCTGTTCACCAGCCTGCAGGAGATTCACCTCATATAGAAGAGTTCCTGGATGAACTCGTGTGTCTGCCTGACAAAGAATCGAATCATTCCTGCCTGGATGTTTAATGGGGCAACTGCTAAGCTCCACTGCAGTTTGGCCGGTTAGATTTCCAGTTAAGCCTTGTGAGTTCAGATCATGCCTTCGGGCTGCTGTGGAGCTGCTCCGCGGTGCCGGTGCTGCTGTGTGACCGCGTCTGCAGCGCCGGGGCGATGGGGCCTTGCCCACCGCGGGTCTCCATTTCCATCTCACCACCAGGGCTTCGCACAGGGGCTGGGCTGCGGCGCTCGGATCCTCCGGGGCACAGCCAGCGCCTCGCTGGAGCTCCTGGGATGGTTCCTGGCTTATGGACCAGTGCAAAAGCCCTGGCAGTATGTTGAAGAGTACCCTGCATTCGGGCTAGGTTGAAGGACCTGATGGTCCTTATATGAAATGAACTGACTTTATTTTTTTTTTAGTGTGTATTTCGCAGATCATCTCCTTACCTTAAATTAACAGTATCTGAAAAATGAGCAAGGTTTTTAAACATTTGTTTTATTGATTAAATTATTATTTAATACAAAATAAGCCCCTTAAACTAGGAAAGCAGGAATATTCTATATTTGAATCCATAAGTTACATATTTTATATTGCTTCTCTTCTGTGACAAAAAAAAAAAAGTCTGTCATGGGAGTCCATTAATAAGAAATGCCTCTAGAGACTGATGTTCCTCAGAACAAAGGCTTGGATCAATTCATAGCTAGAATTACCCTTTTTTTCTCCCCTGTCCCTGCTTAATGTTAGCCTAATAAGAGGTAAATACAGGTTTTATCTAAATTGGTCCTATCTGAAGTGATGTAATCACTGTGGTTGTGAGGCTAAGCCTAAGCTGGAATGGCATCCCTTTCTGTAACTTAAGTTTCTTGAATCCTACTGCCTCCTGGTAAGAATTAATAATCTGGTCTTGCCATTGCCTCTTCTTGTTATATCCACTTACTTTTTGAGATACTGGGAACAGCCAGAAGTCCTTTTGCTCTGCTGTGACAGAGTGTGGCAAGTGTGAATTTTAGAGCTAAGCTAACATCCTGGAAAATGCAACTGTCAGAAAAGAGAGCTTATTTCTAATCAGCCCCAAAATTATACAAAGAACTGTTTTTGTAATCTGAGGACTGTTTTTGAAATGTGACTAGAAAAATAATTGCATTTATGTTTTTTTGAAGTGCCAGGCCTAATCCCAACCTGTGTGCTTCACAAATGTAGAATTTTCACGAGGCCATTCTTGTAGTGGAAGAAACTGTTCACCTAGGGTTCAGTTAAAGACAATCAAAATCTACTTTTTCAAAAAGGTATCTGTAAGATTATTTCTTCAGAAACATGTTTTCACTTTTTTTTTCCTTGAGAGAAATCTTTCAGAATTCCAAAAATTAGTAAATTTGCAGAAAAGGGAAAACAACAGTGACGAAACTCAGAATTCAATAATACTTTAATTTATAATGCTTGTTCAGAATGGGGGAAAAACTTGCCAGCCCCAGAGCATGGTGTTTAATAAGTAAGCTTTTGATGTTCTTTTGTACTTTATTAGCAGTTATTGCTATCAGGTGAAATTTTGCCCATTATTTCATTAATAGACATTGGTGCTAAACTTAGAAACAATTTCTTAAGATCAGAAGAAAAAAAAATTGGCTGATGAATGAAGGTTAAATTAAGAACAATAAGTCACATTCCCTGAATGCTTTTCATCTCAAGACCAACTCAGTTTTTGAAAGATCGTTGTCGCATACGATAATATTTTTATTAATCAGACTTCGTAATTGTGTCAGTTCAGCAGTTGGTCTTGAAACAAAGCAAAATGAGGGTATGAAAAGTATTTCCAAAAGAGAATACCATATCAAGAAAATGTGTCCTGAAGCTATAAATACCTTGGGGCAAGAATACTAAGATCCCAGTCAAAGTCCCTGAAAGCTGTTCTGCTTAGCATTTTTTTTTTGATGTATTGTAGACCTAAGGGCCATGCCATAAAGTTTGCTTGGTCTTGTGCACCCAGGTTTTCCTTAAAGATTTGTGGGTGCTGTTATCAAAAGTGTACTTTTCAAAAAGTACATTTCCAAGTATGTAGTTCATGCTGGAATGGAAATAATCAGTCTTTCATTGTAAATGGATGGGAAAATTAGCTGCTTTTGAGAATAAACACCTTAATTTTGCTACAGTTGATGCTAGTTTGCAGAATTATTCAGATAATTCACTTTGATTTCTTGTATAACACACATTTTTTGGAGTTACACATTTATTCCTTGACTACCATAGGACTCAATATGTCTGCAATGATCTGCATCCACCATATGCTCTGAGCTGTCAGCCCTTGGCCTTCTTAGCTCCTTTGTGTGCTGTGGAGTTCATGTAAAGGATTGGTGTCTGTCCCAGGTGCTGCTCTGGGACAAAAGGATTTGGAATCAAAGTTTGAGCAACAGATGTTGATCAGCTGTGCGCTGGGATTCTGGCACATGTCTGTCTGTCATTTGTTGCTTTTGCAAACTCACACCTGCAAGCAGACTCTTTTCTCTCTACTTACCCCCATTAGGCTCAGCAGACAGACTCAAGGTGTTGAATACAGCTACAGGCAAGCTAAGGACTTAGTCCCTCCTTATTACCACAGATCAGGCCATTCAGAAAAAAAATTAGATTTATAAGCCCTTATGCAGCCATTGAATTTTCTTCTGTTCACAGAATTCAGTGGTATTCAAATGATATTTTTTTTGCTGTCTCTAGAAGCCATTGAACTAGGAATTGTATATGTAGCTATTAAATATAAAGGTTATGTGTTTAAGGTGGTGGGCAAGACATCAGCTCTGGTATTATTGCCACAGGAATAGAGAAGAAGCCTTTTGATTCCTCACTTAAATCCTGTGTGAGGGAAGAGAAGTGGAAGGACAGCAGGGGCTGTAAGGAGAAATATATTTGTGTGTGTGTGTTTGACATTTATGCCATGCAATGAGCAATGCAAGTGATTGGTAATTGGGTTCCCTTAAAAATTCATAATGTGACCACCTGCAGCAAGAATTTGTTAACTTCTAATTCCAAAGTGTCTTTTCTTGTAAGTAGTCTCTCTGTTCCCTCATGAAACAGAAGAGATGCAGGGAACAGGGGCACATGAACCATTTCTGAGGGCTTCCCTGTTCGAGGAGTCCTGCAGAAACTGGGCATACACCAAAAACCAGGTTTTTGACAAGCTGATAACCTAATGTCATGCTGCCTCTGCATCACATCCTTTACCTTGCATCCCCATCCCACAGGTGTCTTTGTTAAGCAGATATCCTGTAATGCTTTGCTGAATAGCACAGGGGAAGGTGTCCTGGGATGCTCTTCAGCAGGCTTCTCGCTGTCTGCAGGGAAAAGGCTGCCACCAGTCCGCTGAGAATCCCGCCAGCCAAGCTGTGTAGTGATTGCAGCTTTAATTAGCAGGAGGCGGTAGGTTCCAGAGGCTCAGTTCTGCTGCTGATCCCCTTGGCGTTCACAAGGAGATACATTTGTATTGGCTGTTGCTTCCCAAACGCCTTAACTATCACTTGTTTGGGAAGTTTCATTAAAACATAGGACACTGGTTGGCGTTCCTGCCACCGAGTATCCTTCTCGAATAATTTTCACTTCTGATCATGTGCTAGTTTTTCTTTAATATGTTTCTCCCAAATGTATTAACTGGAAGGTTTCTGAGTAAGTATAGATGTGAATAAATTGCTTTGGTATCAATATTTTTCCCCAACCTACTGGAAGATGATGGCACAGTGCTTTTTTTCCCAGTGGGATGCTTACAGAGTTCTCAAAAAGCAGAGTATTTAGTGCATCTCAGCCATCATTCCTCTGCATCAAGGAGGTTAAGAGCAACTTTTCTGTGTGACTTACAGCCATAGTTACAGGACTGGTGTCATAGGAATGCAATGACTGTGCACTACATACTTTTGTCAACTTTGGGAAGCAATCGTTAGCTTCCTGGGCTTGGTGGCTTGGAAGAATACAATAATAAATGAATTATTTAGACCTGAGTAGGTGAATATTTTCTGGGTATCACAATTTTGTTTGTATCATGTTGGTTTTTTTGGGTTTTTTCATTCCCAAAAAGCATGCTCCACTTATACCCTTGAATAAAACAGCAATACTTCCTTACCCCCACCTGCCTATTTTTTTCCCCCCTGGGAAAAAAGCAAAATGATGATTTACTGATTTCTCATCTATAAAATTTAGTGGAGATGAAAAAAAATAGTCTTGGAGAGTGAAAAATAAGGTACTATTGGTATTGTTCAACTCAGGAAACTCGCTTCTTACTGCTTTGCAGTGGTGTACAGGAGGCTATATCTGTTAGATTGGTGAGTTGAGATGAAATTCACTTAGGAAAACCTTCAGCCTGTCATTCCTAGCATTTGATTTCTTCCTGCAGCTCTTATGTATGTGTTCTGTCCTCATCTCAGTTGCATTCTTTAACATATTTTGGCTAGTTCCTGTGCTCTCCCAAATGCATGTCTCCTCTCTGCAAGGTTTGCTTCCCCCCAGTCCCTTAGCAGGTTCTTACTCTTGGGTAGCAAATGACCTCTGGATGTGTACCTAACACCTCCTTTTCTGTCTTTTACTCTCCCTGTTCTATTTTATTTTCGTACTCCGTTGATGATGTAAGTGAAGAAAATGCCTGAGTCCAGAAGGGCACTGGCAACCAACCAGGCACAAGCTCCTGTCTGCTTGCAAAGGCCTTTTGCAGTGACGGGGCTTCTATTTATTATATTTGAGCCAGATGCTGTGACTTTCCTTGATGCTGCACTTAAATCCTTTGTGCGATCCTGGCCGAGGGCTTTTGGCAAGCGCAGACCGGAGGCAAAGGGAGTATGAGCTGCTGAATGCTGTTACACAAGGCAGTGGCAGCCCACCAGAAATACTCTGAGTAACAGTTCCTGTCACAGAGGAGCTAATGAAAAAAAATTAACTTGCACAACTCCCTGCCTCGTTATGTCCTGGTGGGGCCATGGTGACACTGTGTGGCTCCTTTGGCTGCCGGACAAGTGATTTCTCAGCAGTGACTAAATGGGAATTGGCAAATCAGCTGCTGGTACTTGTGTCAGGTTTGCCACAATCAGCACATTTTACCATTCAGGAGGCACACCAGACAGCACAGTTAGGTCTCAGGGGTGAATGGAGTGAAGGGAATTGGGAGAAAGTACTCACCATGGTATGGTTTTGCACAGAATGCAATTAACGTGATGCAGGCTAGGTTGTAATTTTAATCATAGTCCTTTCTGCTTACATACCCATGTGTGCCATCCCAGCCCTGTTTACCACCTTTTCTGCACTCCTGAAGGACCGCAGCTGGGCTCTGACCCTGGTTTGTCTCTGACTTTTTCCTTACATTTCTGTTGGCATCTTGTTGACTTGAAAATTAACCTGATCCCCAGGAGTGTCTCCGAGTCAAATAGGCTAACAAAACACTTGAGGCATAGCTGGTAAGAACATCACTGAGGCAGAGAGAGCTAGGAGACCATGTTTGCCAAACCAGGGAAGGCTCAGGGAGCAAGTGTCCATGTGGCAGAAAGAGGGGAGGTGTTAATTCAGCAGTGGAAAAGCCTTTTCTTCAGCTGTGTTGCTGCTATTTTATGGCATTACTGGAATTTTTCTGTGTATTTACAGGAAAGCATGTGTTTGCATGTGTACATTTGGAGTCTAAAGCTGTTGTGTTTATGCCAGAAAGAAATAACATCAGATTTTCAGTTCATTTGTGTTTAATGAATTATAGCTAAACATTTGGAAACTAGTTGTAACCACTAAAGCTGTAATTTCCCATTTTAGTAAATCTGTAGTGTGGTCCCACTTGCTTAGTCTTCTAAAAACTAGATTTGTACCTGTAAGTCACCTTTTTTTTTGGGTTTTTTTTTTGTTTTTGTTTAAAGGACAAGTTTCTTGAATTGGTTTCAGCTGCAAGTGTTTTTCTCTTGATTCTGGAGGTCATCACCACTACTTATATCCTTAATATTTATGAAAGAGTGAGGGTGATGGTATTGAAAACTTGTTATGGGACTATGTAATCGTTAACTGGTTTAGGTATCATCTCTAAAGACAATATTAAGTGAAAATAATACCAAGTGACAACTTTAATACTAATATTACAGTAATAATAATATATAAGACAATAATATTATCGCCTATTACTTTGCTAGAGCAGATTATTTCATGCTGTTACCTGTATCTAGTCCTTTTACCCCTGTTTCTTGAACTGTTCTAGTTCTTCTTTATATCATATCTAAACTCAAAGGATTTATCAGAACTTTGTCATTTTGTGTTTTCAAATCATAAACGTCAGAAAGTGACAGAGATCTGGTCACCTGGCTGGCAGATGGTGGCATTGGAGCAGGACTGCGCTGGCTCCTTCACGACCTCAAGTAATGTAAAAGAGTAAATGCGCTCATGTTGCCTTGGCTTTATTCCCTGGGTAATTCTGATGAGATTTATAAGGCTGCTTTCCTTCTTTAGTTCATAATTAATAGTCTAAAAAAAAAAAGTTTGAAAGCAGTAGCAGTTTCCTTGCTGAGTGTTCTCTGCTTGATCTGCTTGATGCTGATGTTCATGGAGATGCTGGTGTGCTGGTGGTCAGGGCCTGGTGGTTGTGCTGGCCGGGGGCTGTGTGTTGCTCAGCCTTGGTTGTGGATGGCAGATGGCAGTGTTTAATGGTGGCTGGTTAACTCTGTGTTATGTTAAACAAAGTATTCCTGGACAGGATTGTCAACCAGCAAAAGGAAAATTCTGGTTTGCACATTCCTTCTATGCAGTAGAAAATGCTTCAAACGGTGGATAACTCATGAGGGTTTGCATGTTCCCTCTCAGAAGACTTTTTGTTGGTACACATGCTGCACTTCACAGCATAGGGCTTTAGCTTGGACCAGCTTAATGAACCTTTCCCACTGGAAGCTGCATGTAAACCTATTTCATGTAAATTCTGATGGATTTGCATCTTAATTGTAAGATAACTGTTTGGCTTCTGAGGCCAACCTCTGAACCTTCTGTCTCCTTTACACTGCAATTTAATATACTTTTACAAGTTAGTTTAATGGCTGAAGGCATTTCTGCAGTAGGCCATATGCTCCTGTTTTTTTTATCAATGCCCTTTTTTGAGGTCAGAAGATTCAAAATTGGCTCTTCTCTGTGGTTACATATATCTGCAAGTGTATGGTGTCAATCCCTTTAATCCAGTCCTGGTACACAGGATGCTGATTATCTAAATAACTCCATTAGCCAATTCTTTCAGTGCAAACGAATTCCAAATATTTAACCTAACAGAGCATTTTGTCTCTGTACAATCTTTTAAAATCCATCCTGTATAGCTCATAATCTAATATTTTGTCTTGACACTTGGGGCTGTATATGGCTTGCTGTTGGGGCGCAGGCACGATGGTCTCTGGTTTTGAAACCTGGGCAGTAATTTTGTTGTTGAGCTTATTTAGCTTTTGCTTCAGACGAATTTCTTTATTCTTAACAGATCCTTAATGTGAAACTTCTATCCCAAAATTCAAGATGTTTTTAATATAATCCTTTTCCTGTTCTTACTCATCAAGAAAGTTGCAAAGTATTCCTTTTTTTAATCTCTTCTCTTTTGGGGGTGTTGTTACATAAGCATCAAGGACAGGATGGATGTGCCCGTGTGATAGCATTACCGTTAACAAGATGAAAAACAGCAAATCATGCCTGAAAGCTTGAAATAGTCTGTGGAAGGATGAAAAATTGCAGTATAACTTTCAAACAAATATTTTTTCATATACTATACCCTTTTTTTTCGCTGACAAGTTAATTCTTTCTGACAGACTTGGCAAGTGAGCAAGTGTCTCCAAGGCAGACACTGAAGCTGTTTCATGAATTCATGTTACAGTTTCTCTTATATTGTTGCTCTGCTCGGATGGTATTTTTAGCTTTATTCACACCTTGCTTTAACATTTCTGTGAGTGAGGAAAATTTTGCTATCCAGTCCTAACCAAGCCATGTTAGGTTAGGTTAGTGTTTCTCCTTATTGTTGTTTCTTGAAGAAATGGTTGCAGGACCTAGACTCCCGGGAAGGGAGCTCTCTGTCTTTGGGAATACTTAGCCAAGAACCTTACTGCAAAACTCAGACCTCTCACATTGCAATTTTATTATATTTTTTTAAAAAGTTTGAATATTTTCTTTAGAGATGTGTAAAATATTCAAATAGAAAAAAAAATCTCATGTATTCACTTGGTTGAGATTTATTTAGACTGTTTTGTCACAGTTTTGCTCACAGGATATATTTTTTAACTGAAAGACTTAAGAAGGAAGAGGTAAGGTCCTTCACTGCCTTCTGCTTGTCTTTACTTCTGCCTCCTGCACTGTACTGTTAGAGAGGTCTTGTCAAGAGAGGGTGTCCAATGGAAAGCTGAAAGCACAAGAAAGATCTCAGAAAAATCTCTGCAAGGTGGAAACAGTTTTTGTTTTGTATTTTTTTTCCCCAGTGCCAGCAGCACAGCACTATATTTCATGTAGGCAGTGTCATCACAGGTCTTCTAGTCCCCAGCTTCCCAGTGTCCCCATGCTCTAGAAAGTCCTGTAGTTGCTTACCAGGTACAGTAACAGCTCAACAGAACATCATTGTCCTTTTCCTGAGATAGCAGGGGCTAGAAGTCTTCTGGCATGGGTCAGATGTGAAAGACAGGACCAAAATGTAAATACTTAGGAAGGAGAGAGGCTCACTGATAGAGACTCCAGGTTCAGATTTGTTTTAGGTGTTTGTCATTCAGATCCTGGTCAAAGCCAAATAATTAGAAAACCTTCCAACTACCTGTCTCAGCAATACCTTGAGTTGGAAAGTTAAACACTCCTTTATTTCTCTGGGATGTGTCCAAAACTGACAGATGCCTGAAGATTATTATTGAATAGTCTGTCCTTCACTGAGGAAGCTCAGACAGACCTAGTGTGACAGAGGTTCCTGTGATTAAAATCCAGCCCTTACCTGGGGCTCAGGCACAGAGCAGTGCTGCCCTGCTGCCCATGGTGTAGCTCAGCACAGGGTGATGGAGCCTGCCCTGTTTGCTCATTGAGGTGAGCATTGCTTGTGATGGTGCTCTCTTCATTCGTGTGAATGCCCTCCTGGTTTGACCTGAAGCTGTTCTTACAGAGCAGGAGTTGGGGAAGAAAAGAAAATTAATCTGCTTCAAAGACAACAGTTCAAGTGACTTGAGAGATCTGCACTGGGCAGCCTTGAATGGAACTTTAGGAAGAAAAAAGTCTGCTCAAGAGGATGTGGAAATGGACCCTTCTTGCAATGAGTAGGTTGAATCATACGCGTCAGCTGCAGCAGCAACAGAGGAAAATAAGAGAAAATCAATTTAATATTGTAGGTTTCAATGTTCCTTCCAAAATAAGTACAGTCTAATGATAGAGAATGTCTTTTCAAGTGGCAGATGGCTGCATTAAAGCTACAGCTGTGCCATCATTTTGGAATTTCTATAAGGCACATATGAAGAGCGGACAGCTGCCTATAGCGTGGGTGCTACACCCTCCTAGGAAAGCTTATTTTTAACTTAGATCTGCCCCCTGACTTGGTTCAGAGCTTGATGTCCTGGACAGCTCTCCCAGATCAACAAAAGGAGCAGTGTAGAGGTGGTGGGACAGGAGCTGTAGAGGCTGTGTGGGGAGAGGGATGGGCAAGCTGGGGCTGCTTGCCCTTACCTTGACACTGGTGGGAGCATCTCTGGAGTCCAGAGGTTTGGTTCAGCAGGAGCCAGGAGCTGCTGGCTTCAGCAAAGAGAGATGGGGTGCTCAGCAGCATCTCCCAGTCCCTGCTGGGTTTTTATTGGCATGCCTAACCTTTAACTTGAAAATAAAAGCACAGCTGTCTCTCACTCTGTGTCATGAAAGGGATCAGAAGACTTTGAGCCGGAGATGCAGTCTTCTTGGGCTCCAAGCAGCTGTTTCAGAAAAAATAGAAAATTACTATTTCAGAAACAACGTTCTCTTAATGATCACAGTTGTTGCAAAATCTGGACTATTTGTAGAGATATTAGAATTGGGTTGTATAAATTTAACTAGCTCATAAGAGAAGGAAACTTAGGTTGTGCTTCTTTTGTATGATCTACCATGAGTCTTCTTGAGGGAAAAAAAAATGCATACAAAAATAAAGTTAAGGTAATAAAGAAAGGAAGGGGCTTTTTCTTGTTAGAAGTTATATGTTAGTACACACATGTGAGTGTGTGTATATTTTCAAATCTGAGTATTTGGGTTGGGGGAAAATACACACATGAGACATGGTAGAAATCAGAAATCAGAGGCAGTGGAGAATATAAGGAGTCAGTGACATGGGAGAAAGAAAGACGAGGGAGCAGTGAGTGAAAGGAGAACAGGCAGGAAGAACCTCCTCAGCGGAAGGAGGTTGCTGAAACACCACTTGTCTGAAAGAACCTTTGGCTTCTTTCCTCTAGAGAAGCAAAGGGAGATGTTCACCATCTCTTCTCTATTCCTGCTGGTTTCTGCTGTGATATTTAACCTCTCCATGGGAAAGAAAAGCAGCTGTTGAAAGCAGGATGGCCAGCTACAGGGTTAAAGCTGATTTTGGAAGGGAAGAAAGAATTTTTTTTTTT
>VWZN01020584.1:408342-463393 GCA_013396955.1 Regulus satrapa | reverse complement strand
AAAAAATTTTTTTTTTTTTTTTTTAATTATGAGGAAAAAGTAAAGAGGAGAAAGGAGAAGGAAAAAAGACAAGAAAGAGTGCAGGAAAAGTCATCTGTAAGTCAAGCAAAAGATAAGTGGGATAAACAGCACTAAGCAGCCCAGAGAGATTCAATATATGAAAAGGTATACAAGATTATTGGAAGGGTGATTAGAAAGACAACTGAAGACTATGATAATTCAAATAAATTTTCTAAACTTGACAAAAATGCATTTGCCAATACTTGAAATTGCTGTTTATGTTTGAGTGTGTTTGTAACTAATAAGGTTACTTCTGTGCTTTATTTTTTATAGCCTCTTGGGTGACTTAATCTTTTCTTGCGTTTTGAACACACCAAATGTCTAGGCATTTATTTTGATGTTATTCAAGGCCTTTTATTATTTTCCATGCAAAAGAATTCAACACATTCTGGGTTGTTTAAAATACACCTTTCAGTGATTCTGAACTTGCAAGTGTTTGAAGTTGTTAGAATAGCACTGCAGAATATAAAAACTGATGGATCAAGATTCTTATGTTTGAGAAATGAGAATAACAAACCCTCTGATGTGTTTCCTACCTCTGCAATGCAGCGCTTGCCACAAACACTTCTGTCTGGTGGCACTTCTGGTTTTGCCCTTATAATGTATACTTAGTAGTCTGTTCTGCTTCTTAAAATTTTCTAGCTCTAAGTAATCCACCTGAATTTTATCACTCTTAATTTAATCCAACTACTGTTTTTGTATCTCTCCTGGTCTAGTAACAAGTTTAGCCCCGACATGAGAACTCATAAATTAACAAAGATATATAATTGAAGTGTGTTAAAGGCAGTGTTCAGGAGAGAAGTGGTATTAAAACTAATCCCTTTCCAAAGCCAGTGTTTCAGAATCCTCTCTAGCATGTCTCTTAAATACAGTATTTAATGGGATCTTATTGCACCAATTTTTCCGGCAGCAATTATCTTGAGTTTCTTGTTTGCTAAGGAATATGCTTTAAAAATTAAGCAGGTCATTGATATTAGCCATTTGCAACAAGCTGGTAAGCAAACATATTTGATTAGAATGTAAAAAAAGGAGTTTTTGTTTTTGTCAAATGCACAAATTTATAAATGTATAAAATCTTCAAAAGCTCCCCACCCAATCAAACAGCATTTACGTGAGAAGTATCATTATTGACAAAGACTGCTGTCTGACTGTGTGCCTTGTTCTGTCAGTACCTAAATGTCATGTTCAGATAGCGCATAAAATGTTGTGACAATTTCTCCTTTTCCCAGAAGATACACAGTACCATAAAAATCCTACTCCTGGAACTTTGCACCTGCAAACAGTAGGTTGCCCTTGTAAGTTGAAGCAGAAATTTCTTTTCTTGTAGGTAATGATTCATACTGGAGAGTGCCTCTGTCAAACACCTTGGCACTTTTCTCAATTCGGCATGTTGGGAATAATGTAATTTTCTGTGGACTCCTTAGAGTTGTGTTGTTCTCTTGTACCATTACTTAAATTTTTTTTCTAACAGGATGCCAGTTTGAAGGATAAAGCTTCCAGCAATGATTGCTGAAAAAGTACAGAGTACAAAATTGTAGCATTTGTTTTTCCAATGTTCCTATTGTTCGGAAGAGTTAATCCTTTTTCATTTTTCTACCATTAAATTATTACTGAAGTCATGCATTCATTGATTATAGTAATGATGAGGTCTTTAGCTGGGATGTAGGGAAGTGAGATACTTCTAGTATATATAGTTTCATCCCAGGTTTTTGAATTTTTATTCCTATTGCACATGCATTTGTTCTTGTTTCCCGGGTAACAGCATGTTTTACAAACTCAGATTTTTACTGTGGTAGAAGTAAGAAAAGCTAATCTCAGATAACTATGCAGCTATCAAAAGCTTACTAAATATTAAGCTTTTAAAATCTAAATTTCATATTTCAGTAAAATGTCTGTGTGTGCATGTCTTTACATATATGCATATAGGTTCTGGAAGATAAAAGCATATATACTTGGTTAACTTTATATTGTAGCAGAATTGCTAATTTATTTCATGTTATACCTACACGCTTTCAAGTTTAAAGATCTGCCTTTATTCTCTGTGGGTGATATGTATATATGCATACTTTATGTAGCTGAATCACTAAAAGTACTAAGAAATACTTTAAAAGGAAATGTGTATATATAGTTACAAAAATACATTTTTATATGCAGGTTGAGATTTCAGGTTTCTCAGAAAGTGTTTTTCTATTGTTTTCTGCCTATATGAAAATAAGTATTGTTTTTGGCCAGCCTGTGAGATGCATCTAAAGAACTTTATTCAGAGAGTTTGGGAATTGTCTGGACTATTCTTTGAACTATGATGTTGAAAGACTTTTTCATCTTTAATTGGAGGAAGGGCAATCTTGCCTTTTAAAAGAGTTATGAAAAAATTGTCTACTGGCCCATATTTTATGCAGCAGTCAGGGGTTTTTTCTTACACAAAATATAAAAAAAACCCCTATAGATCTTGATAATGCAAGCCGTATTTATTCTTTTAAGCTGACAAAATTCAGTCACATTAAGTATTTGCTATTACTGTGGTCTCTCCTGCCACCAGTGGATTAATGTAAGCAGTTCTAACCAAGCTCTCTAATTTATCAGCAGTTTTTTTAATAGTGGGAACAAAACATTATGTCTGCACCTTAAAGGAAATTTGTGTGGTGTCAGGTTTTAATAAAGCATTTTTATTTTGCATTTGCACATTCAAAATAATCTCCAGGTTTGAGAGAGGAAATTACAGAATTTTGATTTTATAATATCTTCAGTTCTTTTGTCAGAAGGTATCAGCTTAAGGTTTAATTCTCCTCAGTGGACTGCATACATCATCACTGCTCTCTAAACTCTATGAAATACAGAAAATGAGGCTGTATGATCATCCTTCCAGTGTAAAATTAGTTTTAGAAAGCCTATAGGTGATCAGCTGAAGGATCTTTGTTCCTGCCTTGAATATTTTTGGATTATCCAGGTAAATTCCCTATGTGATATAACCAGTCTCCCTTTGTCTTTTCTGCCTTAAAGGCCTTGAAAGTTAAAAAGGGCTTTTAAAAGTGATTGTGCACCTTGTAGTCCTCTCTCACTACAGACTGTCAGCCCAGCACTCAGAGAAGGTTCCAGTTTTGGCTGTCAGCGAAGTGCCTGAGAGCCTCTCTGGGAATTGCAGATGGGCTAAGGAAGTATTTGAAAATATTATTTTATATCCTCCCTATTGTAGCATTCTCCCCTATAATTTTGCAGTTTGGTATCTAAGTTTAATTTCTGAATGTTATTACTATCAAATTTCTAAGTATGTAATATACAATTTTTTTTTATAACCCATTAGCTAAAATGAATGAAGCAGTGTTCACAGAAAAAGGAGAAAACTCGTATTCTGTCTGAATATTTATTAGTGCCTTTCAGTCTTCAGGACTGCAGGAAAAAAATAGCTGGAACGAACCTCTGGAGAGTTGTATAGTTGATTTCCTAGCCCAAGGCACTATCTTTGTCATTCCTGACAGACACTGTAGAAGAATTATACTATTTAGGTAGGAATGAACTTCTGGTGGTTGCCTGGTCCAGGCTGCTGTTCAAGGCAGCACCTTTGAAGCTCGGTCAAGTTGCTTAGGGACCCTAATCAGGTGAATTTTGAATAACTTTAGGAACTGTAAGTCTTCTCTGAGAAGCATGCTCTTAAGTTTTATCACACCTCCATGTTTTTTTTCCCCTCTTCTATCTAACTAGAGTAATTAGAGTTTCACTTTCTGTAACCTATGTTGTCTTTTGTCCTTCCACCATGAATCTCTGAGAAGAGCCTGGCTCACTCTTCTCCAGAATCTTGAAAACAGTGCTTGGATTTCCCTTAGTCCTTTTTTTTTTTTCCCCTCGAAAGTTTAGAAACTAAACAGACTGAAGACCCTCAGCCTCTCTCCATACACTGCATGTTCCAGCCCTTCATCACTGCCATGGCCCTCCACTGGGCTGGCATCAGAATGTCTCTATCCTGGAGTGCTCCAGACGAGACAAAAAGCCACACGTGCTGTCTCACAAGTGCTGAATTGAGGTGAAGGACCCCACCACTCTGCCTCCTGTCTGTTCTGTTATTGATTCAGCCCAGTATGGTTTTCATTTCTACAAGGATGCACTGCAGGCTGATGTACAACTTGTTGTCGGACAGGACTCCCCAGTGCTTTTCAGTAGAGCTGCTTTGCTTTCCAATTGCTACCTGTGCTGCATTTGCTTTAGTTGAATTTCTTGGGGTTTCTGTCCGATCATTCCACTGTCCTTATCTGTTGAATGTTTTATTTTATGCTCCACCTGAATCTTTCAGACATCTCTGTAGAAATTGGAAAATACATTTTCTTTATTTTTCATGGTCTTTGATGTTTCTGTGTATTCTGTTTCCACTTCACTCCTCTCTGCTTCTCTTTTATTTCCTGTTTTGATTAAATTTTATAGATCTTTAATCCATGCACACTTAAAAATAACAACTTTGACATCTTAAATGTGGACAGAAGCATCCCGTTCAGACATTGCCAGTGTAGGAGAACAAAGAAATAACTCTGTGAGCTATAATGCTATTAAATATATCAGTATGATTGAGTAGTTTGCCACAATGGGTGTTGTGGAGCTGGGTTTAACTACTGAATGACTGTGGTAGCCAGATGTTTTCAGGGTAAAACCTACCTAATCACTTGTTCTTTATCCCCAGTTTATACAGTTGCATATTCTTGCTTATTGGAATATCTTGGATTTCTCCTTATTGAAGGACATCTTGTTTCTTTCAGATGATGACTTCAATCTGTTTATTTTCTATTCTAATCTGCTCATCCAGAATGCTTGCATTTGGTCTAAGATTTGTGATGTCTTGGGATTTATTCGTGACCTAGATAGATAAAAATGGAAATTGCACATAAAGAATTGCGTATGCATAATGTATAGAAAGTAAAATATTGAGTAGCAGTGGATCCACATCTTCCAAATTATTTCTTTTCTGTTTGGATTGAGTATGGCTTTCCAGTCAGTTTTGCATTCACCCTGATATGCAAACTTTCTTTAAGAGTGGCTGGCATATATTACATACTTGTGAGAATATCTGGTTAGCACATATGACATCTGTTGTGCTCTGTCGACATGGTTTGCTGTCTTGCTGCTAATTTGACATTATTTAATCATGAGAGACCTAGGTTGCTGTTTGGTTTTTTTCCAGGCGTTGTTTGTTGATTCATTGTTTAAATGTTCTGTTTAATTTTTTAATCTCAGTATTTTCTTGAGTGAACGTTTAATACAAATCATATAAAGATCTTCCTCTCCCTCCCTCCATCTTCTTGAAGACTGAAGGTGACCTTTTCTAGTCTTGTATCTCCATGAGTTCTCAAAGATGACAACTAGTGGCTTTGAGACTCTAGAATTAGAACAATCCCAGCTACCACATCTCCAGCTGCAATGCTGAGGAAAATCTACCTCATGTAAATGTAATGGGATTACCAACAGTTGCTGAGATTTTGTCCAATAGTCACATGTCTTACATGAAAGTGCCATGGGGTCTTTAAATAATCACATATGACTGATCCTTTATTTTAGATCCATTTTGAAACTACTGGAAGAGTCTGACTCATATTGACCATAATTGTGGCTGGGAAGAAGAAATTAATTCTCTTTGTGCTTAATGGATGTTGATGTGCCTGTTAAAAATAAATGCACATGGATTTGAAAGAAGGTCTTCACATGGCTTGAATATTGCATTGCTTCACTTGCAGTCAGGCTATTTGTATAATTTAAACATTGTTTGGCATAAATTTTTAAGCAAATGTACACAGACATTAGCATAACCCCGTTTCTAAACAACCCCCTGCAACTCCAGGCGGCCAGTTTAATACTCTTTCAAGTACTGTGCCTTTATCTACTGGCACATTCACTATCTACTAACTTGCTGAGAGTGTAAAAAAAAAAAAATCCTCAAAAATAGTTTCGTTTGGTGAATAATTGTCAGTCCCTGTGTAACTCCTCGAGTTTGTGGTATTGTGTGGTATTTGACCTTTTGAGCTTAGACTGCTGTTGCAGGGGCAAAATAGTATGGATAAGTGAGAAGTGGAAAGATGCCGGTAGGATGAGCCAGTGGTTAACCCGTATGCATTACTTCATTGTTTCAACGTGCTGGTATCCTTTGTAGTTCTATGAATCACTGTGATCATAGAATAATTTGGGTTGAAAGGAACCTTAATGGCCATCTAGTCCACTGTGCCTGTCTCTGCTATGGGCAGAAACATTTTCAACTAGATAACATTGCTCAGAACACTGTCCGGTGGACTTTTAATGTTTACAGGGATGGGGCATCCACCACCTCTTGGGCAACCTGTGCCGATGCTTCACCACGAGCATTGTAAAACACTTCTTCCATATATATCATCAAAGTTGGCCCTCTTTTCGTTTAAAACCATTGTCTGTTGTCCTATCTCAACAGGCTGTACTGAAAAGTGTCTGCATCCTTCTTTTCTGTAGGCCCCTTTAATCCTGAAAGGCAGCAGTGAGGTCCTCTTGGAGATGATTGGCTCGAAGCTTGGCTCAAAGTCAGCGTTACTCTACCCAGAGGGAAAGGGCAGCCCTACTGCTTCAGTCATGAGCAAAAATCACATAGAAATAGAGAAGGGTTTTTTTTTTTTGTTTTAAACTTTGTATGTTATAAATGGGGTGGTATTTTGGTTTTCTTGGTTTTTTCTCCTCCCTCTGTTTAGAAATACGGATTTTTTTGGAATGTTAGCCCACTCTATAAGTTAGTTTCTCATTGAACAAAGATCGAAACATTCTGAACTTGATCAGCTGAACAATATTGCCAATATAGGACTTCAAAATATTGTACACAGAAGGGGGAAAAATAAGGAGGATAAATTCTACGAGTAGGGAAGGTTTTAATTTTATTTGCATTTTGTCTTTTGTCATGAAGAAATGTCTTTAAATTACGTTTTCAAGATTGTCTTAATTATGTCTGCTTTAAACTCGTACTTGAAGGTCAAGTTGAAATTCACATTTACTTTAGTCCAGTAGCTAGTTTTGAAGCAGCTGAAGTTATATTAATGGCACACAATGCCTTCAACAATGTAGTTTTCAGAAAAAATGCTGCCAACCTAATATTCAGTATCACGTTTTTCCCTTTCACCTCTTGGAAGTGGCATCAGAGGGGATTCTGGGAAGATTGACTGCATTGGCAGTCTCATTAAATTGAATTTAAACCCTTGCTTGATGAGCTTAAATGTGATTAATATTTTTTTTATCTTTCTCTCAAGAGGTTATTGAACACACTAGGTAAAATAAAGGACATAAATATTCATAAGTAAATCATGTTTTCTCATTAGTAGGTGCTTCATTTTAACCCAGCTGGTATACACTATTAAGGAATATACACTAGTCTTCCTAAACTAGAGAAGTAGACTTTTTCCAAAATTAGTGGCACTGTAGCAGCATCAGTTCTGTGTGCAAATATACTGTGTAAAAGGACTGATATATCTTAAAGCCAGGTGTGCAAGTTGGATTTTTTTCCTCCAACTCTTGCAGGCTTTGGTTTTGCAGATACCTGCCAGGTCTTAGCTTTTGGACTCAAGAGTAACAGTTGATGACATCAAGGATGAGAGCTGCAAAAGACAGTATCATTCCCCACCTGGCCTTTCATGCTACCATCTCCTGTTGTTTCTTGTAAACACTAGAGCTTGGAATCGGAATCTGATAAAAACTCCTCTTTCTAAGTCATGAAAGCATTGAATGCTTTGGGTTGGAAGGGACCTTAAAGGTTATCTAGTTCCAAACCCCCGCCATATGCAGGAATGTCATCCCCTAGATAAGAGCCTCATCCAACCTCGAACATTTGCAGGGATAGGACATCGACTTCAGACAATGGAAGTTTTTCCCACTGGCTTCAGTAGATGCCAGTAGTGTTCAGAGAAGGTGTTCTTGAAAGTAAGAGTAGCCAAAAGAAAAAAAATTGACATTGTGATCAAAAGAGAATCTGGCATTTTAAATTTAAACCCAAACCATGTACAGTTTAGGTGGAAGCTATGTCTATTTCCAGATGTGCTGGTGTGGAGCTTGATTTTATTATTTGCAGAGTCTTTCTGATTTCGAAGTAGCTCTATTCCTGTAGGGAATCAGTTACTGGGATATGTGTTGGTGGGGTGGAGATGGTGGATCTTTCAGAGGGGAATAATTTGAGACAAAAAACCCCAAAACAACCAACCAAACAAAAACAACAACAACAAAAAACCCTCACCATACTTAGAAGCAACCAAACACTACTTCAAATTAACTTTTGTTTGCTTTTTATTTTCTTTTTTCTTTAAGATGCAAAATGCTTATTTTTCAACTTTTGTTTATTTACAGTAGTTTACAACTCATTAGAGATCCTAAGGCCTTTTCAGAGTTTTGCAATTCTTATTCAGTTAGTCTTCTTACTTGGTAATTAGAATGAAAATAAAAAAGTGATTCGATGTATACAATAAGGTTTGAAGTGGTAATGTATCATTACGTCCTATAATGAATAGGAATTTTTTGGTAACGAAACCATTAAAAATGGTATATTTTTGTATATGTTTGGCTGTTTGGTATAGTGACTCCAGTGTAGTATATCAAATGCAGTAGGAGTATCAGAAAACAATAGCTGTCCCTTAAGAAAATGGCATTGAAATTTTGCCTTTAGTTTTCCCTTTAAAATAAACATCAGAATAGATTCAGCACCCATGAAAAGTCCTGATGAATATATGCCTGTGTTCTGTAACATTTCATAATCCTTTACACAAGGCCATATATTTTTACTGGCTTCATAAACAGAAAACTTTTGGTTTTGACAATGTATTAGTAAAATAGCATACAGGTTTACTTTTTATGTTTTGGCAGTAAAAATAATTCTGGGAGTACTACATCTATATTAAAAAAAAAAATAAACTCTGCATTGTGTCAGCATTTTTAATTTCAAAATGGAATTTTCATGATAGTTCAGACACATGGTTCATTAACAAACTTTTAGGGATTCCTAATGATAATGCAGTTTGTAAAGTTACTGTAAAGTGAAATTAGAGTAAATGTGACCTAACTTTGCAATTCTGCAAAATGTGTTAACAAAGGGACTAACAAATTAAGTGACTTCATCCATGTGTGGAATATTTCAAGGTCACACCTTTATTGGCTACAAGATTTCTAACTCAAAAGACAGAGGATGACAGTACTTATGGTTCGATAATGTTTGCTTGCTAAGCGTGAAATGAAATTTAACAGTGCAGCATGTCTACATTTGTAAATTTAATGTGGTTGTTTATATGGACTTCTTGGAAAATTAAATGTCAACCTGTCACTCTTGGCTTCCAGGATGTGATCTTTAGTCCCAGCAGAAAAGTTCACTTTGTCAACTTTTCTTCTTTAAATAAGTATGACTTCAATTTTTTGCAATGTATTTCTTAAGCAAAATGAAACTCGTGGCATGACTGCATCTGAAGTTAGGATGTGGCAGTACCAGTGCAGCTGGGAGCATCTGATGCAGCAGCTGCTCATTATCATAGTCCTTGCTACCACCAGGCATCATGTTCAGCTCAGTGGGACTGTGAGTGAGGTTAAGCTCTTAAAAGATTTCTAGATTGACATCCTATATCATAACAGTACAAAAATGGTGTCATCTACACCTGATGTAGTGCATGAAGTAATTGGCAGGAAAGACAACTCCAAGAGTAGAGATTAGGATGGTCAATTGTAAATACCTGAGAGTCCTTTTTTAAAGGGATTGAACTCAGACCTAAGAGGATTTTTTTTTTTTTATTTTAAGGAGAAAGAAGAATTGTGGAATAGTTTATTAAAGAGTCTTTATTGTCAGTCAGTACCACGTAATACTCTGCACAAACTGGTATAAAACCAGGGAGAATGTGTGTGTGTGTCTACAGAAGCTTTAGTGCTTCTGAGCAAAATGGTAATGGTTGAGTTATCCAAATATCAATAATTAATAGCTCAGTTTGTAAAATACAAATCCTGTCTGAACCTGCATCTTTTAGAACTATAGGTGTATTCTGAGCATCTAAAAGAGTGAAAAAGTTTCTTAGGATATCTGCAATAGTTATGGAATTCTTTGTGACTGTGAAGCTTTACCTGTGTCAATTTTGCACACTAACTGGTGTAAAATTTATTTTCTTTTGTCATTTTGTTAGTGTTGTGAAAACTGAGGTCTCCAAGTATCATGGTCTCTTGAAACTTGAGATGATTAATTACATGTTCTACCACTTCACATATGTGTTAGGAAATAAGGAATTTGCTCTTTGAGCAGTATGTTCATTTTCTGTGACTTCAGTAATTATCGAAGAGGAATGCTATGCATTTCTTGATAATGCGCATTTTTGCTCGTGTGACCAAATACATCATATGGTACAAAAACTCCACGAGGTGTGAATTCCCACATTATAACCTGTATAACAAGACAGAAGCAATGCCTGAAGGTATGAATCCTACTGAAGAGCATAGGGCAGAGTGTGAGGATGAAAATGATTGTTAGTAAGTGTTGTAAAGTGGATGTGTAAAGGATGACTTCTTGAGAACGGCTTGAAAAGCATTTGTATTTACCATTGATGAGGAGTGCCACAGGAGAGGAATGAAGTAAATCCTGGTGTACAAAGCATCATTAAAGAGAAGTTTGAAAAATCAGACTATATTGTCTCTGTTGAGTGTCACAGAATGTAAATTCCAAGTAACCTTTTGTTTGGGGACTATCAGCTTTCAAAGAGAAGAATCCTCAATTATTCTGTTGCTTCTGAAATGTATGCTGAGGTCAAGGATCTCATAGTCTTTACAAGTAAAATCAGAATTATTTGCTGTAGCCTTTATTATTACCCTATAAAGAGTGCGACAGTGAACAAGTGATTATATTTAGTCCCACAATTTTGCATGGCAAAGTTGTTATTGTAACAGTGAGTTTACAGCAGGAAAATGTCAAACTGTATAGCAGAAGTAAATGAGATTCAGAAACTGGGATGTGATGCTTTTTTTTTTCTTTCCTTCCCCTTTGGTTTGCCTCTTAACATTTCAACACAGGAATGCTGTTCTCATGGAGGATGGAGCTGACAATTTGGAGGTCTATACATTTGCTTTGTCTGTATTTCCTTTGTTAGCCCATCTTAGCAACGGCATTAAGCAGATTTTCTCTTTTTCGTTTTCTTTTTAGTTTTCCTTGTTCTGTTCCTCTGGATGGGAAAAGGTGGACTTGAACTGGAAACAAATTATAAACTGAACAGCAGAACCTGTTCTGTGCCCTTGGAATGGGGACAGAAGGGAAGTGAAACCTCATACATAGAGAGGTGTCAGCAGCTCTCATTTCCCAAACTGCTGTTTGGCGTGAGAGAGATGAAGTACCACACTAATGTTCAATGGGCCTTGCTATTGGGAGCTGGTGGATGGAAACCTCAATCCTCAAATGCTGTGGACATGTACTTGGGCCTCATTACTGTGAGGTTACATGTGAAATTGTCCTTGTTGCCTTTCAAGTCTTCTTACTGTTCTTTCTACTTTGTATGTTTTGCAGTTTCAGTTTTGTTTTGCAGTTTCAGTTTAATTTTGTTTAAAGACAGCAGGAATTACTTAAAACTGGATGTGGAGGGTACTGAGAGAGAAGAAGGGTTAATCTCTCTGAAACTGGATTCTTCATTGCCATCCTGTTGGCCTGTGCCTCCAGGGCAGTGGACTCCAGATGGATGGTTTAATTTGCATATATATTTACATAGTCTTTTATTGTAAATTCATGTGATCATAATGAGGAATTTCTCTGTAGTAGTCTTTTCTTGGCAGTTAAATAGAATTTTCTTCTTGTCAGAACTCACCTGCAATAAAATCTTTCTATTTATCTTCTACATCTTGACCCTGATAAAACATGGAGCTCAGGATACAGCTCAACTTTCTGTATGCCTGTGTTTTTTTTCACAGAGGTGATTCTCCATTACTTCAATTTCATAGTTGTCTCCAGATTTTTCGTATTTTTCCTTTCAGATTTCTTTGCTGTTCCCCATCTTTTTTACTTCTAACTGTTATTTCAGTTTATTAAATAAATTGCAGGAGTTTCTTGTTGCAGTAATTGGTTCATCAGAGAAATACAAAATATATGACTGGTGGATGTTTTCAATAACGAAACACAACAAGTTTTTTACTGCTCTTCACAATTAAATACTGGTAAGAGAAGAGGGGGGACATAGCAAGAAGTCTCTTGCATGAACTTTTAAATGTAAAGAGTTGTTGAATGATTGATTCTCCCGTGACTTACCTTAAATTTCACACAACATATTCACAGAGGTCTTCCACTCTGTCAATTAACTGTGAAATCCCACCTTCTGCAACCTTGTTTGAAGGCACGCTATAGCTCCTGTGGTCTGCAGCCGAGGAAAATATTTTGATGTCTTTGTTTTAAGAACTTAATTTAATGTATTGGCTAGGTATTTTTGTTTTGGCCAGCTTTAATTTAATAAATTAGTTATTCATTCTTTCCAGTGCTCTATGTGCATTTTAATTATTGTTAGAGTTGAAATATGCAGTTGTTGAAGAAACAAAAATTAGGGAAATGTAATTATTTTTTTTTACTCAGGGAGGAGTAAAATCCATATCCATATTCTAAACTACGTCTTCATATTTATTTAATTGTTGATTTGAGATATCTTTTGTGCATAAAATAGACATACAAAGCAAAATCTTTGTGGTGTTCCCTCTAGCCATTTGTTACATTTTTTTAGAAAGATGAAAACACCTTTAATTCAGACTTTCTAAAGAACTGTGTTCTAGTTTTAGTATTTTAAAATTTCAGTCTACTGCTTTAACCCTGAAGGGGTTTTACATATGGTTGGAATAGGTCTTTGCTTAGGTTTTCTTGTAGAATGATTATGGGTGTCACAAAACATTAAGGAAATTCAAACTTTTTTTGTACTTACTTTTACCTGAGCAGTATTTCCTTGGTGGTGGTAAAGTTCGCATTTATTAATGCATATTTGTATATTCTAATTAATCACTTACTTAAAGCCAAATAGGCTAGAAAGATGAGGGAAAAAAAAATAGAATGTATGCAAACGTCTTTAGCTGAATTGAAGGGAAAAAAAAGTGTCTTTTCCCCTGAAGCATATATTCTGCATGAAATTCAACTTGACAAGTGACCCTTTCAAAACAGCGGCACAAAGATTTCTCGCTCTTCTCCATATATGAGAGGCAGCATTCTTGTATTGTACACACAGGCAGTCCCCCAGTTCCTTCTAAACGAAAGTAGCCTCTTCCTCTATCCTTTGTGTTCTATTTTACCCTCATCCCTGTGTTGGCATTCACATTCATGAGCACACTTTTATGTGAGAAAATTTTGCAAAAAGCAAAACCACTTGGGATATTAATACAAAATAACATATATGATAGATATACAGTAAAGAACTCTAGTTCTTTATTTATTTTAAAAGTATTGAAATGTGTGTGTTCACTTTTAAAAAAAAGCCACAAAAAAAAAGAGGGAAAAGAAAATATTTGGCAGGTAATTTAATTTACAACTAGGTGACGCAAAAGCTGAACTCAAGTCTTGCATTAATTTAGGAGCAGAAGACAAAAGTGGTCTATGATTCTGTGTGAGCAATGAATAACAAGAATGTATGACTTGTGAAACGGAATGTAATGCATTAAAATCAGAGCAAACTGATCATTTAACAGTGTATAACAAGTTATCAGATCTTAAAAATAGCAGTAGCAGATCAGCAGTATTTTATCACATGCCGTGCTCCTGCAGCAACATTCTAGAGATAGTGCACTGGTGGTTATCCTGCATGTATATAAACTGCCAAATGGGAGAGACATGCAGTGTAATATTTAGTATGTCCCGTGCCTTTAATGCTCTTTTCAGATGTCTTTAGGAAGAGAACAAAACTTGTGTTCAGAATCTGGCTTGACAGAGGGGTTCTGGGTGGGGCGGTGGTACCTCAGGGGGTGGTGGGCTGCTGCTAGGCTCTCCTCACACACAGTATTGACTTTGTGCACAGCCCTGCTTCTGTATGTATGGGCCATACATTCCTATAGAGTATAATAGATGGTTGACTACAGGCATTTTATAGTTTTCAAATTGATAAGCTCACATTTTGCACCAAGATATTTAGGGCAAAGAGTGGAAAATTGCAGCCTTGACATGAGCAATTATCGCGTGTGAACAAACACCACTTGAAAAACTAGAAAGTCAGGCAAGATGATACTATTAGATATAAGGGGAATAGTTCTTTTGTTAATTATGGCTGGTCTTCAAAAGCAATGACAGCAGATTGTCAAAGACATGTCTCAGTTGAAGGAAAGCCAGAGAAGAAACAACCAGTTCTTCCCTTTGAGTTTTGCTGTTCTGTATGCTTAGGGGTTTGAGGGAGGTGGGAAAAACAATCTGTTTCCTCTATTCAGCCAGCCTCCAACAGCTGTTTGTATTAATCTTAATTTTTGTCTTGTCCATGTGTAATTCTGTGGGGTTTTTTCCTCAAGAGTCCACCTGAAGCAGGCAGATCTCTGCCATTGTGTGCTCTCCTACACAGTTGCCTCCCAGTGAGGGGGCATTCCTTCCCCCAGCAGAAGACTTCTAGGGGCTGCCCAGAGAAGCAGAGGGAGATACAGGAGGGTAGGAGGGTTCATCCATCTAAACTGGCCTGCTTTTAAACAGTAAAACATACTGATGAACAGGGGGCAAAATACCTACCCCAAACTGTTAATATTTGGTGCCATTCCATTCTGTATTTATGATGCAACACATTAGAGAGTCTCGCTTCATATACGGGCTCTGGTTTCAAAGCATCATGTTTGCAAGTCAACTCAAATGGAAATACTTGTTAAATATTTACTACCTTAGTGGCTTATCCTGGGATACCAAGACGTTTTTCCTCTGCTTTTCCCAAATACTGGAAAAAGTGCTGTAGAAATAGAATAAGTATGTCACCTCTGAAAGTTTACCTTGGTAACTGTACAGCTGATTTTATGCAAATAAAATGTAAAATACAGATATTTTATATTATGAGATACCTAATATTTGCTCTGGGTAGGGTATAAAGACAAGTTAAAGCTTAAATGCTGACATCTGTCTTCTAGAAAATGATTCATGGATGTAAAAGCATTTATGCTTCAGCTCAACTTTTTGAAAAGGACTGTCTTATTTGTGTGGTTTATTTTTACTATGAAGTCTTCTCCAGTAAGTCACTGAGCTGAGACTTATCCATTTTGATGGAGCTTCTCCTTAACTTAAATGAATTTTCAGAATAGAGTATGCAAATATTATCTAATCAGTGCCACTTGGCAGAATTTTTGTTATGCCAGTCATGCTGGAGACAGCCTGACAATCCTTGCTTCTTCTAAGGAGGCCCCTTGGAAATGGTAATGGAATGCTTGCTTTGATTGGAGTGGGCAGAAAGGATGATCCAAAGAGCTTCAGACATATTTACATGGCAACTTTCTTTTCATTAAAACACCACAAAACTGGTTCTCCAAATTCTAGTTCAGAGACAGCTTCAGAATATAAAACAACATCTAATTTTATGCCCTCTGGGCATAATTATCCTATTCTCTTTGTCATTAAGGATGAAACTCATTGTCATCTCTGATGTTTTTGATTTTAAAAATTTGAAAGCCAGTGTTTGTTTCTTTCTCAGCTCATCCTGTACAGTCAATATGCCTTTCTGAAACTACCGTATGCCTCTATTAGTTTCTGCTTTTTTATTTCTTTGCAAGCAGAAGGTTGCAAGAACTGTATTCATGTTCATTAAGAAATGACCTCTTCTCCACAAGAAGCTACAGAATAGTGAATCCTGAGCAATGGGGAAAGCAGTAGTTGAGCTGTTTATTCGGGTTTTTTTCTAACAACTGTGTTTATGAAACTGAGTTCTTTGTGTATACCTTTGAAAGTAGGACTATGATTAAATATTTACAGGTATGGCATGAGGAGCAGCTAATGAATGTCTCCAGTATTTTCAGCAAACAGTAGCAATGGTATGTAATGCATATGAAACAGAAGTTTTGTTTGGAAATTGTACTAGTATAGTAAAGCACTTAATGCTCCGACTCATATTAATATATAACAATGCCCTCAGTTAAGGTATTTCCTTCTCTTTAAATTGTCCTGAATACCATGGTATTTTAGGTCAGAGAATCAAAAGCTCACATTGCTCTATGTATTTTTTTTTAAATATGCAAAAATTCTGAAATCATATGTGTATGCTGTTTGCATTCATGTAAAAGGAAATGAGTGTATGATTTCCATGCTGGCAGGATTGTCAGTGCTTGTGTTAGAAAATGCAGGCCTGCTTCTGCATCTTCAGCGTAGGAGATGGAGCCTGGTCTTTGTAGAAAGTAGTAGGTGGTGGGATAGAGTGAAGTGCAGCAGAGCTTGAACAGCCTCTGCTTACCTGAGGAGAACTTGTGCTCCCCTGCAGCCCCTTTACATCTACACACAGGGTGTGTAAGGTGAGCACTGGCTGGTAATAACATTCAGAGAGTTTTTTTTGTGCTTCACTATAACAGCCCTATAGCTGTGTGATGAGCGTCATGAGCATGAGAGCGGAGGGGAAGTCCATTTCACAAGGTAATAATGTACTTCCCAAAGCTCAAAATTTGCCTAATCTTACATTGTCTCTCTCTAGAAGGTGGTCAGGCAGTTGATGTCCTGCACTTGCTGCTTGTGCTGCTACTTCAGATCATTTGGTTGCTCCCTTACCTATTTGCTGTATTTGTCTTGTTGTGGAAAGGACCGAAGTCCCCCTGGGGTGTCTCAGGACTAGGGAATCTGCTTCTGCTGCAGCATGTTGAGTAACAGAGGCACTGGAAAAAGTTGTATTTACTTTAAAAAAGCCAAGTGTGTCTGCTCGATTCCAATTTTCAGCTTTCATTTAGAAGACAGTTTAAAACCCAGAAAGTTTTAAGTTTTCTCCTTTATAAAAAAGCTTTGTAATTTTAAACTGAACTTAGTAATTTCACTTCATGGAACAGTGATGGCTGCCAGTCTTGACTGTTTCTGACACTTACAAATACCTTTTCCACATCTGTTGGGGAGAGTCCTCAACAGGGGCAACAATTTCCCTCTCTGGAGAGAGAAGTGCTGCCTCTGCTGTAGGCTACATCTTTGGTTTTCATGTTTCATGACAGTAATGTTTTTGCTGCTTGGTGGCAGAGCACAGAAGAGATGTGAGTTGAAACCTTCAAAACATACAGTGATCCCTTCCTGAAGTCCATAGGTGAAGTTTTATTAGCTTTTTTGTTTTTTGGTAATATGCCTGTGATACTTCACTAAGGTCTTTACCATTTGAAAGTTGAAAGCTGTGTGTTAAAAACAGACTTGTAATGAAACACAACCTCCTTATAGAAGTTTCACTAAAAATAGTTCTGGTAGTGCCCTGGGGGTGTTCATCAGCTAGTGACAGTGGCTGCATTTTCACAGCAGGAAAGCAGGGCTGGTGAGGTCAAGGAGGATGAGTCTGTATTCCTGTGGGGAGCTTGGCAGGAGCATCCAGGGGTTTTTGAGCTTTTAATTGATAAAATGAATGTGGATTTGTGACAGTATTGTTGTAAAACACCTGGAAAGCTGGAACAAATCCAAAAGAATTCCAGTTCCATCTTTCAGTGTGTTTTAGGATCCTCAAGTCTAGCTGACCTTTACTTACACCTTTTATATGTTTCAAAACTAGAAAATCCCACCTTAATACTGATTAATCTCTGCATACTTCTTTTGAAGCAGAATTGGTAAATTACAATCCTGGTTTTTGCTTTACTTCTTTTATGCTTTTGAAAACAGTGCCCTGGTTTACTCTTTTGCAAAATGACTCACTGAAATGTCTGCATCATCAGAAACTAATCCCCGCTCTGCATGCTCTTCCTTTTCCAGATGATGAACCTGTAAAATCTGTTTTACAGGAGGATTTTCTGACTTCCTTATGCTCCTAAGTGCAGAGTAGTGTCACTTGGGAGACTGGATGCAAGTGACCATGTTCAGCACAGTTTGAATGAAGTGACTGCTTGATCCCTGACTTGTGCCAACAGACAGAAGAGGTCCTGCTGGACTAGAGACTTGACTGGGCTTGCAGGAATGTGATTACAATAAAAAGCCCCTGACAGACATCAGTGTGATAGGATTTGAGCAGACACTGCTTTTGTTTTTTGTGCAGGAGGGAAACTTCATCAGAAACACAGATGAAATTCCTGCCTTATCTTAGGGAATGCATGTGGGTTTCAGGCATGCAGCAAGAGAAAAGAGACAGCGCCTTTTCAGGCTTTTTGCTTCTCTCAGCCTGTGCAAAGGATAATCTGCTGCACCTTAATTTTAAAGTTTTTTGAACTCTGCTGGGATTTGAAATTAGTATTGTCATAGTGTGCTTGTGATGTCGCTTCCTTTGTTTGCCTATTGCCATATACCCTGGCCAGCTCTGTAGGAGACCTGTCTGGAGTGCCTTTTAATGTTTAGATCTAGCAGTGATTAGAATACACTAATGCCCAGTGGGTATATGTGTCATTTTTAACAGCTGCCGAGCTTTCTCCCTGCTGCTCCAATTAACACATTCGGCACACACTTGCCGGTGAGTGGGCTGTGTGTATGGATTAAACCACTTTGCTATTTATTCATCCAGTGTATGAGATGCCAGAAATGGATTGGCGTGTTTCCTGCTCTTACAACAAATGAAATAAAACGTGCTCCTAAGCCTGTGCCTGGGTAGATATGAGGGCAGCATTTAACTGGCAAATGGAAACCTGTTTTGCCTTGAGATATGGTTCAGTCCATTGACTAACATCTATCCCCGCCTCCCAGCCCCTCTTCAAATGATGGAGACACAGGATAGGGAGCTCTCAATGCTGGGCTTCCCCTTGCTGGCAAGCAGGTCTCTTCAACTTTGTCCTCTGCTGCTTAATAACAGCTTGAAATCCTGAAATTCTCCTTTTTCTTCAATGCTTTCTTCCTTTATTTATTTTCAGGTTGAAATATTCCAGTCAGTAGATTTGATAAAGTGTGTCTGCGTGTCCCTTTTTTTTTGAAGGAAAAAAAAAAGAAAAAAAAAAGGAAAACAATATGCTTCCTAGTCAGAGCTGAGCTAAGGGAGGGGTTGTTTAATGGTAGCGGAGCGGCTGGTGGGAGCCGCAGCTCTGCTCCGGTGCTTGCGGTTGATTCATGCTGGGACAGCTCTTTGTGAAGCGAAGGGGGCTGCCGGCTGGGGCTGTGAGTGAGGAAGGAAGGAGATGGAGCGCTTCTTGGGCTTTGTCAAGCAGATAAGAAGATCGAGGAGAAGAAAAGGCAAAAAGTACCGGCCAGAGGAGGATTACCACGAGGGCTATGAGGATGTCTACTATTATGCCTCGGAACATTTCCGAAGTAAGTATTATGCATAACCTCATTTTCCTTCGGCTGTGATAAATGTTATGTTCTTAAGATGTCTAAACTCCAAAAATGCAAGCAATATTCCTCCCTTGCTGGAACCTGAGCCTTATGTGTGTATTAAAAGTCGGTTCCTGTGAGAGCTCTTTCTGGCTCTGCTGCCGATGAACAATACAAAGCATCTGAAGTGGCACAGAAGCTCTCAAAGTAAAGAGGGTTTGTCTGCAGACCCTGGTGAGATTTCAGATGCAGTTAATCCAGTCTGACTGCTGGAAACCTTTTGTTAGAACACAGTGTTGAGAAGCGAGTAGGGTGGCAGTAGCCCTTGTAGAGTGCCTTTGGAAGGCTGTGTGGATATTTTTAAAGCACTACAGAGGCAGCGAGCACTCATTTGTAAGTTGAAGTTGATGATTAATGTTTGGTATTGAGGGAGAGTCAGTTTACTAAGCCTCTGCTGTAACCTGGTCTTTTCAGTATTGAGTAAATTGAGTGGGCTGGTTCTTCGCTGCGGGTCCAGGACCACTCCTGGAGAATTAAGTGGGGATTGTTTTTTTTGTTGGCACTCACGTGATGGCACTCAGCAGCTCTGCCAAAACAAAAAAAACCCTACGCGCTCAGAAATTCCTGTGCAAACTGTATGCTGGACCCTGCAGCTTCTTAGAGTTTGTCTGCTGTGCCTGTCAGGTTTCTGAGCTGCTGGTCTGCCATGGTCTTCTGGAGGAGAGGATTGGGGTCCACAGGGAGGGTTGGAAGGAGGGAAGCCACGTGCAGCCCCTGCCTGGGGTCCTGTGTGGCAATGTCAGGATGAGGTGGTGGCAGTAGAACCCGCCATAAGCAGAAATTGCCTGCTTCTGCTGTTTTGGCCACTGGTTTGGGACCTTTGCAGTGAAAGCTGTGCCTTGTTGAGCTGCTGAAGTTTGCACTTTTTTGTTGTTCTGTACCATCTGAGTGACTGTCAGAATCTTTTTTTGCTTTATTTCCACTTTGCTGAACTAAATCATAAGAATCTTAAGAGTTTTTTAAAGGTAGAATGATGAATGTGGTTGTGCCTTACAGCACCAGGGAAGTGCTATCTTGTGGAAAATTGGGAAACGAGTTGTTCTTACTGGTTTTCTCCCAGTGAACCATGCTTGCCTATCTCCTAAGGACAATTAATGTTGGGTGCTTGGTTGTTTACTGGACTTCTTCTTGATAAAATTTTGTTTGCTTTCCGTTTTTAAGAAAAATCACCGTCCTGTAATATTAAACTAGGTAACTTATCTGAGGTGTTAAGAGGGAGTTCTTGCAAGAAAAAGACCTGTTTGAGTGGCAATGCAGTTGTAATAGGTAACGTAGTGACATGAAGTGTGCTACACAAAATCTGCTACACTAGAACTAAAAATTTTAAATCTGTTTAGCACTGAAAATTTTGACAGTGATGTATGTTAGTGAAAGCATGTAACATTTTCTTGCTTTAATATGTAAATAAAAAGAACATGTCAAAGCCAAATGTCAAAATATTTCCCTAGCTGATTGTTGTTGCTGAAGGTCCTTTAAAGAACAAAGCAAAGCCCCTCCATAATTGTCAAATGTAATAAGGATTTCTTGAATGATTATTAATAAATTATTTAATCTTAACTTAATGTATGGCACTAAGATTGGGCAAAATACCTAATGGCTTTTCCTTTTACTCTGCTTAGAAAATAATAGTATACACTTCAGCTTGTGGAGGTCATAAGTATTTCAGACTGGGTGAAATGTGTGTCAGATTTTGAAGTGATGTTTACAACAGTGTTCAAGTACTCAGATTGAATTGAACTCAAAATAGCACACAGCCCTATGGAGCTGGATGCACAAGGAGTTAGCTACTTCTCACAGCTACTTAAACCAAACAGCCACAGGAGAATTTGAGCCATGAAGTCTTTATCGAGATATCATCTCAAGCTCAATTCCTCTTCAAGTCCTTTTGTCTGGTCTTGCCTGTGCTTTATGTTGTCGTTGTTTTGGCTGGATAGGTGTGGTAGTTACTTAGAGCAATGTGCAAAATCTGAAAAGATGCTGTTGGTGCTACTGAACAAATGCTGTAGTCAAATTGAATTTCATGTGTTTGGGACAATTAAATGTTTCATATTTAATTTAATTAAGGTCTGGTTTTACACTGTTTACAGTACAAATTTAGAGTAATTGCAGAGCTTTTAATAGCCATTCCTTCTGCAGTCATTTGCTTAGAAGAATGTGTGCTTGCAGGAAATATTATATTTATTGTTGCAATTTTTAGAATATCAGAGATAATGAAATCAAATGCCTATTGTTCATTCAACTGAACTGAGCTGGAGCTTTTTTAGAATTAGTTTCCTTTCTTTTGTTGTTAGGCATCCCTTCTCCATCATCATTTATGAGTTATAGATCCAATTAGCCAGTACATTTGAAGATGGTCTGAGACAATCACTTTATGAGCTTGTTAGTCTCTCTCTTCCCCCATTTGTAATATGGCTTAGAGCGTTGTATGGGGAGGCAGAATTAATGGAAAAATGCAGAAACTGCATTAAAATAACCACAGGATCAAACAAAGACAACAAAGTTAAAAACAGAATAGGCCTCTGGGAATCACAGGAAAAAGGTGACTTTAGTTTGTCCTCTGCCCAGCTGTGCTTGGATATTGGGATATTGTCACTCCCACTGCTTGGTGGGAGTTTGAAGACTATTTGGTCTCCAAAGCTTTGCCATGGAGGATCATATTAGCTGTGATACTGGGACACAGCTGGATGAAGGGAACATGCAATGCTCCCTAAAACTCCCGGGGTAAAAAAAATGATACCCCGTCTCCTGAGACAGATGTCTTTTGTCTTCGACATTTCATCCACTTGTGTTCAGCTAATGGATAACATTATTTTGACATGCAACACCAGCTCTCTTATTTTTCTGAAGTCTCTGTGCTATGCAACACTAGAAAAACAGAATAATTTTGGTCTGTAAGCACATATTGGCATTAATAGTGCAGGCGTCATACTCATTTCAGCGAGACTTTGCAGTGTGAACATAGTGGGTGATGAAATTGCTGCCCAACCTACTCAGACAAGTTGGTGCTTATTGTATAAAACACTTCAAAAAGCATCATACTTATCTTGAGCAGCATTATGGCACTGCCATTCAAACTGTTGCTCATTATGAGGCTTTGCATGAAAAAGGCCCTTGTTATAATATCACATACATGTATTAATACATATACATATTATTACATTACTATATTATATTCTATTAAAGAACCTTTGCAAACTATCAGGAATTCTGTGTAGCAGAACTTCCTGGAATGCTCCCAGAAATGACATAAATCCTACTGCTGAAGTCAGAGTGTTGTGCCAAGACCTTTGAGTTTCAGCCTAGTCTTGAGTAGGAGTGTGGCTTTGGGACCCAGCCTGACTTGGTCACCTCTGACCAAAACAAACACTTCTTCCCACACCCTAAAATAATATCAGCACTATGTCTTTCTTTTTCAAAATACTTGGAATTTGGGTTTCTTCCAGCTCATTTTGGAACTTCACAGGTTTCATGAAACATGCAAGTCTAGAGGGTGAACACATCCTGTTAAATTTTGCCTTATTTATGTTACTTCTGGTGTCTGTGATCCATCTTCTGAGAGCTCTTTTTTTCTCATTGGTTGTTTGGCTTCTTCTGATGTTCTCCTCAATATGGCTCACAGCATAGTCTGTTAGCATAAAGATTTTATTTCCTATGTAGATGCAATGACAATATTAAGTAATGATCACAAAAGCCAGTATTTGAAGAATTCTGCTAGTAAACACCCACTAACCTGAAAAGGTCCCGTGATTTTAGTCTTGACCTTAAAAAATTCCATTTAGTCACCAGAGTCCAATGAATAACTTTCTTCTATCCTTTGTCAAGGCCTAGTATGTGTTGTGTTACAAAAGTGTTGGTATGTTAGAGTAATCTGCCATAGTCTACATCTGCAGTGAAGTCATGTATCATTTCCCTCTCTGATGCCGTTGAGTAATTATTTCACAATTCTGGTGTGAGAATCATCCAGTTCCTCAGGACCATCAACCTCTTGAAATTCATTCCCTAAACGTATGTGAGGGTCTTTCCATTGATTTGCCCATTTTCTTCCCTGTATCATCACTGGAAAGTGAAGGGAAGGTATTTGACTCCTAGCCTAGCAAATAAGGTGAAAAAGGAAAAACTGAAGGTTTTATATGACTCTGAGTTGAAAATATCCTTTTCATTGACTGAAATCGCGGAATTATTAAAATTAATATTGTATATATGATACGCTTCTTGGGATGGTGTCAGCAGAAAAACTCCACTTGGGCGTTACTCTCCAACACAGCTCAGTATTATGATGCAGAAACTCCCACATCATAGCTGCCAAAATGCTAGGAATAAATGTCTTTGCATTTCATACCCAAGGTGGTTTTAAAACTGCATTAAATACATAAGACAAAACACCAAAGGGAGTGACATGCCTATGATTTCTTAATGCTGTGGTCACTTGCAACATCAATCTTGTCAAGATTTTCTTCATTTTGTAAATTAGTACACATAGTTCTTGTTTGCAGCAATCTCGTAGATTTGATTGGGGTTGCAGAAGAGTTAATGATTTTGAGTCATGTGGTGACAAGGGAATTGAGTATCTCTTGCTCAAGCTGCTGAGATTTAAGTTGATCCTGAGGACGAGGAATGGAGGACAACTACTTTTCATTTTACAATGATTGTATGTTGATAGTTTGCAGTTTAACTGGATGTGCATGTGTGTGGGGGTTGTTCTTTGCCCATCACAGATCTTGTCATCTCAGTACAGTAAAATCTCAGCTTTCATAGAAACTAAAGTATTTGTTGAACCCCACAAGAAGAAAAGGCTTGGTAACCTGAGTAGATGAAATGTCAGAATTTGAAAACATAATGAAAATATTATTTTTTAAAAACCACCCTAAAATTTGATAAAAACTTCTTATTTCCATCGTCTTAATAACTGTTTCATAGTTCTTGAAATCTGGAGCTTTTCATTAGTGGACTACAGGTCTTGAATATTTCTGTTTTACATAAGCCACTTTTTTCCTGGGATCTGGGTAGCCCCAGTGCCTCCAGTTCATCATGGGTGCGGTGCCCTTGTCCAGACAGGCTCTGTCATCACAGGGCTTCCACCCAGAGTCAGTTTACAAGCCGGCCACAGTGATAAAGGAAGCTGATGTATTTTAACTTTATTGCTGGGACAGGCGGTGTCATCTTCCCCATTCAGGGTTTTCTGAATGAAACAAAAAATAGTAGCAAAGTGATGTTGTCTCCACTTCCATTGCTAAGACTTCCAATGTGACAATTGCAATAGTTGACATTTTGGATAAAATTCACCCAGACATTAGATAAAGGTCTACCCACATGCTGTTTCTCTTGCTTTTTCATCTTCTTCAACACATAGAGGTGTTTAAATTGTTAAAAAACTGTTGGGTTTTTTATTTTTTAAACAATTGGTCATTGCATCTAGTGCAGTTTTATATTTCATGACAGCCATCCTCTTGCAGAGAATCGCTTAACTTCTGGTGTGTGTTGTGGAGATGATCCCATTTATCTACCATGTTGCTCATCATGGTTGCTAGTGAAAGTGTTCTTTCCAGTGGAACCCAAGTGGAGGAGAAGAATTACATACTTATCCTCATTTTATAGACAACCAAGCTAGTAGGAGTAGGTAAGAAAAAGAAGATTGTTAGCAGCTCTTCAGCCTCCCATGAAATTATTTATTTTCCAAATTTTTGTTTGTTCGTTTTCTGAACCCATAAGAAGTACACATACATTAAAATCTTACTTTACTTCTTTTCTGTTTTATATTAGTTAAAACGTTTAAGTCTTGGGATGAGGCTTGTGTTTGTAGATGTTTATTCTGTTTGCCTAGTGGCTTTAGCCTCATTGTTTTGTTTATATAATTAAAATATAATAAATTGGTGTGGTTATTGTGCTGCAGTAGCGTGATACCCAGCCACAGGGTCTGTTAGTACAGCTGTGGAGTTCCCTGCAGAACTGGAGCAATGCATCTCTTCTTGCCAGGTGGGTGTGTGCTGGTTTTGGTGAAACATTTCTTTATTTGTGAAACAGACGACAAAAGCCTAATTTTGTTTTTTCCTTAAAACTGTGGTGCAACAGCCAGTTTTAGGTTTGTTAGTAATAGGATTGCTTTTTAAATGACCCTTTCTGGCTCTTAGCTTCCTGGGGCAGCACAGAGCATGGATAGTAAAACATTGCTTTGGAATATACTTGAGGGAAAACAGCTTATTTATTTGAAAGCACTGAAATAATGAGACCTGAGTTATATAATTCTTTGCATGAAGTGGAAACACTTCTCCCTGCTAGCAATTACAAGCTTACAATTTCTGTGCTACTTTCATTTGCTTTCTAGTCCTGTTCTTTACTGAATAACTAAAGAATCCTGATTGTCCCTGCTCAAGAAATTTACTTATTCTAGGTCTTCCTCTTCTTATAGTGACTGCTGGTATAAGGTTGTGCTTTGGTGGTTTAGAGAATTTGGTACCCTTTATTTTTACTGTGTCTAGAATATATAATGTTCACATTCAGAGAGATCTACTTCCTGAAATGATGTGCAAGTCTTTGGTTTTAATCATGGCTTTGTCAGTTTACATCATGAACATGCAGTGATGTGATTATTTCTCCCCCTCGGATATTGTGAATTGAACGAAATATCAGGTTTTATGAACTAAGATTAAGGAGACAGGTAGAAGCAACTACTGAGGTGTCAGTTTTAATATGGGCCTTCGGTTTCAATGGCAAACTTGAAACAATTAGTGGAACAAAGAAATAAACCATTTAAATTCCCTGCTGACAAGATTATAAACGTTAATTGAATGATTGCTGTGTTTTGTTAGCAGGGCATGACAGGAGCTGTCATTAATCATCATCATGAGTATAAGCACACCTGTTTACCGTAATTATTATTTCTCTAAGACAAATGTGGTGGTACTCATCATCTGTGCAGAAATTACTGGGCAATATTGTTTAATGTTTTTCAGCAGAAAAGCACTGGGGTTATGCTGTGCCTGGGTACAGGGATCCACGATGACCACACTGCTGATGACCCAGGCACCTTAATGCTACTGATTTTGTTCAGAGGGTTTTCTAGTTTTCTTCTGAAACCCAAGAAATGAGACACAAGTCAGTATTCTGAGAACACATAGTCCAGCTTTAAAAGGCAGCAGAACTAAGGGTGCCTCCAGGACCTTCATTTGGCCTCTCATTAGAGAGTCCTTAATGAAAGACATGATCACTTTTGCTATAGTGCTGGTGTCAGAGGCTGCACCAAACCCTGTCAGGGCCCATCCCTCATTTCCCTCACTTGAGAGCATGAGTTTGCAGATGTCTGGCACCAGTTGCTGTAGCCAAAGGAGGTTTGGTTTGTATATACAAGTATTATATAAGCCTCAGTAGTCTGAAAATCCAGCCATAAGGCATCTTAGGCTGAGGCCTTTCAATTCTTGCAAACCTTTGATGATAATCTCCATGTACAGAATTCTCTGCCTATATGAGATGGGGTTAATGGTACCTCTCCGTCACAGATATGCAGTGGAAATAAATTAGTGTTTGCTAAGCTAGCATATACTACAGTGATGAGCACCACAGAAGAACCTGGGGAGAAACTAATGTCTGTCCAGAGAGAAGGGCTTGAATAGTGAGTGGGAATTAAGGTATGGAATTACACATTGAGCAGTGAGGGGAAAGCAAGGTCTTAAGTAATTTATCAGGTAGTTAAAAGAATTTCTTTTGGGCATTAAATGAAATCAGGTCTCATGCAAGAAGTAGATCAGGTAATTAAAGATTGTGTTGTAATGCGTATACAAAAGGAGGCCAAATTGAGAAATTCTTAAATCTGGAACTTGCAGTTTGCTTTTTTTAATGGTGTATGTGTGTGTGTTTGCACATGTGTGCAGTAGAGAACATGGAGCCAACAGTTCCTTGGGGCTTAGCATGCCATGGAAATCTCATAACAACATGTTATGGATGTAATATTTTTTATAAATGAACAAAAATCTCCTTGAAGTTGAGATGCAGAAGTAAATTTTTATGAGTGGTCATAGGATCAGATCACTTCAGTGCATTCTGTAGTAACAGTCCTTGTGCTGACACTGTGAGGGAACAAACACTGTGGGCAGCTGTGGGACAGAGGAGGGAGGAACCAGATTTATTTTTTGGCTGTCTCTGGGCACTTTGAACAGATGATAAGAGACATTTGAGGTTACTTATCTTTGGAAAAAATTACCATGGGAAGAGCCAAACTTTGGAAAGCAGAAAGGAGAAAAGAGACATTTAAGACAGCTCTGTGGGAAATACTGTTTGAATGAAACCGTGAAAAAGTAAGTGAAATCAAAAGTACACAAATACAATGTGAAGTATTAAGTCAGTAAATTGTTTGCAAATGCTTCCTTTGGGTTTGTTTAACAAGCTCTGTGGCTGCTCAGGTCTATTTTATTTTGATAACGTTGTCCCTCTCCCAGAAGGGTAAAACTCCTCACTTAACAATGCACTCTGTCACTATTCTGTCAGCTGGTAGCATCTTTATTAAAAGATAAAAGAAAGTATTCACAATTTATTACAAGTAAATGTAAAAAATGAACGGTATGCAAACATGTATTAAATACATGCTTTTTGCCCTTGCTTTTTTGTAGGTTGGAGTAGGAAATATTTTAAAGCCCTGATGACTTCCTACCTGCACACCATTTGTAGGAGCCTAGTGTGGTCATCAAGGGATGAGTCACAGCAGTAGCTGCAGGCTGCAGTTCCAGCTGTATTAACTCCGAATGCTCAGAAATCAAAAGGGATGTTTGCCACACTGTCTGATAGGGATGTTGCATCTGACAGCCCAGTTTAGGGAAAATGAGAAAATGCTTGTGAAGGAAAGTTGGGAGAGAGCCTGGATCTATGGCAGAGCACTGCCAGCAGCAGCAGCAGCAGTGCTCAGGTCAGTTGTCAGTAAATCTAAATACGTCTGGTGGCATTTACAGTTTGGAAGGAAGGAACGAGGATTTTCTGTTGCGTGGCGGTAGAATGTCACGTGGCTTGTCATGAAAATGCTACGCTCCCTTTCATTGCTAAAAGGAGACTGGAATGGCTTCTGAAGTGAAGAAACCAAAGCTGTTCAGGCTGGTGGTTATAGCTGCCCATCAGTAATTAGAGTGCAGCGTGGTGGTGGTGGAATTCTGAAATCCCCGTGAATTTAATGACATTTTGGTAGTCTCTGAAATGGTCCCTCTGTAGCTTGACCCATATTTCACCTGGGTTTCACACATTTGCAGAGGAGTTACACAGGCTTACCCAACACTTCTAAATATGTTGGCATTCACTTCTGTCATACCCTGGCAGGGAAAAAGAGAGAAGTCTTCGGAAGCTTAGGTTAATTATGATTTTCCTATGTTTTTCTTGGTTTACACTAAACATATCACAAAAATAGAAGTGTATTTATGATTGTGGTAGGTTTTGAAAACAATCAGCTGCTCTCCCAGTTGTCATGTGTGTCTTAGCTGGCTTCTTCAGGCAGGGAATAGCCAGCCCTGTGCTACAGGAGAACAGGGAGGAAGAGGTTTGTCTGCTGGAAGAGCACAACCGTGCCTTTAAAATGCTGCCTCTCCCAAGCATATCACCAGGGATGGAGAAGGCACTGAATGGTTTTGTTTTGTAACTGGTATTTGATTTGTGTGCTGCCATTCATTGTTTGTGTTTTGTTCTTTGGTGGGAAGAAACTACTGCTCCTTTCTAGTTTATTTGGAGTTTTTTGGTATCTATTTTTTTCCTTCACTACTCCTTTGAACTCAAGCTCTTACAATAATATGAGAGGCTGTGGATTTTATAGGGCAGATTGTGTCATGCAAATTGTTTCCACACACTGAGCAAAACTGGTGAAGGCTGTTCTAGTTACAGCCTGGAGTTTGTAGTCCTTTGTCTTGTACAGATAATTGAGCTTTTTACAGCCACATATCCATTCACAATAGGTTGTTTTCTTCCTTTTAGATAGTGAAAGACATTTATTAGCCGTTGGTTTAAGTCTCTTACGAAAATGTTGCTCATGTCATAATTATTAAGGAGGTTACATCAGTGTGAGTAGACGAGCAGGCCAAGATAGCACACTGCTCCATTGGATGAAAGTAGGTTTAATATATGGAAAATGCTCAAATCTTCTGTCTTTCTCACAAAATTGCAGTTAGGACAATCTTAAAAATTCTGTGAAAGCAGTTGACTGGAATTAATTCTTACACAGCTTTAATGTGTTGGCATTCCATACACTGGTAAAATGTTGGTGGATTTTCAGGTAAGGAAAATGTAGTTTTGGTGAGTGAGCTCTTATTTTGTGATAAACTGTCTTTTAAGTCTTAAGGAGTTGGTGAATATGTCTTATATTAATCATTAATGGATATTTAATAGCAGCAGCTTTATGCCTCATTTTTATGTAAACTACCACCAACTGATACAGGGGAGTGAACAAATAAGGGGAAAAATGTAACTTGGTTTTGAGTAAGCTATGGAAGGTGATGAATAAACATGTTTGATCACTTCTGCTCGTTTTAAGTGCTTCTCCAGATTGTTAAAATTGTTCTTGAAATTACTGGTAATGTTTTCTTGGTCACAAGTTATATTTCTGAAATGCACTGGTAAATTAAGATGAAAAAAGACTCTGAGAAATAAGCAATATTTAAATATCTGTAATAGTCCAAAAGGTGAATTTTTCTGAGTTTTTAATTTGATTATTGTACTGTTAGAAAATGATCTTTGCGGAAGATCATGGAATGGTTTCCCTATCTGTAGGCTTCTAAATTCAGTTTGTGGAATCTGGACAATTTGTCCAGTTTTGAAGTCCAGTCTAATGTCCTAACAAGGACCATGGTATGGAGAGAAGGGTTAGGTGATAATATCTAAATGAAAGAATACACTTTATGGGCGTTATATACAGCCCACAGTGTGTGTGCTACAGTGGCAGTTTTGGGGTGGTTTTGTGGTTTTTTTGTGGGTTTCTTTAATCATCCCTCAACCCCCTATCTCTCTGCTGATGCATATAGTTCTTTAATTCTTCAGCTGGGCCCTGGGGAATTGAGTGGCTTTGTTGACCCTGTTTTCCTGATTTGTTTTTTTTTTTCCCCCCCAAAGTGTAAATTTTATGTCTTTTTCGAATTACATACATGGAACCTGTTTTTCCTCACATATCCTGAAGTCCTTCAAAGTACTTGAAAAATAAAGATAGTGGCACACAGTACCTCCTGAATTTGCAGTCTAATAAAGATTTTTCTTGCTGTTTTGTCATAAAATCAAACCATTATTGCAAAGGGGAGAAGTCCCATCTGCAATCATTTAAATCCTCAGGCAGAGGAAGGCTTTCTAGTCACACCCAGGCAGGAAAGGGTGTGTATTCAGAGGCGTGCATCTTACAAATGCAAAATGGGAAATGTCTGCTCGTGGTCTACAGTACATGGTTTACTTTTAAAAAGCATAAGTTATTTGTATTCTGGCTGCCAGCTGCTCTTTCTGCTTACTTATTTATTTAAACAGACTAGTGTGTGCTGCTCAGCAAGCCAGGGGCATGGTCAGTTGTTAAATGTGACAGCATAGTCTGGAGCCCAAGATCCATTTGTCCTGCCTTTAGGCTTGAGCCAAGGCCACTGGGGATGCCTTAACTAAAGGCTAGGTTGAAAAAATATGAATAGGAAGCTGACTGGGAAAGAAGCAGAGGAAGTGAAGTTCAAATAGCCTTTGCATCTGCAAATTCAGCTGTTTGAGTCAGAGGTTCTGTTCTTGGGTTTTAATGTTTTTCTGTGCATCTTAAAATGCATGGGGAGATTTATTTGTTTATAGCTGCTGCATGGAAAACAAAGCTCTCAAAAATCTGTTTGCAGTAATTGCACTTTTTCTGCTTGGTGTTTATTTTATCAAGCAGATTTGCAGAGCTGAGAGTGGGAGGATTCTTTTGAGGTTTTGTCTCAGCTGTGCCTTGCTGCAGGCCGACCAAAGACCTGGTGCTGCAAATGCCAGGCATGTAACTCCATTAATATGAGTAGTCCCACTGGTACAGGTTCAATACAAGTCTGTAGTTGGAAACCTGAAAGAAAATGGTGTGTGTGGGTAGAACAAAATAGTAATTCTAACGGTTTCTTCCTGGTGTTTGTTGTCTGCACTGAGTTTCTATACTCTGTACCAATTTCTGACAGAGCTAAAACATATTTTAACTGAGAGATCAGTATCTCTGCACTGTTTCTCTAAGAGAATTTGTAAGCATGGTGGTTCTGTTTCTTTTAGGTTCTCAAGGAAATTGCTCAAACTTCAAAAACAAAGACAGTTGATTAGTTCTACATTATTTCATTTCAGTATATTATTTCATTTCAGTGCATTATTTCAACCTTCTTCATAAAAGCTGAAGAGGAAAACCTGGTTTTGAAGGACCACTGTTGACAGGAACCACTAGCCTGGAGCACAGAATTTAATAATCATTGATTAATACACTTTATTGCTGATTTATTTTCTTTAGAAAAGCCAGTTATTCTTGCCAATATCTTTTATACATGAGCCTTCACTTAGACTTTAAAATTGTAACCTATAATAATATTAACATTTTAAACTGTATAATGCTTGCTGGAGGGCAGGAAGGGGGGAAAGAAGCAAAAGAAAGACAAAAAAATGAGACTTATTTGATGCTGACCCTAAAATTCTGTTCCACTGGAGCAAAACCTCAAGTAGATAGATGTATTGTAGTAAATATTAAATGTGTTAAATTGCCTGTCAAGTACAGTGATTTTTTATTTATTTCATTTTTATTCACTCTGAGTGGAAAATGGATTCATATTGAGTTTTATAGAAGATATGACTGCTGCTCTTCACTGTATGAAAGCCAATTGCTGTTTCAGAATCTGAGCAAATGAATGTGTGCTCCCTCTGGTAGGGAGGCTGGGGGCTGCTGTAGTCCCGGGCTGATTTTTGGACAGGAGCTAATCACGTCTGTATGTGCGTGCAGAAAATGCGCAAGGGGTAAGTGACAGCTTGAGGTTCTTTGGTAGGGTATGAAAGAGTGGAAATGTCAAAAGATGAGCTGTGTGTTTATATTGATCACTTTGCTTAGAGCAGCTCAGTGTTGTTTCTTCAGATGTTTGAAAAGAAGGACCTGAAGAACTTGCAGCAGAGCAAACTTCTGAGGTGCAGTCACTGTAGAATAAATAATTTACGCCTGGAACTTAGGTTTGCAGCAGGACATCAAAGGTACGAAGCTTTGATCTCTGTGTCTGCAGTTAGACTTGAGTCTAATGCAGAGCTGGGCGACTGCCCTTGCTGTATGAGAGTCCTGTTGGTGTCCATGGGGCAGGGGGAAACAGGCATGGGCACTCCTTTGGAGCTTCTCCTGGGAGAGCAACTATTAGGGGAAAAAACCCTTGATGCTAAAATTTTAACTCAGATTTCTTTGTGTGTATTTATAAAAAAGATATGTTTCAGGAATCATAATTTTTTTATTTCTGTATGACTTTTTCGCTTTTCTGCACTTATTTCAAGAGCAGCATGTACAAAATCCCCTTATGCTGCTCCTTAAGTGTAGATAAGCCTGTATTTCTACTCAGTGAGCCTGTTTGAATTGTGGAGGGGGAAAAATGAGCAATCTCCCTAACAGGCAAAGTTCCTGTATCCTCAAGTGTTCAAACATCTTCAAAACCACTTCAAACATATTTGGGTTTTTTATCTATAAATTATTTTCTTGGCTCTGTATTTTGCCATAGGATATAAGGAAGTAAATACTTATTCAACATGAAGACATTTTTCTGCATTGAGTTTGTTGGGGATGCCTCCCTCCCAGGCTTCTCTGCAGGCTGCCTGGGCTGTTCCCTGGGGTTGATATTTCTGTGCTGCTCAGGATCTGATGGACAGCACTTGGCATATGAGGACACCAGCAGTTTCTTTTACTAATATTTTCTAATTGCTGATAAATTGTGAAGTTAATCTTACCCTGTCATTTCTTGAAGAATGATTGAAATATCGTTTTCTTTACTGGTAGACTTGTGTAGTTCAGTTTCAGGTGGGAGCAGAGGTACTGGGTGAGGAGGTGCCAGAGACAGGGCAGTGTCCATTTCCATTTCATAGAAACAAGGTTGGAGAAGACCTCTAAGATAATTGAGTCCAGCTGTTAACCTAACACTGCCAAGCTCACCACCAAACCATGCCCCCAAAGGGCTACATCTAGATGGTTTTCCAAAAACTTCAAGGGATGGTGATTTCACCACTTCCTTGGGCAGCTTGTTCCAGTGCTTCACAATGTCAGTGAAGAAACATATTCTGATAAGTCATTTAAATGCTCATGCTGATCTCTGCTCCATAGCAGGCAAAAGTGCATTTTCCTAGGCATACCTCTAGCACCGAGTCTGGCCTTAATCCACCTTCTTGGGTAAATTGTATACAGTCCTACTGGAGAGAAAATAATGTGTGGTTTTTATTTGTGCTTCAGTTTATCTTGACATGGTGATGAATGTGAAGGCTAAGAACAGTTTTGGCTAAATAAGATATTAATAAACATTAAAATGGAAACAAATTTATTTCCCCCCCTTGTTATTTTTTCTGTACAGAACAGTGTGTGTCAATCTCAAGATTGGAGTCTACTCTGGGAAAAGGGGTTGTGACTTTTGGATAACCTTTAACTCTAGGAGCCATTCAGAGATGCAGAGTTACAAAATTATTTTAAAATGTCAGCCTGTCTGCAACTTGTTTTTCAAATATTCTAAGACTGAAGCTGCCTAAAAATATTGCGCCAGTGCTTCTGTGTTGCAAAAGTTATTTTTACTAAGCCACCAATGGAACCACCACTACTGTAGAGTACTGAAGACTTGTTTTCATTTCCTCACTTTATTTAATTTGAAACCAATCTCAAAAAAAGTGAGGGAATGAGATTTATTTCTACGAAAACTAATCTGACTGGCCAACATACACCCTCAAGCGAGGCTGGTGAATGTTATAAATGAAATACCATGTTTAGAGCACTGGTGTATCAAACAGGAACAGCACTCAGTAGAAGGTCAGAAATTCCTTCCAGTGTCTCAGCCACCTCCTCTGCTTGTCTACTAAGGGACTATGTGGGACCTGCTGGGTTTTTTCCAGCTTTATATGCTGCTGGAAGCCCAGAGTCACGGGTCCTGGCATTAAGCTGATGTGTTGTTGTTCAGCTCAGGTGGGTGCTTGGGCTTGCGGGGCTTCCTGGCGTTGCTCATGAGAAGGAAGGAGGCTGAAGGCTGCGTCCCAGCCCCAGCTCTCCCTTGTCAGATCTCCTGAAAGCCCTCTTCGTAGGTGGACACCACTGATGCAGCAGCTCCTGATTTTAGCTTTTTTTCAGCCAAATCAGATCCCACACTTACCTAACTGGTACTTTCCTGCAAAGCCTTTATAGGAAAAATAAAGTCTTTCTGTAAACAGTGAGGAAGACAACAAAAAATAGTTAATTCTTCTTGTCAGCAAGATGGATTTACTCTTTGCTTACAGTCATAAAATGCTCATAGTGGTGGGCTTTCTGCTTGTCTAATTAATGCTGGCTAGGTATTGACTGCGTGTACAATTATTTTTTTTTCAGAGACACCTATTGAATTAAGGGAAAAGAAATACTTTGCAATTATGAAACTTACGCCTTGGATGTATTTGGTGTTTTGATATACATCCTTTTCCTGTACTGACTGATTGCCTAGCCTGAATATTCTATTTTCCTCTGCATGTATTTGTTCCCAAGTAAAAACTCTATGTGAGAAATACTTATTAATGTATTTATATGCATCTAATATTTATAAAATTTGAATCGCCGTTCTGAGCAATCTTCATGCTTTTGACTTTGAAAATGGCTGGGCATACTGAATGAAATTAAGTGTAGGTTCAGTGACTGCAAAGAGACTATTTTTGAAAATTGAATGTCAGGCTATGTAGGGAATACCAAAAATATGTAAATTTGTTGAGCAGGGTTGTGGGGAAGCCAGACTGGGGGTGTATGGATTAAGTGAAATGTGTTTAGATGTCTAAAATAATTGTTTCCAAGCAACTAATGCCAACTGTTGAGAGTAAAGTTAATTTGCTAATGGGAATATTGGACCCTTTGAAATGCCATTTCAAGCACCAAATTCATTTTAGAGATTTAATAATTAATCAAAGTGACTGTGTTAAATGTCAGTGAATATATCCATGTGTTGCTGTCATACCTCTCTCTCAACATGAATTTCCAGGCTCTTAATGATTAACACAGTGGGATCTGTAATGTAGTAGAAATGCTGGTGCTCTGGAAGGTGCAGTACTTCTTGAACATTCTTGCTGCAAATTCTTCTCCTTGGACTTGGTTACAACCAGTGGATATAAGGAGACTTTTGATGGGTTAACCCACACCCACATCTTGCTTAGTGGTTGCTTTTCTTCTTTTTAGAATTGAACCCAAAGATTCAGGGCAGGCTCTTCAACTCCCACTGTCACTCCCCATGGCTTCCCTGTGCTGCTCTGCTGGAATAGCAGATGTTGCAAGGAAGATGCCATGGTTGCAAAGAGGTGCATTTGGCACAGGGAAATCAGCTCATAGAATTTGCCTTGCTGGTTTCTGTGTATTTCTTGTGTCTAGTAGCACATTCAACTATTTGGGTGGTCATTCAAGGTGTGCTTGCCCTGTGAAGGGGGATTAAATTGATAGAATGTCTCACACCTGTGCAAGTGTGCACGGATCGTTCAAGGCATCAGACATGGTAATGCAGGAAATTTGCAATAGCAGCTATATGTGATACAAATAAACTGAAATTGCAACTTTTAGCATGTTTTTCCACTAATATGGTCATGGAAAAGCAGCAAATCTTTTGCACTAGAGGTTTCTCTGTGGTTGTGTGCTGTTATTGGTAGTCCTGTACTGCAGTGGTTTACTCCTCTGTGTACACATGCACACAAGATAGTTCAAGAAAAGCCTTCCAGCCTTCTGAGAAGAAAGAAATCACTCAGTTCTTAAGAATCCACTTACATGCAGAAGAGTGTTCTGCCTAGAGTGGCTTGCAGTGCTCTCTAGAGCATCTTTGAATCACTGAATACTTATTCCAGCTTGTTCATATTAATCCTGTTTTTGAGAGAGGCACATGCTTGATGCATTATGATAAAGAAGTCATGTTAGTAGTGAATACTTGTGTAATGTAATTAATTGCCATATAATCATGGGGTAGACAGGTCAGGAAAGACTCTGTAACGTAAGGTTTGGGCCTTTCAAAAGCTTGTGGCTCATGCTGCTCCTTGAGGGAAGGTGCTCTGGGCAGTGAGGATGCTGTGTTGCGAGGATCCTGGTCGTAATGGTCTGAAGAGGGCTGAAGAGAGCTCCCAGTCAGTAGACAGCATGAGTTCCATGAGGACTCGAGTCACTCAAGGTAAGCTGCCAGGCTGTATTCTTTTGTTATTTCCCGTAGCTTCTCTTGTGAGAGATGACAGTTGAATTAAACAGCTTAAAAGGTCTTGGGGGGAAAAAAGAGAGGCTGTACTTCTAAATGATCAAAATTATCAGAAGTCCAGCATCAAAAATGACAATAGCCTTGAAAGGCTTATTATAAGGCAGTAGGATTTGTGGGGCTAAGATTATTTCATAGCTACATTTTTATCTGTCTGAATCTGCAGGGTTCTTTAGAAACATCATTACTCATAACCTTATATTAGTAGTGAACAAAACTATTTGCAACATAAACATTGAGGAAACATGAATAAGAGGCCCTTGAAGTAAGTAAGCAATATGGCATTTGCTTCTGCAAAGATGGCAGTTAATCCAGGTAGTCAGCATACTGAATTAAAGAATTCCTTTTACTATACAGCTGCCTGCATCTTGTCACACCATGAGCTTTATTCACAACATTGTTTTTATCAGAGCTTTGAAAAGTTGCTAATCAAAACTAATGAAGTTAGAGATTAATTTGTATTTTTTTATTAGATGCAATTCAATTACAGAGGTTTTTTTTTTTTTTGTTCCGGCTGTAATGCTGAGCTCCCTCCACTTCCCCCTTCTGGGGAAGCTGGTGGCTGCTCTTCCATTCCATGTGTGCTCATCACCTGCTGGTAGATGTGTGTGGACTGCAGCTGGGCTGCTACTGGCCAGCCAACAGGTTTTGCCCAGGAGGCCCCTGGAGAAGGGGGGCAGAGCACCTGGTTGGATGTATACTGATGCTGAGCCACAGATTTAATGTCATTGGGCTGCTGGAATGCATGGCAGGACTGCAACAGCAAACCCATCGTGAAGGAATGTTTTAGGGACCAAAAAATAAGGAGAAACCAACAACTCTTCAAGCTGAAGAGGAACACCTCCAAAGCAAAGTAGAAATTGGGATTTCTATTCTGATGCAATGAAGTAAAGCACTTTCTCTTGTATTCTCTACGGTCTTTGTGTTTGACTCTTGGATATGCTGAGTCATAGTGATGGACACTTAGCGGGCTCACAAAAATCAAAGCTTTTGATGGCAATGAGGAGATCTTGCTAGATGGAATTTTCAGTGCTTCTTGAGCACTAATTTAAGTAAAATTGTTGAATAAAAGAGTAAAAAAACAGGAGTTTGGGGGTAGCATAAATATCTCTAATTAAAAACAAACTCTGTAGAGGTTTATTAAAATGCGAACAATGCACAGGGTGATTGTAATGTCAGTGGACAAGAATTAATAGAGTGCTGTAGAGGCAGTTTGTGCTACAAAACTGTATTATCACTGAAACCGTGCTGCCACTGGAGGCTTTGGAAGCATTTTGTGGCTATGGGAAACGTTTTTCCTAATTCACTGGAAAATGTCTCAATTCTGGATGTAACCCAGTACATTAAAAAAGGATACAATTTAATGCTGCAATGTGCCTGTTTAAAACCTAAAATGGAAATTGAAGGAAATATGGGTTTTTTTTTAAAGCCTTACTCTGCTAGAATTTCCCATAATGCAGAGATGCTCAAAATCTTTCTTTTGCTCTGCTGAAATTTGGCAATAACATCCATGTTTGTAAACATTTTCATGTTTGTACAAGGTGCCAGAGTAGTAAAACAGGGATTAAAATACTGAATATCATTGTTTGCTTTTTCTCACTTATAACATTTACTTTATATAGTTTTCTTTTATAACCACTTCATTAGTTGTCATTCTTTTTATCAACCTTTGCTATAAAATTAGGAGAGAGTTCAAAATACTGTGAAAATTGACATAAAAAGGAAGTTCCATCCTCTACAGCAGATAGAGCAGAGCAGGGTGAGCTTGGGTCTCTGCTCTCATTCATGCAGCTGTACCCTGGGTTTCCCCTGAAGTCTGACCCTTTCTTGTTAGTTTTCTTTCTTACATACATAATCGTATAAATTGCATCTCTCTAGATGATTATCAACATGTAGGTATGTAGAACAGGTAAGCAATATAATACAAGTCCATCGGAAGGCAGCATGTCCCCTTGCTCCCTGAGGAGAGGGAGCAGGCGGAGCTGAGGCAGTGCCAGCTGCGTGCCCAGGCCCTGAGAAGCGCAGCCGTGCGTTCCACTGGAGCGTGAAGCGTCACCAAGGCATCGCTTGAGCCTTGACTGCCAGGCCTGGCAGTAGTTCTGCCCTGAGAACATGTCAGAATGCTTTGGAAGACTCTTATGTCAGGAAATCCTCTGGGATTAATTTCATTTCCTCAGAGCGTTTTTCCTTTCGGTCACCTTCGTCCCTGCTTCCCGAATTTCAGATACAGGAACTGAGAGGGGAGTTGAGTCAGAAGAGCTGATTAAGCTACAGGAGAGCATTGTATTAACTGGTGCTCTGCTAAGAGCTTCCTCCCCACACCACACGGGAGCTGCTCCAGCTCCACAGAGTCATGTTCTGCATTTGCCTGGTCAAACTGTGTGATAAACCTATAAACCAAAGTAAATTCTCATCCACTCTCGTTCTTTACTGTGTAAGACAGGCACTCTTTTTGTTCTCATCTCCTTGAAGATCTTCCTAAATGTTTACCTCATTTCATTCTAGCCCTGCTGACTAGCAGGGAAATGGGAAAGATGCTTCCAGAAGCAGTTGTTTCCTTGTGTTATGTGTTTCTGGGAACATAACTGCTGCCCAGAACTGCTTTTATGGGGGAGGAGTCTATGCCTGTACCCCAGGTAAGCATAGTAGACATGAGATGGAGAGATTATCTATCTATCTGATATGTAAATGTGAAACTAACTTTCAGATCTCTGAACAGCTAAAATTGTTTTCAAAGTACTCCCCATAAAGATTAGAAACTGTATTTTTGTCTTTTCTCTCAATATTTCATGTCAATTGTGTATCCCAGGGCTGGGCTCACAGCAGTCAGTGAGTTGTTCTTCAGGCCATAGAGAGATGTCTGTTTTGGAGAACTAATCCTTTGTAAAATACTAATGCTTTTAATAATGAAGGTAGGAATAGTACGTTGAAGTGGTGTGATTGCTTGTAAAATGGAAATGCAGATAGTAGAGACTAACACATATAAATTCCTCTGTGGCTACAGCGGGAAGATTACTTTTTGGTTTTTGTTTGCTTTTGCCCACACTGTAGTCCTTGGATGCCACAGCTGCTAGCACCATCATTTGCATATGCTTAGAAGAACGGAATTCCCCCTTGAACATCCTTCTTCCCCTCAGTTTTGTTGTACTTGACCTACTTTCCAGTGTGTTTTCTTTCATTAACAAACATCCTCCCTAGCCGTCAACCTGTGAGGAACAGCTCAGTGATCATGACCACCCTGCATGAGAGTGCATAGCTGGGTATTGCATCCCACTAGTTCTTGTGGACTGCAGAGTACTCTCTAATGAGTTGCAGTTGTTTCCTTTAAGCTGGTTTTAACCAGATCTCCTCCACAAAGGAGATCACTATAGTTATCTTCGTGTAGAGGAACAGTCCCTAAGCTGTGCACTTAGCTCTGCTCACATTGAAGATGAGTCTGTAAGGGGAAAAGGTGAGAAAATTATCAGCTGAAATAATGGTAACTTTTATTTTTGGGAAGTATTATAAGCCAGTGCTTTGACAAGGTGTTGTGAGAAAAAATTCAAATAACTGTGTACTTCAAATCAAAAGAAATCGTGACATTTTGAGTTGACACTGGGAATCAGAACAAATGGTATTGTGATACACAAATGTCAAAGGATTTTCTAGATATATTTTTGAAAGAAAATTACTGTGCATGCATCTTTCAGTGTGGCTGCAGGCTTGGAAATGGGGTTGGATCCTTTGCCCGATTGAGTCTTGCACAGTTAGTATAGGTGAGCTTCTTAAACAGATAACTCACCTAGCCTGTTGAAATGACCTTCATATTTTATGTGAGATCCAATCTGTTTGAGCCATGAAATGCTTGGTTAGCCAAATGGTAGACTGGTATGTGCTTGAAATCAGGAGATTTTTGGAATAGAAGATCCTCAAATGAGAGTCTAATAGATGCTGTATGTTCCAGGATGCAGTATGTGAACCTGTGCTTTCCCTATCATCTTCCGGTGTGATGCTCAGAAATACAGTGCAAGTAATAAAGCCTGCTATTGTTGAGAGAAACTCCTGCAGATTTGCTGTCCATGCACATTAAATTCAAAGACAAAGCTTCTGCAACCCAGTGGAATTTCAGCTCTTAAATTAATCTACTGAAGAAAAATTCCTTAAGGTATCCCTAGAAGTCTTAGCTAAATCCAAGCAAAAAGGAAGATAAGATTATATGTAAACTTTGGGAAATAGTTTGTGTGATGTAGCATTTAAAGTGTTTGTCAGAGACAGCATGAAATTGTTATTGTGACAGAGAGAGCTGAAGTATGAAAGTATGTAAGCTTTTATCCAGTTGCAGCAGGTCCATTTGTAGTCAAAATACTCCTTTGCCAGTGTTCAGAACCATGCCTGCAAAGATGGAGCACTTTGGACTTCTACTCTGGCAATGTCCTGCATATATGCTCTTTCTAGTTGTTTGACACAGTGGAGGATGGATTATATAATGAAGAGATGTGTGTAGCAATAGATTAGTTGTAGCAAATTACACTGAAATCTACAGTGTTTCAAGTGTCGTATCAGGGCCAGTCCTACTGGCATGATCAGTTTCCATCTTCCCCAACAGTTAAGAGGGTCGGTGTGTTTTGAATATTTTTGGTGAGGAAAGGCCCAAACTTGTTTGTAAGTATCTCTGTCCAAAAGCCTTCTCCAGGAAGGCAAACTGTCTGTATATTCTGTTATCTGTCGTGTTCTTTTGGGAAATTTAAGCCAAAAGCTGCAAGTGGAGAGAGGCCCTCATTAGGACTCTGCCAGGCATCTCTGTGGTGGCTCAGTAACTTTTCTCAAACACTGCACCAAGAACATGGCTCAGAAATAGGTTAAGCTAGAGAAGCCAATAGCAGAAATGAAATTGCTCCCTAACACAGAAATGGTCCATTTGAAATGTAGAGCAAACCAATCTCTTTTCCTTATTCCCTCAAGAACAGTTGTCTACAGACAGTGTCTTATTGCAGTGTATTGCCCAGAGGACCTAAGCACATTACCTAAAAGGGTATGATTATTAGATATTGAAAACTGAGACTGATGGAGAAATAGAAGTATGATTTTCTATATAGGAGGTCACTTGTAACATATTGTTGCACAAGGGTGAGTGGAAACAGGTAATATCCTCCTTCATATTAAGAATGTATTGTTTGTGACTCAAATTAAAATCTGCTCTCCTGACTTCCACATAAGGAAGAATAGGAAATAACTGGAACACCTGTAGATTCAGGTGCTAGAGCTACTTTGAATTCCCCAAATTGTTATTTCCGGGTAGTGCTTGCTGCGTTGTTTTTTTTCCTGAAAAGGAAGGCAAGCTACACCTGTCTTTGGCTAAACTTACCTTTTTCTCACCTAGTGCTGAAGAGCTCTTGCATTATAGGTATTAGATATGATTTGATTATGAAGATTTACCAGCATCACAAGAGTCCTTAAGAATCGTTAATTCAGTAAGCTCTCCAGATTAAACACTTTTGGGTTTAATTTATCTCAAGAGAAATTGCTTAAGCAGTTACAAATTACGATATTCTGGGAAGGGGGAGGAGGGGGATGCTCAGTTTTCCATGTGAGAGAGCAGCAGGGATGCATTGATCAGACAACTGAAACTTAGGGGTCAGGCAAAGCACACAGACCAGTGCAGGTGACATTGTGATGACTTTGCTATAGACTGCCCTGTGTGGAAGAAGCAGTGCATGATGGCTTCAAACAGCTGGAAGAAGCCTTGCATTTGCAGGAGGCTGGTCCTGGCCCTCAGGGGGACTTGAGCCACCTTGGTATCTATTGAAAGAATAACACAGCAGTGCCCAAGTGATCCAGGATACTTGCGGAGTGCATTGATGATAATAACTTCCTAACATATGATGAGCAGAGGTGCTTTCTTTGTCCTAACAATTACCAGTGAGAAAGAACTGGACAGGCATGTGAAGGTTGAGCAGCCTTGGCTGCAGTTTCCATAATAAGGAAGGATTCAGGATCCTGCAAGGAAGGAGCAAGACAAATAGCACGGTCACAACCCTGGACCTCAGGAAAGCAGCCTTCTATGATAGGAGGTCTGCAAGGAGCTCATGAGGGAGATCCAGGGAGTCACAGGCTGGTTAACTTCACATCAGTCTGTGGGAATGTGATTGAGCAAACAATCTTGAAAAGCATCTCCAAGCATCTTAAGGGCAAGAAGATGATTTGGAGCAGGCTGCATGAGTTTAAGAAGGCAAAATCATCCCTGATCCCTGACCAATCTTGACAGCTGAATGGATGAACAGAGAACAGTGGATGTTCCATATCTTGACTTTTGACACTGTCCTCTGTATCATCCTCACAAACTATTGAAATATGGATTAGGTAAGTGGTCTGTGAGCTGGGCTGAACTATGAGGCTTAGAAGATTGTAATCAGCACTACCAAGTCGAGCTGGAGGTCAGCCATAGGTGGCATACTCCACTGTTTGATACTGGGACCAGTTTAACATCTTTAGTGACCTGGGTGATGGGACAGAGTGCACCCTCAGCATGTTTGCTCGTGACACAATACTGGGAGGAGTGATGGGTACAATGTGTAGTTGTGCTTGCTTCAGAGGGACCTTGACAGGCTGGAGAAATGGGAAAACAGGAATCTCATGAAGTTCAGCAGAGGGAAATGCAAAGTCCTGCATGTGGCGGAGAGTAACCCCATCTACTGTTCTATTCTGGAGTCTGACCAGATGGAAAGCAGCTTGGTAGAAAAGTGCCTGTGGGTGCTGGTGGACACCAGTCTGAGCAGCGGGCAGCAATGTGCTCCGGTGGCCGAGAAGGCCAACAGCCTCCTGGGCTGCATCAGCACAGCCCTGCCAGCCGGGAGAGGGGAGTGATCCTTCCCCTCTGCCCATCCTGGTGAGACACACCTGGAGGGCTGGACCCAGTCCCAGGCTCCCCAGGGTGAGGGGACGTGGACAGACTGGAGCAGGTGCAGGGAAGGGCCATGAAGATGACGATGATGGGCTCAGAGCACCTGACATTGGGAGGGGGAAGGGGAGAGCTGGGACTGTTCAGCCTGGATAAGAGAAAGCTCAGTGGGGTCTTAGGAAAGCGTGTGATGAGAGTGAGTAAAGAGGATGGCTCTTCTCGGTGGTGCCATCAGGCACCAACCATGACAGGGCAAAGGTCAGCAGGAGCAAATACAAGAAATTCCAATTGAAAATAAGAAAAATGTCTCATGAGGGTAAAACAAGAGATTGCCGCAATAAAATATTAACAAATACGCAGTAAGTAGACACCTTAACAGTATTGTATGTACTGCTCTGCCTGTAACAATTTACAGAGTGCCTTGTCAAGGACAAGGAAGTTATTAATCATTATAAGTAGCAAATTGATCTTGGTTTTACAGACCAACTGAAAATAAATGTTCAGCAGAAAATGAGTTGATTCTTTTTCATTTTGCTGTTGTGCCAATTTCTGCTAAGAACGCTGTCATGATTTTAGCAGTTTGTCAAAAAAGGCATGATTGCATCCTAAGTACTGTCGAGAAGAATTTAAAATTCAGCACTCTTGTGAGGGAAATAAATGAAAGTATCTTGTACCTCTGTGTGTTGCTGGCAAAAAAGGCATACTAACATTAATCCAGAATGCTATTTTTAGTCAGCCTGTCTAATAAACTTTACATATTTACTTGTTACCCTAATTATTACCTAGCTTTTATTTGTGGTGATTAGTCTTTTTAATATAATACTTTCTATTAAATAACATATATGTATTTTAGAAGTAGAATGGTGTAGTAATATAGATGGGAAGGTTGTAATCTCTATGGGACAGAGGAAATAATTCATAGGTCATATGTAGTAAAATGTAAAGAGGAAAAATTAATGTACCTCCATACCCACAGACCACTAAAATGATTGTAGTGCTTTCTAATAGATATAAAGGAAATAGCAGTTATCTAGTCCATGTCATAAATGGTTTGTCTTTTTCTAGCATCTTGACTACTTAATGCAAACTCTTACTGTGTTAATTCAGTAATAAAATATTGTCTACCCAGCTGACAGACAGGATGCAGATAATAAATTACTGGATTAAATGTAATATCAGTAAAAGTTAGCGTTTCTTGATTCTTTATATATTACGTTAGGTCTTGTCTTCTTGATAGAATATTTTTAATTACGTGCCTTTAGTAAAATTGCTTAGAAGCTCCCTGGTGCTTGTCTTCAGTTACATCTTCAGGATATGAACTCAAGTTCAGAAAGAACAGTAAAATAAATTACTAGTTCAAGAAGAGTGTGATTGTGGTACTTCATCTTGTATTCTGTCTTTGGAAGGTAGATGAAATAATGACTATAAAAATGGCAGGGAACGCGATCAGAGAAATACAACCAAGGTATGATTTTATATGGCAAATTCACATTGGCTGAGATTGGGAGCATGACTGGTGGGTATTTATTGAATGTGACTGCTCTATGTTTGAATCTTACTGCGTAACATCAGTGATCAGAGCTCACAAAAATACAAATCTTAAGAAGTGAAATGTGTGTGGCACATTATTAGTAAATGCTTCAGAAAGTGGAAACTGAGTGTTTATCACAATTTATAACCAGTTTTCGTATTTTGACTCAGAAAAGCCATTTTCTGAAACAAGAAAAAGGCCCTCATTGCACATCTGCACCTTCATCATGACACAATGGGTACTTAGAGCTGTAAGCAGCAAGCTATCTGATGGTGCTAGCATTTGTCTTCCTAGGGAGTGCAAGCACCTGCTTCTCCACTTTATAATTTCTGTCACTTGAATAGAAAAGGAAGATGTAGCAAGTTTTTAAGGGAAAAAGTGGAAAACAAACCCTTTGGTAATCTGGGAGAATAATATGTGCTTAGCAGCTGGCAGTGTCATTTTTGATTTGTATGTAATTATTATTCAGTTTTCGGTGGTACTTACATTCTTTGCTCCTGATGAGAAGATTCATTTGTACACATCATTATTATCTCTTCTGACATATGCCTTTAGTGACATTAATCTGTGTTTTATTTTCTGCAGTGGTAATAGTGGAGTCATCTTTCCCTAGCTTTATTGTGCTGTTGGGCTTTGTGAAGTTGTCCTCATAACACAAAGGGAAAGAATAGCACAGGGATCTAGGGAGAGAACCAAGCAACACTGAGTGTGGAGGAAGCAGCTCCCCTTGTCTTTCCTCCTCCTTGCCAGGCTGTGATGTGCTTTCCTGTGGGCAGGCAGGCAAGCAAAACCACTCCTGTTTCAAGCTGTGCAATTGAAAAATACTTAATTAAATGTCCCTAGAAAGGGTGCAGCCATAGAAGCTTTATATTCTTGACATGAACATTTAAATCCCCTTTACAGTTTATTCTGGAAACATGAAAGATTGTTGGGGGCAGTTAGAGATTTATTGCCTTTTAGCTGGACTGAAATAGCCTTATTACTTTCAAAATGCGAGCTGATAAAATGACTCACTCATTTGAAATCATTCAGATGGTGTTTTTTCCAGAGCCTCTGATACTCTTTTATTACGAGATGTTAATGAATCTTGTCAGACTGCTGAGGAAACTTTGGGTCTGCTGTGCTGCGGCACATCCTGGCTAGTGCAGTGGTGTAGGTGTACTGTTTTCTTCTGTTGTCATCTTGGTTTCCTGGGGTTTTTTTCACTACACTTATTATTTTTCCTACACTTACACATATGTACTTTATATATTGAGATCCATGTTCTGTCTCAGAATCTTTTTTGGGATTTTATATGGAAACACAATATTCAACCTTGCACATCTGATTGTACTATTAGTGTAACAAAACCCATGATATGAAATGTAAATGGAGGATGGAAGTTTAACCTGAGTATCTCTACTTCTCTTTCTGCTTATGTTCTTTATCTTCCACCTGTTTTGATTAAATACTATATTTGAGGAAGATACTGAAATATATTTACAGTAGCCATATAAAGTGAGTGTATCAATATTAAGAAATGAAGGACTAAAATTAGGGGGTTTGCCTTTATTTCTAGTCTGCGTGGTATAATTCCTTTCTCCTTATTGCCTCCATTATAATACTTGGAATTTATTCCCCATCATATAAAGTCTTCATCTTCACACATGACTAACTGAGTTTGTGTTATGGATACTTACTTTGTGAAAAAGAAAAAAAAAATCCTTTCTTTAAGATGTTGCTGGAAATGGTGTCCATTGCCTACAGGAATTTAAAAAAGGATATCGCACTTTAAATACCTCTGAACTATCATCGAGGGCAGCATGTTCCATTGGTATGGATAGCTAAAGGTCTGTGGGTAGGGAGGTGGATTGGTTCTAACTTATATATGGTCTCAGGTTGTCATTTTCTCTCCTTTAAGAAAAGAAGCCATTTGGGGTATCCCTTGCTTCATTCATTATTATATTCACGTGACCTGGCAAAGAGATGTTGTAGTTAGAATGTGATCTATACTGCTTTGGAATGGGATTATATTCTGCTTTTCACTGAAGAACCTGAAAATGTAAATGATGTTTGTGTTTTACCAGAATTTCAGAGACTCCTGAAAATTCTTGGGTTTGTGCACTTTATTTGTTCTTCTCTACTAAGGTTCACAAAATCCCACAGACATGGCCGCACTTAAAATTGAAGCATAATTTGTATTGTCCTTTAATTTTTTGTAGCATAAAGTACAAATATGAGAAAACCATTTTGGTTTTTTTCCCCTGAACAAAAGCTTTTCTTTTACAGGCATTTAATCCACAAACAAATAAGTCTAATTACTTGTTCATCCGTGTGTTAAACTATGCAGCACTCTTTAATGTGTCTGCAGTTCTGAATTTATGTGACTCCTTTAAAATAGTGTTAAACAGCTCTTTATGCTGTGATTGCTTAGGAGTGGAGATACAGGGTGATACTCATTTTGGCAAAGCCCTTTTGACTTCAGGGTTGTCACACCAGTAGTGATATCTCTTTATGTTATTGTATAACCCCAATTACTGGTGTCTCTGCTTGACAACATTTATTATAGTCATTACTACTTTTACTTACCTTTTATCATTAGTGTTTTGCTTTATAGGAACAATAATTGAATATCTTGAAGGCATGAGCAGTTAGTGGAATAGTGATAGTTCCTAAAAATACCTACTCAGTAGCTTTGCAGGGTGTGAAAGAAGATACCATTGCCATTGTATAGAATGGATCCATCAAAACCTTCCTCTGCAAAATACCTTTGAAGGCCACGTGCAAACAAGAACAGTAAGGCTCTGTGCTGCATGGAGGATTGCATATTATGAGCTACAATGTAGGGAATAATGTTGTAAGAAGTACAGCTTTTGGTATCGTTGCCATTTTAAGCAATTGCCTTAAAGATCATTGCACATGTTTTTCATACAAGTTGCATAGCTCACAGGACCATTCATCTGTGGTTTTTCTGTCTTGTAGTAGGAAAAACACTGCTGTTGCCAATGATCATAGCAGACCATAGTTATTTGCCACTGTTCTCAATGCGTACAAGTGTTCTGGATCTGGATATGTTGCCAAAAAGTAGGGATTATACTGAGAGTCTTTCCTCCTGAAAGGTAAAATATATCGGTACACTGTCATGTAAATGCACATAAAGCAATACATTAGACACTCATTTTGGGTAATAAATAAGAAACAAGCAAAACAAAAAAAAAAAATCTCCTCTTAGGAAGAAGAGGGTGAGAAGGCTTGCAAGATAAACTTCAAATGATTGAAAAGAATTGCTGCAAGTTCTTCAGGGAGAGGTCTCATGCAGTTGATCCACTGCTTGTGGAGTAGTTGGATGCCTGTGTTGTGCACAGCTTGGTTGATTTTCATCCTTGTAGGATGGTCCTGGTCCAGTGGTCCTGGATGTGCTCAGTTTGTCACCTTAGACTGAGATTGATAGAAGAGTATATGTGAGAGAAAGCCTGCTCACAATACAGACAGACACTATTGTGTCTCCTGTGTCTAGTAGGTGTTAGAGGAACATGTAGCTCTGAGCAAGACAAGGGACCTGCAACGATAAGCCTTGTTTATGTAATTAGAAGATAATTCCTGCCCTAGAGAGATCCTTGATATAGCCTGTGGCACAGATGGATAAAAAAACAAAAGGAGGATGACAAAGAACCTCTGTTGCACTGTTCTGATGGAGTTGTATGGGCTAAAGTTTTCAGCTGTACTTGTACAGTTCATGGATGACTGATTCTGTGGTGAGGGCTGAATTTCCAGCTATCACTGCATGTTTTCAGGAGGATACCTCTTGTAGAACTGCTGTTGAAGGCTGCCTGTGACCCATAATTAGTTATAATTGTACTGGCTATCAATCTTTATAAAATCTTTCAGTTTTTTAGAAAAACTGTGGAGCAAATTCTTATAAATCCACTCAGGCAGCCTGAGATTTCCATAGCTGAGAGATTTGCAGTTAGACTGATACATTCTAACTGATGCCATTTATGAAACAACTCTTGATAATGGTAATAGAAAATATGTCCCTTTTTAATATTAAATAAATCCCTTTAAAATTAATTAAATGAATATTTTCTCCTAAGCAATATTTCTCGTTGCTGTGAAATCTGGTGCTCAGCTTTCCAGCCTATTCCAGTGATAATTGATCTCTGTGTCTTTGAAATTCAGGTCACTTGGGCTTTGGCAATTAGATTTAACACCCCAATTTTAGCCACCCAAAACTTATAACCCAGATGGTATTTTTTCACCCAAATCTCTACCCACTTTTGAAGAATGAAATTATTTTAGTGTGAACTGGTAATAAAATTAAAACCTTTCCTTGGCACGGTATTCCCCTGTGCCCTATTTCTTCCATTGTTTAAAATGAATAGGCTGTCTCTGCCCCTCTGTCCTTGCTGACTAAGTTGTTGGCTCTGCTGCACCTCTTACGTATTGCTTCTATTGAAGGGCACATTTCCTCTGCCTTTCTCCTGGAAGAGAATAAAGGGATTGTTGCTGATAAGATAAAATGTGGTTGGTGATTTCTTCATATGCACAGACCTTCAGTTGTGTAAGCCAAGTAAATGGCCAGAGTTGGTCTGTGGACTGAACCAGGTTCACAAGGCAATATCAAGCCATGGCACTACAAAGGTAGAGTTTGGCAAAGCCAAACACAGTTAGGATGAGCAGTGGCATGGGGAGCGATCCAGCAGGTTTTTGAAACATCCAGTATTGCCTGCCTGGACAGGTTTCTTGTTTGAGGATCCAGGTTGAGTGGAATAGGAGGTCTTCAGAACTAGGGGTGACAGGTAAACTCCTTCAAGAGGCGCAATCTGGGCCCTGGGCAGAGAGCTCAGTTTGACCTTGGTCAGATTCCAGTCTGCAGAAAGCCAAAGAGCTTTGGGGATGAGTATGGCAGCAGTTTGCCTGCTGGGACTCTGTGCTGATGTGAGGAAATACAGCCCAGGGTGACAGGCAGTGCTGCTTGGGCGGAGGCTTGCAGTGTGCCTCGGCTGCTGTGTCGGGACATGGAGGTATGTGGCTGTCGTGGCTTGGATCCGTGTTTGAGTTGAAGGTCACTCTCACCCTTCAGCAGTTTGGGTAGGAGAAATACCTCCTCTGTTAGGGGGCACCATGGCTGTGCGGTGCTGGACCATTGTCCAAGGAACAATATGCAAGGCAGGGAAGGGACCACAAACTCTAGAAAAATTAAGGATGTATATGGAAGACTGAGGCTTGTGTCCGTAAGAATAACCATAATGTCTTGCTGTCCTGTATCCAGCTGTAAGCAGCTGCCTATGGAGTAGCCAAACCAGTGTGCAAACATAGACAATACTCTTTTCATAGTCTCAATTATTTTTTTTCTGGTTTAGGAACTTCAAAGAAAGAGTTTTGTAGTTAATAACAATGAACATATCTTTGTTTTATGTTGTCATCCATTTTCCTCTTGAAAAACATTAAGCAACAAGAGCATCCTTTGGCGGTGAGTTCTCCAGGTGTGCTTGCCTGCTGTCTAAACCATGACCAAGCAATCACAGAAGTTTGTTAAACATAAAACAAAGTTAAGCATGGCTTTAGCACAAAGCTTATTTTCCTGAAGAATTTTTCCTGAATTGTAAAAAGCCCACCATGATAAGGTATGTTGTTATTTTTCAGCACAGCAGAATGTCATTTAATCTAAGAAACTGAAAATCATTTTAGACTTAGCAGCATGTTGAGATAAATGAGAAAGTATTTAAAAGCCTCATTTTACTGAAGAATAACTGTCCTTAACAATTAAATTAATTTTAAAAAGCTTTCAGAGAGGCACAAAAGATATTTAGCTTACATAATTGATAATAATTTGGGGTTTTTGGTTATGTACAGCTTTGCACTGATGATTTCACTGAAGCTTCAAAAATTACATGAAGATTGAGTAATATTGAAGATATTTTGGGGTTTTTTGTTGTTTTGTTTTATTACTGTTCCTTTTCCAGTCTACTGTTTCAAATATGAATTATGTTTTACTGTCCCCTTTCTTCGTTGGTTTTCATATTCATTGTGATATAAATGTCAAAATGTCATAGTTCATTTAAAGCTTGAATATCTCAAAATTCTTAAAATAGTATTTGTATTATTTATTTCTCCAAGAAAAAAAAAAGGAAAATACATCCTTCATTTTGTTATGTAGATACTAAATTCAGACTTGAAATTAAATAATATATTTCTATAATCACATCAAATGTTGTGCTTATTGCACTAAACCTGTGCTTGGCCTTGCAGCTTATTTTTCATCCTGTTTGCTATTTCACTGTGCTAGAATGCATTTCTAATTATTTTTACTGTTGTGGTAATTAATTATTCAATTCACAGTCATTTCCATTTGAATGAATTCCCTTGGTTTGGATCACCCCACAGCTGTTGGCTTAGGCATTCTAGTTTTTGACTGATGCTGCAAGGAAAAGTTGTCATGGGACGTAGCTGTGTCCAGAGAAAAAGCTTGCATTCAAGTCTGGCTTGACAAGCAAAAGTATTTGAAAATGTCTCTATTTTGGAAAATAACTTTAAAAAATAAATAGAAAGCCTAGCATGTTTTACCCTGCACATTTCTCAGTTTCCACTATGCCCCCAGTCCATAGTTTCCTTTCCTTCCTTACAGTCAACACAAGCTTTTCCAGACCCTTCCTTTTGCATTGCTTGTGCTCACCATTTAGAAGGTTTTCTTGTATTGTTTTTATTAATGGCAAACGATCTTTACTACCAGATAAAAGTTTGGCATACATTTTGTGATGACTTCTTTATCTGTGTAGCTGGTGAGTCCCTTCTTCATGTTGATTCAGCTCAAGTTAAATCTTTTTTAAACCCCGAGCTTTTAATCTTTTGTCCCTTCCTTTAATTTTAAAGAGTTTTAGTTTGAAAACAGTTATTTCTTCAGTGCCAATAGCATAAGGATAGGCTAGGTATTGCGTGCATTTTTAAAATGTCAGACTATCCTTTAGGGTTATTACAATTGTATATTTTATTTGTCTGGTGTAATAATTCACCACATTTTGATTTCTGTCATTGCTGTATACTCTCCTGTCCCACTTCCTCCCGCACTGCCTTAACTGGGCTCTTATACAAGATGGTGTTTGTTAGTTTTTTTTAGTTCTTTTGTCTAATATTGTTTACAAAAAAATGTAATTCAAGTTTGTGGTTTTCATAATTTTGAGACTAAAAATTTGTATGAAATTTTCCCAGTTGCACTTACTGAATTTCTACACTTGGGGATTTTACCTACATTTATGATAATATGTATTCCTAATTTTGTTCCTTCTTCACAGTTGTCAGAAAAAGATAAATCTTTCTTGTTTACTGTTCACATAACATGGCCTTCTTCACAAAATCACAGAATGGGCAAAGTTGAAAGGGATACAGAGGGTGATGTGGTCCAATCTCCCTGCTCAGGCAGGGTCATCCCAAAGCACATTGCACAGGACTGCAGAGAGTTCTTGAGTATCTCCAGCAAGGGAGATTCCACAACCTCTCTGGACAACCTGTTCCAATGTGTGGTCACTACACAGTAAAGTTCTTACTGATATTCAGGTGAAACTTCCTGTGCATCAGTTTCTGCTTCTTGTCCTATTGCTGGGTACCACCAAGAAGAGCCTGGCTTCAGTTCTCTTAACATTCTCCCTTCAGATACTTGTAGACATTGATGAGGTGTCCTCTCTGTCTCTTTTTGAGGCTGAACAGTCCCAGCTCCCTCTTGCAGTCCATTGTAATGTAATCCTAGCTATTTTCAAAATGCGCCCTGTTTTCCAGATACCTTGGTTGCCATTTTGATGAAATGCTTAAATTAATTTTTTTAATATCGTGTCAGTCTGCTCAAAAAAATACAACTTTTTTGCATTTTATTTCTCTATCAGATTGGGAAAAAAAACATATTATTGTGCTTTTCAACCCTAAAAATTAGGGTTTTCATTGCAGACACTGTTGGAGATCTTCTGTATCTCTGTGTCTTATTTTACAGTGGAATTAAATCAGTTCCTTTTTCAAACCATCTGTTTGGGTTTTTTTTCATTTTAACTGCAAATGTCTAAATGTAGTTTCAGTTTTCCAGAGTAAAAAATACTATCATTGTAAATAAAGCTTTAATTGAGTTTTCATCTCCTCTTTTTGCAAAAGTCAGCTGGTAAGCCACAGAGAAGAAAAAAATGTAAAAATCAGAGCTTAAAGAAATGGATATTTGATAGGTTAATTAAGCTCAAATTTAGAAGTATTAAAAATTTAAATGCTTTTTAAAAAAGTATTTGCTGTCTAATAAGTGCTACACAGCTAAATGAATGAGAAAACATAAGAAGACAACAATGGATACACTTTTACAGAGGTGCAGAAAGCTGGAAAAAATTTGCAGATAGAAATGTGTTCTGTCCAGACCTCTGGAGTAGTTTTAAAACTGCATTTATTATTGGTCTCAAGAAATGCTTAAATTATTTACCTATTAAAAAAAAAAAATAGAAAAGTGGTATAAAACCTTGTTGTGTTTCAGCACCTGTGATGTGGTTGTTTGGCTTTTAGTGAGCTTTCTGACGGGTTTTGAACGTGGACAGGCTTGGACTGGAGTTGTTGGATTGGCTCCTTTTCCTTTCTGCACATCTCTACCCTGCCCAGCATTGCAGGCTCTTTGGAGCTTACGCACATACAGAGTGTGCTACACTCACTGTTTCAGATTATGCCTGGAAACATAATCTGGCTTTTTAACTCTTAGAGTTACCCATCATCAATCATTTAAAATGGTGTAGCAGTACAGTTTCATCAGGTGCTGTCAGCATTTACTTACGGCTCCCCAGAACTGACCGTGGTGTGAATCTCAACTCGTGTTTCTGAGGAATGGTTAGGCAGTGCTCAGGGTGCTCTGGAGTGTGTGAGTCAGGCTGGGTGTATGCTACCCAGAACCTTCTTTCACCAGTTGGTGAGCGTGTAATGGGATTGTGGGCAGGGCCCACCACAAATGCAGCTGTCTAGTGGGTGTGATTTTTCTAGACATACTCTATCATTATGCCTTGGAGCTCTGCCTAAGGGATTTGAAAAGGGTCACACAGCTGTAGGGGATGCAGGAATGCAGCTCAGTTCTATATCAACTGGAGAAACTTACTCATTTGCCTTTAACATGGAGAAGTAACAGACAATTAAAACAAGCTTTAGGAGTAGGAGGGGGAGGATGAGATAAATATGGGCTGGCTGGTATAGGAGTGGTATCTTGAGAGAGAGAAGAAATGCAGAAAGGATGTAAAAGCTGCATTAATCAGAGACAAGTGTGGGGCAAACATTGTGGAGTCAGAATGTGTCCTCCAGTGGCCACAATGGCTGGAGAAGTTAAGGGCATTTGAATTGTACTTCAGAAACTCAACATTGTCTGCACTGGGGGCACTGCATTAGTCGAATCATGGTAAATGAAGACCTGAGAACAATTTGTGTGTGCTGTTAGCGACAACCTGTCATTTCAGGTTGCAGCATCCCCAGAGTCACCTAAAGCTGCTGCGCATCAGATTTGGAGCTGAATGACGACAATGAATGCAGGCTGTCCCAGAAGTAGAAATGTATCCAAAGTCCAAGTATTTCAGCAAATGTGTGACTGGGAGAGAAATACTGTTTGTTCTAAAGCCTTCCAGTAGGATAAGATTTTGTTTATGATGTGTGGCAATAGTTTCATTCTACGTTATGTGCTGTGAGCCATGCTGGTTATCCACTGAGCTTGCAAGGAAGTAAATAGACTGCGCTCTGTCTGTCAGCAGTATGACAGATAGCTGAGGTGTTCTGGGACATTACTCCTAACAATTATGTTTTCTTGGGATTTTCTAATGTGGTGAGGTTGTTGTTGTTTGGGGGGGGGGGGG
>VWZN01020584.1:397269-408320 GCA_013396955.1 Regulus satrapa | reverse complement strand
GGTGGCAGCAGCCTTGTTTAACTAGAAGATTTCTTTTTATGATTCTTAATGTTTAAAAATTAAATACTCACCTGTTACAGTTTTTTAAGGTGGGCATATTCTTTGAGGTTAGCTCCCCAAAATTACCTGACTAATCTCTTGTGTCATTCTTACAGACATGCTGTAAGAGTTTTGTTTTCAGTTTCGAGTCCAGATCCTAACACTGCCAAGTTTTTTAAATTAATATTAAAAGTGAAACATCCCCAAAGAAGAGCAGTGCCTTACACTGTCCAATGTCCGCATTAGTAATTTTTCAGTATGTTATAATGCAGTAGTGTCCACAGCCATGAATGGGTGGAGGGGTTTAAGGGGAGGTCTTCTTACTTCTTACTGAGGTAAGAAGTAGCAGAAACACTTGAGAGGGTTGTCTGTCTAAAGGCTTCAAAAGCCTTTTTGGCTTGAGGTGTAGTGCTTCCGTTTTGCTGCAAAAACATTTTCTAACCAAGTCAGTCACCAAACCTCGAATTAGATAAAATTGTTAACTTACCCTTTTCCCATCTGACATTTTCAGAAAATTAAGAAATGCCCTTGAGGTGTGCTGGGCACAGTGGCAGGACTGTTTCAACTTCTGCAATGCTCTTCTCCTCCATCATCTTCATATGTCAAGAAAGATGGAGGGGAGCTACTCCTCAATGACAGGATATTTCCTTCTCACCATCAAGGGCTATTTTGCTTCTGTGTCTTGGTTTTATTGTTTCACTGTCACAAATGAGGGAGGCACAGGAGAGATTAAGGAAACAGGTCTGTGCAGTGTGAGATGGGATGGTTTGAGGCAGGGAAGCGAGTTGCATTTTGGTGGTAACTGAACTTGATGGAGAGAAGTGGAACAAAATAAAATGAGGAGTACTTGCTGTATTCACAGAGGAAAAGATATGGCATGAAAAGAAAGGAAATATGCAGGGGAAAGATAGGAGGAAAGTAATAAAGCACAAAAAATGGTTCATTACAAACAAAAAGTTAAATTGGTTGCAGCAATTAAATTTAAGACCTTGAACCAAGAGAGAACGGGCTAGGAGCTCTAAAATTTATAATTTCCTTATTGCTACTGTTTTGTTCAAATAAATTATTTGACAATGATTAAAACCGTCTTTCAGGCTGAGGCTTGTGAGGTTGTCACCACAAATGCATTTGTAGAGTTTGGTTATAAATGCCTGGAAATAGATAAAAATGAAAATGCTGATACAGCATGGAGTGTGGTAATGAGAATACGCCTCAAAAACATGAGACATTTTGTTGCATTTTGTCTTAGGATCTTAGTGTTGAATAATAAGTTCCCATTCATAACAGTTTTGTTCTTCCCTCCTCTTCGTTTTTTTTATCCCGCTCTTCCTCCCTGCCTGAGAGTACTTAACAAGAACTGCAGAATTCAATTTTGTATGAGCATCCTCCAGTGCATTTCACTATAATGGTGAATGTGCTGCAGTTCCCAGGCTAATTGCTCTTGAGCTGTGTGTAGGTCATCACCTCGTGCTTTGCTTTGTCTTGTGTCCAAAGAGCTGCCAAAGCTCACGTTGCTGTGCTGTGGCTTTCCAGTGGCTCTTGCAGGTTTGTTACAAATCAGTGTCGTCTTGCTGCACCTGCAGCACAGCTCTTTCCTCTTTGCCAGGCATAAACAGCAGGTGGTCCCTTATAGAAATATTTTATGTAAGCGAAGCTTTTTCACATTTAGCTCTGCTCCTGCTTCATTGCCACTTCAGGCAGTAGGCAGCAGCTCCTCCCATCTCTTCAGAAATGCACCTTGGAACAGCTTTCTTCAACTGCTGAAGAGTTAAAATTGTTGCTTAGTTCAAATGATAAAGAGCCTTGTATGTTGGGCACTAGAATGTTGCTCCATTGAGGCATATATAATTGAATATATGTTTTTTCTTTTATTTCAGTGTCTTTTTCTCTCTCACTTGAGAGAAAGCTGCATCTCTCCTCATTCAGCAGTCTGAGCATTCATATGTCCCATGTTCCTGAATGAATAAATTGAAACAACATGCAGTTTCCTATTTCAAAAGGCTTTTATGAAAATCAGTGGCCAGGAACTTTAGGCAGACATTTGGTTTTCTACAACCTGAAATGATTTGCAGAATGAGGTTTACCACAGCAGTGTGATGCTGACAGCACAGGGACTGTGTGTACAAGGCTGCTGGGTCACTTCAGTCGTGTGCACCAATTTCACACAGCTGTAGCTCCAGTTGCCACATTTTTCTGACTCTCAATAGCATCCACCAAAAGGCAGTGCAAGTTGGTGTTTTACATGCTCTCAATGCTGATTTAAAAGCAATGGTAGCACTGTGTTCAGCCAGTTAAAACCAATTAAAACACTGCTTTTAAAACATCAGTGTTGTTTCTTTTGCCATCTCCGTGCCGAGTTTATGCATCCAGGGCCTGGGTGCAGCCCTTGAGGCCATTCCAGAAGCACACAGACGTCCACAGAAGTGCTTTGTCAGGGATGTGGATGGTGTGCTGATTCAGAACTTATGGCTGCCCATCCCCTCCCCGCTCCCCATGGATAGGAGTATTGTTATCACTGCTCTTTCACAGAGAGCAATTTCTCCCCTTCTATAATGGCTGGCTCCAGCCAATTCCATGGAAAAGGAGCATCTCTATACCTACCTACCCCATTGACGTGTCTTTGCCTCAAAATGTCTTCAAAGTTCAGCAAGATAGAGTGCATCAGCAGCCATGCTCAGCTGTAATGTTGGAGTGTTTTTTTAAAGAAAACTAGAGGTTATGGTAAGACGCAGCCTATCTCCAATGAAAAGCTTTTTACTTGAGGAAAAAGGGATACTGGGGTAGGAAGGAGAGAAATGGAATGGAGAAGCTTATGTGGTCAGTGCTCAGGGCTGTCTAGGAAGGAAACCAAAAGTGGGAAAGAATGTAGAAGAGGAGACGAAAGGTTTAGGTTGTTTCAAATCAGGGGGTGTCTGCTGGAGTTTCACAGTACTTAGAAATCAGCTAAAAAAATCTTAGCATCATTAAGGTTCTTAAGAAGCCATGGAAGGAGAGAGGAATGCACTTTGAGAGGACTACAGAGGGACAGGGATGGATGCCTTCTCTAACACAAAAAGAGAAGTTAATGGTAACTATAAAACAGGTGTGGCAAAAAAATTGAATAAATTATTAAATAATTTGCAAGTACTTAGCAAGTAGCAAGGGAATACCCAAATGGATTTGTCAAGAACAAATTATATTGAGTTAGTCCAACTTCCAGCGTTGACAGAAGAACTGGCAGAAAGTCTAAGAAAGAAGTATTAGATGTGATCCATTCTGACTTTAGTAAGGCTTTTGACACTATTTTACTTGACATTGTACTATGCAAACCAGGGAAGTAATTTAAATGAGGTATCTCTAAAGTGACTTCTGCAGTGGTTGAAAAACTGCAGCAAAGGTTCCATTTTCAATGACCTGATAGTCCAAGTGGTGGGAATTAATTTTCTCAAGGGCTTTTTCATGTGCCCTGTTCTCTTCAGCATTTCTTTTATGATTTGCGCAATGAATTTGAAACTACTTATGAAGATTGTGCATGGTGCTCAACTGAAAAGGGTTATGAATGTTATGCAGACAGGACAGACTTCAAAATAGTCTGGATAAATTAGGATAAGGGTCTGAAATAAGTAAGATAGTGTTCAGTGAATGCCACAGCTGGGAAGGAAAAATCAAATGTAAAACAGGAAATAAGAAGCTAAGCAGCTGTGCTTCAGAGCGGAATCAGTGTTCATTTTTAGAAGGTGATAAATTAAGGAGCTTAGTAGAGTGATAACCATTGCATAGAGCAAGAGTCTTGCTTAATTTTATAAAGACTCTGTGTCCCATGTGGAGCTGTTGTGGATGGTGTCTGCTGTATTTGGGTATCACACTAGGAAAGGGGTAGGCAAACTGAATATGGAGTGGGAGGAAGGATTGTTTTAGAAAACATGATGTGAGACAAGGATGAGAGTTTTTTCTTTCATTTAGGAATTCTCTGTTTTTCTAGATTTGTCAATTCCTCAAACATTCCATTACCCTAAGAATAATACATTTTCAGATCCACTGGACTAGATAAAAGAAGAAGCAGGAATTGGCACAATCTGAAATTGGAGACTATGAGTTGAGCAAAATGAAAAATACTTCAAAGAGGTGTGCAATTCATGGAAGAAGACTTCGAGGAGCTTTGGGGTTTGACTGTTTTCTTAGCAAAGAATTTGAGTTCTTAATTCAACCCCGTTACTTCTACTGCTTATCCCTTGCTGGAATTAATAGCACTGCACATAACCTTACTATTTAAACAGCCCCTAATTAGGATGCCAGTGAGTTTGCCTTCCAGGTTTTGCCACAAGTTGATGTCATACTGCTTTTTCCTCTTCTTGTAAAGGAGACAGTCCAAGTCATTGCCTTGCCAGTTATACTCTCTTCAGACACCTAATTCATTCAAACTACTCTTAGGTATTTTTCCCCCTTCTCATAGGGAAAATGCCAACTCAGATATCTCCCAGAACTACCATTTTGCTCATGTTCTTTAGAACAACTTGGTCACCTCTCAAGATTTCAGTTATTGTTATATATGATCCTTTGGAGAGGCAGAAACAAACTCTTATTTGCTAATGGGGTTTATTTGCAGAACAGGCTTCTATCTGAAGGCTGAGTTGTTAAAGTCCAAGCTAAAGTCTCTGAAATCAGGTTCTGTGATGAGAAGGCTCCAATGGAATCTCTGGGCCGAGGGTCTTGTGTGGCAGAGGTCTGTCGGGGGCCCTGATCTTCTTTTCTTCTTTTCCATAGAGTGCAGGAGCAAGATGCAGGATACAGGGGATTCTTACTCATAAATTGACCAATGAGCTACAAACACGATTCTAAAACATTGTTGCTGCGCTTTTCAGAAATTCATTTTTAACATGCAAAAAATTATGTTCCTCTTTACGCATGTTTTCTGTCTGTCCACGTATGTGAATCTATCTTGTTCCATTTTAAAAATACAAATAAAATTCTACGCAAACAGTCTAGCTTCTTAACATAAATGGGTTTATCTTATTTTCTCCTAAAACGCAAACAGTATTCTTATTATGGTTTTGTTACGTCTTGGAGCTAGGCTAACAGAACTGGGGCTTAGAACTTGTCAGGATTTCTAATTTTTCTAAGGCACTTAAAGCATTTCCTAAAATATCTAGGTTATATTTTACCTACTTGCTGACTTATTTGTTCAAAACCTTTGTAAAGCTTTTACTTATATTTCTGCTTCATGTCCATGTGGTTTGATATACCTTAATTTTTCTAGATAATTTAATTCAATATCTGTGTTGTTTCCTCTTTCTGTGGAGCTTTGAGAAACTCCTGCCTCTTGCAGAAGTGCCTCTTGCACTCCAGCAGTCACTGAAAAGCTTTCTGTTCTCTTATTGTTGCCCCTGGTGCACTTCTATCGTTGCCAACATTGTTCAGTCTCTGGTTTGCTCTGGAAGACTTTGGCATCATCTCCCGGAGCAATGGGCCTCAGCTATGAAGGTGAGATCAAAAAACTGCCACCTTTACCTCTGGTCAGTCTGTCCGAGATCTCTTTTGCTGTAGAGACCGGTAGTGCCTGGTGGAAAGTGTCCACCTGACATCTGCTTTCAGTCCCCGCCTTGCAGAGCAGCACTGCAAGCTCAGCAGCTTTCTGCACTTCAGTTCTGCTATGAGATGCTGAATGAGAGACTGAAATATGGAGTACTGTCACCTGGTAATTGTCGGGCCTCTGATGATATTAATTGGCTATGGATTATGGCAGCTTCTTAGGGAATTTAATTCTGTTGGGTCTCGTGTCTCAGAAGAGACACGAGACTCAACAGAATTAAATCTCTCTCCCTCTGAGACTGGAACAATAGTTACAGTAGTCTATCATGTTGAAATTTCTGCATGGCATTATGATGCATTACAGTAATTATTAATAAAGTGAAGAATGTGCAGGGGAAAAAAAAGCTATGAGTTTGTCTAGCAAGAAAGAACTGGAGTGACAAATGTTTTATAAAGACAGAGTGAGAATCTATCTACCATATAACATCTATGCAGATTTTCCCAGGACATTCAGTATAAAGTCTGTGACTTCAGTATTTGCTCTATTTGCAGAATTCCTCATTCTGTTCAAGAAAATGCCTTTCTGTGTATGAAATACTTCTGGCATATTCTGTAGTCCTGAGGTGACTACAAACTAGTTAAAACCAGTTGTATTCTGTAACAGAGCACACGGGTGGTGAATATTTTAAATATCTGTTCATCAGACTAAAGAAGGGCTTTGGAACTGGATATGGATGAAGTCACTGGCATTGGGATTTGGTTCAAAACTTGGTGCTGCTGATTCACACAAAATACATAGCAGTAAGACATCTCTTGATGCTGAGGAAGGGGGGAGGAAGCAGAGAGCTCTCCTTTACTGTGTGCAGCATACATGAGAAGGGAGAAAAAACCATGAGGGAGGCTTTTTTTTTATTGTTTGCTCTAAGTTTCCCTTTTGCTTTCATAGCCCATGGCTTAGTTATCTTTCCCTTAATCTCCGGGTTGGTGGCAGGCTGCAGCTGTACAGCCTGTTGTTGTGTGACTATAATGATGTGAAGGAAGTCCCACAGGATTTTCTGTGGTCTGTGGAGGAACCTTCTTTGGTGCGGCTTTCCAGGTGGTGAATGACAGTTCATTTCAGGAGCTTGTCAGAGTCAGCAAGGAGTGGGACATGGGAGCAGCAAGAAGTTTTCAAGCTAGTACTTTTTTGGCCTTTTCAGGCAGGTGGCATTTGGCCACATACAGAGTGAAAGCAGCAGGTGAGTTTCCTTGCACAGCCAGTCTGCCTGCCAGGCTATATAGGTCCCCTCATTTTCAGTCAGAAAAGAGATTGCTTTCTTTTGAACTTTTTGGAAGCACTGATAAACTGATCTAAGACAGTTCTACACAGGGGCAGTGTAGTTGTGCACTGTCAGAGCCAGGGAGAGCTGTGCAAGGCCCTTCAGGTGCAGAGGAGTTGAGCATCACTTCACATATACTCAGGAGTCTTGCTACAAACTGCGCAGGGCATAAAAGAAGGGGGGTAAGCGTGATGCCTGCACCTAGAAAAAAATGGGTAATTACTATATTTGAGGTAAAAATAGAGAAACAATAAATGAGGGTTCCATCTGTTGGTGCCATTTTGTAGTCCTATTCTGAGTGGAAACTTAGATTGAATCTCATTTGACCAATACATTCTGCTGCTCAAGCTGCCCTTTAGATGATCACAGTTTACCCATAGTAGTTTATTATAGCTAGTGCCAATGCAGATGTTTTTCTAAAAGGAACTCTCCAAGAAGCAAATTACAATAATACTGTAGTGTTATGCAGAATGACCTACTTCACTTGTAGATCAGATTTCAAATTATCTATGTGCATAGCTGCAGTCCTATTTTCATATGTCCTAATTGCCTGAACACAGGCCTTTTTCCCTGTCCTGGATTTGGATGGGACAAAGTTAGTTTTCTTCCTAGTAACTCAGTGTTAGGTTTTGAATTAGGTGTGAGTTTAATGTTGCTATCACACTGATGTTTTTGTTGTTGCTAAGTGGTACTTGCAGTAATGCATGGACTTTGCAGCCTATATCCCTTGCCAGCGAGAAGGCTGGAGGGACACCAGAGGTTGCAAGGGAACACAGCCCCACAGTTGGTGACTCCCAGCTGGCCAAAGGGCTATTCCAGACCATGCAATGTCATGCTCAGTGTATCAGCTGAGGGCAAAGCTGGTCAGGGGGTGCTGCTCAGGGACTGGCTGGACATCACTTGGCGAGTGGTGAGCATCTGCCTCGTGCATTGATCATTTAAAATATTCTAGTTATTTTCATAATTACTGTAATTATTATTTTCTTTCTGTTCTGTTCCATTAAGTGTCTTTACTGCAGCTCATGAGTTCTCTCACTTTTACCCTTTGGAGTTTTCCCCATCCTGCTAGGAGGGGGAAGTGAGGAATTGGGTGTGTGGCTGGAGTTAAATCATGATACTCTCAAATACTTAACTGAGAAGGATCTCTACCTCAGCATCATAGTTCAGGCATAGCTGAACTGAAGCTGGCATAGATCAGAGTTGTCCACTGTGCAGAGAAAATACTTTGGCTGCAGGATGTCTAATGATTCTTTGTTGCAGAAAGAGCCACATCAGGCAGAGGCTCTGCTGAAGGAATAGCCAGTTTAGGACTGCTGTCTTTTACCTCAAAGTTGAGACTTCCATGCAAATTCTTCCCTTAGAAATCTTCTCCCTTCTACACCACAGCCAGTCTGCTCCTCTCAGCTTCTCCAGAAGATGTATTGGTATGCTTTGAAGGTGAGTGACTTTGGTGTTATCACCTTTGGCTTTCTCTACATCCTTGGAAGAGGTTGTGGCCACGAGCCCAGCAGAGCAAAGCCTCAGTGGAGTTGGTGAACTTTTCCTGCTGGGGCTGTTCCTGTACCAGCTGATATGAAATGTAAAGCTTGAACTTTGAAACTGCCATTCGTGGGGAGTGCTTGTGCAGGGAAGGTCAAGCTGATGGATTGTCAGCTTTAGTCAGTCCCACAGGGAACGGCATGGCCTGAAATGTTGAAAGTTCACTTCATACTGCCTTTGCACAACTTTTTTTTTTTTTTTTCCTCCTTGTTTTAGTGCCAGAGTTACTTGCTGCTGACTGTTTGAAAAGATAAGTGAATTTATTTCAAATCCTTGTGGCCAAGCTGGGTACGTTCCAGGGATTGCCTTGAGATGTTTGTGGGCTGTGTTGTCAACCCAACATTTCATGTCACTGCCTGTTAAATTTACTCTTGGACTTAGACTCAATTGTAGTCACTGCTGTTGCTTCCAAGGCTAGACTTGTATACCTGTTAAAGGTGACAGCTTTTGCCGTGTGTATTTTAAAATTATTGTGTTCTAATAATGAAGCTCGAAATAGTTTACACTTATTAAATTACCTCCTTAAACTAGATTTTCAGATGCTCTCACCTTTACCTTCAGTCTCCCTTGTCTTTGTTTCCAGTCTTCAGGTTGCTTTTCATATTCATTAAGAATCCTTCCTTTTTTTAGGGTTGTTCACATTTGTCAGAGATTTCACTGAGCTAATGTTTAGAAAGAAAAACAGTTTCTCTTCTTTGTGAAAAGGAGTTTGCAAATCCCTGATAAAGCTGTGTAAGAGAACGTTTTGTATCGTCAGTAAACAGGGCAAGGCAGAGAGTTGATAGTTTCATTTTCTTTAGAAAAGATGGATTTTTTTATGCTCTTTGATGTGAGTGGGAAGAGAAAGGGAATTTATGTAGTGTGCTATTCTCCTGATTTTAAAATCAATGGGTTTGCCTCTTCCCTTTCTCCCTGAACTACTCAGACTTAATTACATTCTTCAGTTGGGAACATAGGATTTATTTGCATTATCAGTTATAATTAAAGAAAAGTCCATGGTAATTACTGTCTAATATGCATTATCATTATATGCAAATGTCGAATTCTTGCAGACAGCCTTATAGAGCCAATTAGAAAAATGATCTTTTTAAGATTAGATTCTTCAGACTTTTTCCATTCCAGAAATAAGAATCACTTTGTCACTGTATTTGTTTGCTTTAAGAGATGGCTGAGCTTGAGGAGACAAGTTGTCATTTATAATGCCTGTTATGTTTTCCTCATACTTTAGTTTTCATCACTGCTGTGTGTTCCTTTTGCGAAGCTGAAGTAACACTTTAGAGCAGAGTTTTTATTAACTTAAAAAAGTTAACATTTACTAGGATGACCACCTAACTTCCTTTATGCTACACAGAGCTGCCACCTGTGGTAAAGCACGTTTTTTGAAATAGTAAACATGTATGAACATGTATCAGCTTCCTTTTAAAATTACCTAAGTACCTTGTGGTTTCGGTCATGGTTACACAAAAATGATGCTCTTGGCGAGAGGGAGATATCAAATTAAACAGCAGGAAGCCCCAAGACAGCGCTGCTGGCTGGAGCCTGCTGCCCTCTGCCTGTGGAATTCAGGAAATGTATTTTGTTTCTGCCTTCAGTATTTAACCTGTCACTGCAAAAACGGCACTTTTCCACTGGGGAAATTTTAGGAATTCCCTCCCATTACAAGAGCTTCTTTGGAGAATTCTTTAACATCCCAGCTGCTTTTAGGGTGACCTGTATTGTTATCGTATGCTAATCGTGTGATTAATCATTATTACAGCCCTGCTTTCTGTGAGGAGGACTAACTTTTGGTTATGATACTCTCCTCCTCTCTCTCACATAAAAACAAACCAAAAGACATCAACAAAAACAAACAAACACACACCCCACCCAAAAAAAAACAAAACAAAAAACAAAAAGACCCCGGCCCCACAGGTTTGTGCATGTACAAGTTGTTAATGGTGGTGCATGTATGCCATGCTGCCTAAAGGATCATCGTACCAGCAATCCCACTTCTTATTTTATATATGAAGCCTTCTGGGATAACAGGAATTTTCTGGTTCCAGTTATTTTCTGATTTTTCCGATAAAGGCCTTTCTGAAGAAGCATGTGGTATCAAGAGAGTTTAAATAAAAAATGAATTGTGTGTCTGGAACTAAAGTAGTAAAGCAAAAAAAGATGATTTTTAAAAATGATTATTTAAATGGTGGTAGTAATGTCAAGCTTACTTATGATTTGAAGAAGTTGATAATGTTTGCATCTGTGTCCCATTTGTACCATCTGTGCAAATCACCAAGTGTGCAGATAGGTGTTTGTTGTTTAGGTATAAAGGGTGTTACATAAACAGTGTAAAACAAAGTTCCTTGTGTGTTTAGTAGAGGCTTGTGGAGTTGTCAGCCTTATGATGACTTCATACAAAATGAATTTTTTAGAACGATGTTTTGAGAAACAGAGAGCTTTAAAACAGCTTACTGGAAAGAGCCATAAAATCCATCGCTCTTATCATCTTAATAACATTAATTTCTAAACTTCTCTATAATTAGTTTGTTGAATGCTCACATTTATGGGAGTAGTGTGTTTAGCAAAATACAGCATTTCCATGAAATGTGATATCAGGCAAAAAAACAAACAAACAAAAAAACCCAAACCCACCCCCTCACGCCCCCCACC
>VWZN01020584.1:347038-392323 GCA_013396955.1 Regulus satrapa | reverse complement strand
TGATAATGTGTTAATAAACTTGAAGACCGATAGCATAACGAGTTTCTGGAGTCTTCTTCCTGACACAGAACTGAGATAAAAGGGTCTCCCCCAGTTGGGGAGTGTCCTAGGGCACTCAGCATCCAGGGGCCGAATCCCATACTTCTTTTCTTCTCAGAGGGAGTGGGTAGTCTTCTCCTGAATTGCAGCTCTCTGTGGGGTTGAACTCCAGACAAGGTAGACATTTCAAATTGTTTCCACCCCTCTTCCCATTCCTCTTTGGCTTAAAGAGCTAAAAGAGAGAACAAGGGCCTTTAGGGACTGAATCCTGCCAAGGACTGGATTCACAGCCACAAATTCTGGATGAGACATCTGTTGTGCCTCTGATTGTATCAGTGCTGAAGCTTATTGCATTATAGCAGTAGTTCAGAAACTCAACCTTTTAAGGGAAAATATCAGGGAATGTGTTTATTTGTGTAGGCTTCCCAATGTTACGTCAAAGATTAGGGCCAGTAGTTCCTATGAAAGCAAGTGGAGAGTGGAACTTGAGTTTACCTCTTCTCAGACCTTAAAGGGGTATCATCAGTATAGGGTTTGTTTCTGGGCTTTATATTGTGGGGGGAAATTATTATTCATTGTTGTTAGGGGACCCAGATACAATATTTAAATATGTTTGTATTTTGCAGTTGAGATTTATATGTGCTTATCAGAGAAGGGGAAAATGGATTAGGAAAGTGTACATGAAATGAATATAAATGAAGTGCTTCAAAATTGATGAAAACTACTTTTTTTCCTCATTGTTTCTGTTGATAACATTTAGTAGTAGTACATTCAATATTTTCAGGATTCCAAGTAGTCTTTCTAATACCTGCACCAACTTTGCGCGAAAGGCAGGGAAAAGATGTGTCTGCACCTCAGATGCAGACACAACTCAAATCTGTCAATTTAAAATGCCTGGGAAGAGGCCAGTGGGAAGTAAGTGCAGCATCATGCATCCAGCCAAAGGCTGTTACAGCTCTGTCACTTGGAGATTGCCCAGGTGAAGAACCCTTGGTCATCACCTTTTTACAAACTTAAATGCACAGCCTGAAATGAGCATGTCAGTGGAAAATGTGCTGCCTCTCTGGGTAGGTAGTGTGTAAATGCAGATTATTATTTTTAGGTGAGGCTCTTTGTTACGTTTGTCTTGGAAAAAAACAGAGAATCCTTACTGAAGCCTCATGTGAACATGACAGTAGCTGTAGGTTCATCTTCCTGTTAGTAAGATGTGAATTGACATAAATTAAATAAATACACCTCTTTCAGGAGTGCTTCTAATTAAAAACAAAATAAAATCAAGGCATAGGCATATTTCATGAGGGAGTGCAGTGGATCCTTGTGTTTTGACCAACTTAAGGAAGATGCTTTCTCTTTTTGTTTATACTACCTTAAGAGTGTGTTTCTTGACTTTCTGCAGCCACATCCATTACCCCAGTGTGTGTTTGGCATTACTACAGGAGCCAGCATCCTTGTTGCTGGACCACAGCACCAGCAGAGCTCTCTTTTCTGGAGCTCAACCAACAAAAGCAGTTTGCTGTGTGAACATGGAACCCTTGGTTGCATTTGCTCTCAGCGGTGCTTCTGCCCCCCAAAGAGAAGCTTCACCATTCACCTGGCTCTGAATGTCTGATTTCTTTGTTAACAGGCTGCACCATTAGGGTTCTCTTCCATGACCTGGAGGGTGAGCCCCAGGTACAGCGGGCAAAGTTCTCATAGCAGCTTGAAGCCCCAGTTTTGCCCAAGTAAAGGATGAATCTTTAATGCCTTCTCCTTGAGCTGCATTGCGTTTTCATGCATCACAGAAAGTGCTGCATTCAATCTTTATTTAGATTTTCCTACCAGGTATGAAATGAGCTGATGGCAAAATCTGCAGTTACTTCATATTTTTAAATGATGGAGATGGATGGCTGTAATCTTCTGTCATCTGACATGATTTTTACCCCTACGTTTTTGTGCCTTGGCAGAAATGATGGGAATTCAGATGGTAATGAGGTGGCATCCAGATGCACGGCACAAACATGCCTATGCACAAAATATTGATTTAAATATGTCCTGACAAGCTGGTCAGGCAGCAATCTGTAGGAAAGGAAACTTCTGAAGTGAAAGAGAAATAATGACAATAATGAAGAGGCAGAACATTGATTTTAATGTGTAGCAGCAGTGTGTAGATCTAGGTCTGATGAATCAGAAGGGGGAAGCTGGCACAGGAGCACACTGTGATTTGTTGCATACATTTGTTTCCATTTTTAGCCATTAGCAGCAGTGTGAGCATTCAGATGCAGACAAGAGATTGGGAATGGGGAACAGGGGGAGGGGATCTCAGGCTGTTGAAATTTTGATAGGTGGTGAATTTATGTCAGCTAGCTTTCTAATTTCCTGTTAAAATGTCCAGGCTCCTTTCTCCTTGCCTTACTTTTAAATAAATAAATAAATAAATGACAGAGTTACCATCCCATTTTTGCATTCCAGGCAGCAACTTGGGAGTATTTCCATCACCTCAACAGTTTTATGGACCTTTCCAGTAAGGCAGCAGGCCTTGGAAGTTGGTGCAGTACCATTAGCATATGCCTCTGCAAAATATTTCTTCATTTTGTGACTCCCTTTTGATCAATTAAGTTTATGTAGCTCTTTCCATGTAAGTTCATAGAGAGAATCTGTACACAGCAACCTCATTGTGGTACCAAGTTTATTTTCATTGTTGAAGTGCAGCAGCTGGCGCGGTGCAAACCAAAATGTATGTTGTGAAAAAATAGTAAATATGTTGGGAGAAAAAAGTTAGTGCTTTACAACAATTGCTGTATGAGCCAGTTTTCATAAAGCCTGTGACATGTGAACAAGTGCAAAGAAATTCAGGTGTACATTATTGCCACTTTCTGTCTCTGGCTGTGAACACACTGATCTTTGGTATCTGTAGGTGGAACTCGTTTGTGCTCACCCAGGGAGTTTGACATTCTGTTTGAATGGAAAGCTAGTGACATGCCACAGAAAACCACTAATATGTGCTCTTAAAAAGGGGAGAGGGGGAAAAGACTTTTAATTGAAGAAAGAAGAAAGAAAGAAGTTTTGGCCATGGTCTCCTTGATTTAGTGCTGGTGTCTATAAAATTTCAGTAATGAAATAAATATTGAATAAGCATTAAAGAGGGAGAAGAATTTCAGGTCTTGAAGGTGATGTGAACATAGTTGATAAGCAGTTTAGAACTGTAAATAATGAATTCTGTCACAGTTTGGGTTGTAATACAAAATTAACGGAAGAAACACTATTGCTTGGTGCAACTCTGCAGGATGTTTTTGCATCTTTTAAAACATTTGGTGTATTTTAAATGCTCATGATCTAAAAAGGGAAAATGCATCAAAATGAGTTGTTTGAGAAACACCCCCAGGAGTTGACTCAAGGATAAAGACAGCAGTAGTGATTTAACACCCTCGTTAACTGTTGATAAAATTAGCAGATGGAATTAGATCAGGAGACCTACATAGTAATAAGAATGGAGATGTCTTTAACTGGTCTTTAAAACAACTAGAAATGTATAATAGGCAGAAGAATATCATATGACTTGGTGAGTAAATGTGCCTATGGGGAAATAATCCAAGATATGATGATATACTATAAATGAAAAGCTGTGAAAGCAGCAGTGCTTAGGGGGACCAGCACATGTGGAGAAATAGCAGTTAGGTTTGCTAATCACTGACTGCAGAAATACTTGCAAAGGGGAGTAACTAATGCTGCACTAAGAAAGGTCATGTCTCAGGCATAGGGAAGTAACTGCCCTTTACTTACTCAAGTGTCTGTTGGACTGCGCCAAGGCTGTTAAATGTAATTATGGCAGCTTCTCATACTGAAACACAGGAGTTAACAGAAAGGGTTCAGTAAAAAGCAGCAGATGGATTTCATGCCTAACTTGTTGCAAAAGTTAAAAATTTGGGTGTATAGAATATTTATATATAATGATTATTAGAAGAACCCAGATATCTGTGGAGAGAGGAAATCTTCTGTAATGGAAGATTTGAAAGGTCCCATTGTTACAGAGAAGGAAGGGAAAAATTAAATTTTTGTTAAGATTTTTTCACGGAAACCTATTGAGTCATGTGAAACATGCTCACAAATGATTTTTGGCTGTGTGACATGAAGAAGCAAGGTATCAGCTTTCAAAGCAGTGTGGGTGGCAGGGGTGTGCTGTGGCTGGTACAGCCCATGTGTGGGAAGCTGGCCAAGACATTCAGACGAGTCCAAGCTGGAACTCTTCTCAAGACTCTAAAGCCAGTCTGAGACCTTTGAACTCATCAAGAATGGAAGATGGGGTTTCAAAATTACTGGCTGGTTAATGAAGATGTAATACAGAACTTGAAGTTAGGTGTTTGTTGATAACTTTAATTTCATACCTGACAGTGCAAAAGAAATGTGTGACAGGATTTTTGTATAAAAATGTTGAAGTATTAGAAACCTAATTAAAACAGGGATTTGTTGCTAGCTGTTTATAAGTGATACATCCACAATAATACAGGAAGACCTGTATTTCAGTCAGACTTCTTTTTTCAGTTACCCTTCTTCATTTTGCAGGAGTAACATTTGTTTTGCTGATTGCATATTTTATTTTATGTTGGGCTGTTTTGGAATGCACTGTTTTACCATTGTATCTAGCTGTCCTGAGTTTTTTACTGATCATTTTTGTATACAATACCATATTTCGCTTAGGAGATTGTAGGATTTCTATGATTAAAGAAAAAAAAAAAAAGTTGGAGAGGGGAAACAAAACAAAACTGATAAATACTGAGTACAGACTTTCAAGTGTTAATGTTATCTGGCTAAGCTACTTTTTTGAAGAGTATTTTAGAAGGAACTATTAAAAGTGTGATGAATAGCAGTGGGACACCACTAAAGCATTAATGATCCATGGAGGAATAACACTAAAACAAGCTAGAGGCTATCAACCTTTCACTTTTGAGACTTACATTACAAATATTTCAACCCTATGTCTAAGAACCTTTCCTTTGTTCGTTTTGGTGACTTGAGAGGAAAGCATGGTGATAATCTCCTGTGTGTCATACATGCTCTGTATGTACAACATGTATTAATTTTCTTGATGTAGGTAACATGCTTTGTGTTACTTTGCTCATGTGTCTTCTCTGCCTATTGTAGTGGATCCTGTCCCTTCTTTTACAGCAAAAGGGAGAGGATGTGTGGGGCTAAGGATAGTGCACAAAAGGGTTTCCCTGCTGTTGAAATGTCAGTGTTTTGAGAATGTGGAACAACTGTGGTGTGTAATGGCACTTTTTCCTAACACAGTAAGGATTCTGATTGTAAAAATATTTTTATATTAGTGTTAATTATATATTTGATAAAACATTGTTTATCATTGTATAGCCAGTCCTGACTTTCAATACCATTTTATTTGTACAACATTTCATGTGCAAACCTGATGAGTATTTTAAGGATGAAAATAGTCTGAAAACTCTTCCAGTCCATTTTTTAATGGTCTCCATTTCTCTTCGTCAAAGCAGTAGTTACAAACAATAGGAGGCCATCAAAATCTCATACCTTGTTTCATTTGCCTTGTTAGACAAGAGAGGAGATGTAAGACGTGCAAGCAGCTTGTGACATCCAGCCTGCTACTGTTACAGCAGGTCCAGTGAGATGTTTTGCAGAAATGCATATTCCAGTAAGGCAGGTACTTCTGGGAACCATTTTGGTAGTTTTATCTGTCAGTAGGTCTTCCAGTCAGCAAGTGATTAGTTTGAATTCTAACGCTTGTCCATTAAGTGATGTAGATGCTCTTGAGCACTTCATGTGTCCATCCCATGACAGCTCTTAGGCACTGTCCAATCAGGTCACTGTCCTAACTCTCCCAATCTGATACTCTATTTTCTCAGTCTGGCACTGCACAAGGCTTTTTTACTGATAATTCTTGGTGCTCTTCTCTACACCCTGTCCAGTTTTTCAGCCTTTTAAAAACCAGTCTAAAGCGAGCAAATCGCATCATACATAGCAGAGATGAATATGGCATTCTAGTATCGCTATAGGTCTCTGTAGACAAGGCAGGCAGCAATTTTTGCCTTCTTATTCTCAGTCTGCCCCCATTTATACAAGCAATGGTTGCGTTAAACCTGTTGCTGCAGTTGCACATGTTGGCTTCCCTTGGAATGATCTGCTCAGTTGTTTTTATAGTCATCATATTCTGGGATGCCTCCCTGGTACTGCTGGTACCAGTCCTGCTTCTGGGATGTTGTAGTCCACGTGGCCTGGGAAAGTGCAGTGGTTGGTGTCAGTTGGCTGGCAGCTGCTCAAGCTGCAGGCAGGCATCCAGTGTGTACCCAATTTCAGTACAGAAATCCATTCTATTCTGGTAAAGCAGCTGCTGCCATGTCTTCCTGCAGCTTGCGCACGGTAGGAATACAATTGTATCAATGATTCAGCATTTCCCTTTATCTTGAAAAGGCTTGAAGCTATTGCCAGTCAAAACTGCTTTCTTTTTGCTGCATCTCTAGAGCTGCAATATTCCACTGCTATCCTTTTTGACCACATCTTGAATATAAAGACTTGCACATAAAAACATGCAGTTAATTTTAAAAAAATCTCTTATGGTAGATTAAATGACTTTACATTATATTCTAGATTTATACCTCCAAATACACATTTTATTTTCTACGGTGATACTCCAATTTCACGGCTGCTTAATAGGTTGATAAGAATATGGGAACAAAGCAATATAGGTAGAGAAAGGTATAGTTATTTCACTTTTGTTCAAATGGTTTTAGTAGAATTATTTATTTTTTTTTTCTAAATGAGAGTAGAAGCAGCTGTTTTCTGCTAAGTGTAAAGAGAGAGTCTCTGCTTCCAGTATGGTAATTTTGAGGGAATGCTTAGCTTTGTTTTGTTAGAGACTGATGTAGCAGTTGGAAGGTCATCGTTTTAATTAATTAAAAAAACCTCTACAAAGTACAAAGCCTTGCAGAAATTGTAATTACAGGAGTCTTTAACCATGTAGTGCAGCATGTGGAAGCTAGTTGTAAGACGGAGTCATCCTTTAGTTTTGAGATTAGGTTAAATCCCAAAGCCTGTAATTATATGCATGTTGCTGGCAGGAGCCCATGCTGGGCTGATTGTGTTCAATGAATGGGGTTGTTTCTTGCTGTTTCTCTCCATGAGACCTACAAGCATCCTGGGAGGCACAGTACCTCCTTCTTCCACTGCTGCTTCTGCTGAGAGGGCAGACAGGCTACTTTGGACTTGCTTTTTTTAATTCTATTTTGTGCAGATTTCAGGTTCTTTACTAACTGTCAGTTCAGAAGCAAAGACAAATTATTAGTAATGCTTCAGAAAGTGAGGACTCTCTTCTGTCATGGTACACCAATCCAAAGAAAGGGTACAGACACATGTACCTACTAGAAATGCAGTGATTCCTGATTGATAAGCTCTTGATCTTGTGAAGAGACTTGATGCAGGGTGCATGCACATGGGTTGAGGCAATCCTGAGCACAGGCTGGGCAGGGAAGGGATTGAGAGCAGCCCTGCTGAGAAGGACTTGGGCGTGCTGGTTGATGAGAAGCTCAGCGTGACCCAGAGTGACCCCCAATGTGAGCTCACAGCACAAAAGGGCAACCACGTCCTGGGCTGCATCCGGAGCAGCAGGGCCAGCAGGGCGAGGGAGGGGATCCTGCCCCTCTGCTCTGCCCTGGGGAGACTCTGCCGAGTAGAGGCTCTGCTGCACCCAGCTCTGGGACCCTCAGTGTAAGAAGTACACGAGCCTGGAGCAAGTCCAGAGGCCCATAAAGATATAGTTTAAGGTCTGGAGCACCTCTTGTGTACACACAGGCTGACAGATCTGGGGTTATTCAGCCTGGAGAAGAGAAGGCTTCAGGGACACCTTAGAGCAGCTTCCAGTAATTAAGAGAGCTTTAAAAAAAGAGAGCTGGCAGGTTTTTTACATGGATAGATAGCTGTGGGATAAGGGGGAGCATTTTCAAGCTAAAAGAGGAGTAATTTTGGTTAGATGTTAGGAAGGAATTTGTTACCATGAGGGTGGTGAGGCACTGGAACAGGATGCCCAGAGAAGTTTTGGATGCTTCATCCCTGGAAGTGTTCGAGGCCGTGTTGGATGGGGCTTTGTGCAGCCTGGTCTAGTGGGTGGCAGGGAGATTGAAACTAGATAATCTTTAAGGCCTGTGCCAACCCAAACCATGCAAAGATGTCTGAAACAAAATCTCAAAACAGTTGTGACTGCACTTGAAGTTAGCTTTGAGAGACTACGACTTGTGCTACTAAAGTTTCTAATTTTCATAGTGTATACAGTATCTTCATATTTTCCAAACCTTTTAAGTCCATAATTATTTTTAAACAAATATTTGTGACTAAGAAAGGGTGTAAAAAGCTGACCAGTGTATTTGTGAGTAGCTGAAATGAAGTTAAAAGTGAAAAGTCAGAGTTGTACTCAAAAGGTTTTTCAAGATCTTCCACTAGTAAAAAACATCTCTTAATCTTTGCATATCAACACGACTTCACTGGAAAGGACAGGTTTAATGTTTGCCAGCAATTGAAACAGACTGCTTAGATAAAGATTTTTTTTTTTAAAGCTCTGGTGTGGGATTCTCATAAAGGGTAATGTAGGCAATGCTGTTTCTTATGTTGTGCTAAAGGGTAATGTGCAGTGGAGAGTTATTTTCATGTAGAAACGATATATGTAGTCTCTCTCCTTTAATACTGCAGTATAAATTTTCAAAAATATATCATTAAATCAGACTTTTAAAAAAGTAAAATGAGAATCTGCTGTGTTGTAAACATTTCAACAAAAAATTATTCCGGGATGTGGCAATATTGCCTAATTTTATCACCACTTATTTGATACCTACTGATTTAAAAGTGTTAACATTGCTTGGGGCCAATAAACGAAGATTTTTGGGTTTTTTAACCTAGAAGACCCCTAATTCATTTTTCCTAATCTCTTCCTCGGCAGTCAAGCTAAAATACTTCTATGGTGCCATGCAACAGCATTTTGGCATCAACTTAGATCTTTAACAGATGTATTCTTGTATCTGTTAACCACTTTCAGCACACACATCCTTGCTTTTCAACATGCTGCATCTTGTTCATGACATGTCCTCCAGCGGGGATCTTCTGAAGCCAGAGCAGCTTTTATGACTCCTAATGACCTGTAAAGCATTCTGCTGCAATGTCTGTGTGAAATTACCCATCAGTGTTGCAGAGATGGTTAATAAAGCTAGAAAATAGCTGCTGTAGTTGATTTAATAAAAATGTAAATTTACAAGATCCTCCAAATTATGCAAAGCTGACAAGTTGTCTGTTTTGATAATCTGAGCACTGGGGAATAACAGGGTGTCTTTATTTCACTCGCCTTTTCATTCCTTCTCCCAGTAGTGAAGGGGAATCTTCATAATAGAGCAGTATTCATTACAAAATGCTGGACTGGCTGAGCCTGCTGCTGAATGGGAACACAGCTCTTCTCTTTGGGATGAAAAATTTTGTTCAGATAGAGATTCCTGGTATTGATACAAGGTTGTATCAAATACTATAATGGAAATGTTTTAGTTTTTAAATCAGAGATATCCATATAGCAATTTGTTCTTTTCTGAGCTAAATTAAATCTCTTTGTTCCTTAAAAATCTGACTTTCCATTTGACTAATGTGGTAGATGCCAGTAGAAGCTTGTAAAATGATGAAACAAAATATTCAGATATCGTAATGTTTCATTTCAATTTTCTTACGCTGGTAGATCCAGCAGATATCATTGTCTCTTCCTGACACATGAAGCGCTTGATACCATCACGTCTTTCTCGTTGCCTTAATGTTTTACTGATCCTGTTGTTTGAATGCATTGCTGTCCTCACTGGGCCCCATGGGTTGGCTTTCTTTAAAGGTCTGGGTCTGTGGTGAACGGCGCTGTGACCAAATGAGGTCTCCGTGGTGCGTCTGCTTCTGCGTGGTCACACACAAACTTAGGCCGAGAAGAAAAAGAGGAGCATGCGACATCCCAAACCAGTTATAGCAGCTCACGTGGGCAAATCCCCTGACAAGTGAAGGAGGGGATGGTGTGTAACTGGTTTTAAGGTGTTGTTCAGTCACTGCGTGAAAGGAAATATTTGATACAGCATGAATGGAATTTTACCTAGGGTGTCTTCTAGGTGTGTATCTTCCTGTGAAACAGAAGGGTGTGTTTTCTGCATAAGAAGCTCATTTTTTGCATTTTTGTTCTCTTTTTTCTCCCCCCAAAGATAAATTCATATTTTGCAGAATTTGTGTTCTTCATTGAATACTAGCTCTTCAGAGAAATTTCCTCATTGTATCTAAATGTCATACTGTATAAAGATTTTAATCTTCAATCTAATTTAGGAAATTTCATTACATTCTTTTTTATCCTACAGAGAAGTCTAATAGATAGTAACATTTTTTGATTCATTTATTTCAGCTAATGTGATCTGATAAGATTAACTAGAAATTTGTGTTAAAGAGAATACATATATTACACCACCTGTCTTATCATATGAAAATATAAGCTTCTTTCATCTAGTGACCTTCTACTGAGTACTTATGAATAAAAATTCAGTTGATAAAGTATTTGTGTGTTATATATATTCTAGATTTATAAGTAATCTTTCAAACTCTTGAAAAAAGGAGTGAGTGCAGCAATAAAAGTGATACAAAGTCATGCTGCTGCCCAGAAGGATCAAAATGAAAAAAGATTTTTACAGATGAGTCTAGAGAAAATTTTAACTAAATATGTAGCTCTGTTAATTTATAAGGAAGAAATATAATTACTAGAGTTTAACTTGTATTATATAGACTATAAATAATTTTTATTATGTCTGAGGGTTTTTGATCTCCTAATAATTGCATTAGGTGCCTTTTTGTTGTGACCTCCTCCTCCATTTTTCCTCCTGAAACCAGCTGAGTCCAGCTACAGAGTTAAATGACTGACACTTCAGAAAATGATGGCTGTCTTTCAGAATGTTATACCATTTTAAAACCACAAAATACTTAGTTTGGTTAAAAAAATGTATCGATGCATGAGGTAGAGTTAAATTAATTTCAGGAGTAGCATTTTGTACAAGAACAGTTCTGTTAATCCTCACGATTGTCCACCTGAAAAAGAAGGCGATAAAACCATGCCTAACATGAGTGAATATTTTAGAAATTGTTTCAATAACTGGATCTTTTCTAAACCTAGCAAAACTGAGGAAAAAATATACAGTACATACAGTAGATCATTATTTTTCATGCTGTATTTGAAGTAAAAATTATTTGTCTTCTGAAACCTTTTTGAGAAATTCAAATCCTTACACGACCTCCCTTGGCAAGGACAGAAAAATTGTTTGAAGAAACATAAGCAAAAAATGATCCTATTGACTTGGTTGGAAGTGACTACTGCAGTGCTTCAGAGGCTGTTTGACATACACACCAGTAATCTAGAAGTAGTAAACAATACAGTAAACTTTTTGGATCAAGGAATGAATGTATCCTTTCCACTGTTCATAAAGCTTTGTCTGACCAAGACTGCTGCTGGTTTTGCATATGTATCACAATTTCTGTACAGTTATTACGGTTTTACACATTTCTACTTAATCCCACTTGGATTCAGCATTTCCTTACCTAAAGGCTTGATTTTTCTCCAGTGTCTGAAGTCTGACTTTTGCAGCCTCTGAGCTCTGTAAGTGTCCTCTGTTTTGCACCCTCTGCCAAAGGGGTTGAACCGGGGTAAGTCATGAAGTCAGATCACAAAGGCAAGCAGCAGGCAGGTCTTCCTCATGGTGTAGATACAACCTCTAGCCGTTCTCTGCCCAGCAGAAGTCTTCAATGATGTTAAAATTGCACAAAAGTGGACTCTTGATTTGAGACCTGCTCACTAAAATCATCTTCATTTGAAGGGCAGAAGGAGCACTGCAGGTTCCCCTGGCACTGATACCAGTAGCTGGTGGCAAGGTCCGTATCCAAAGAGGGAGTGGAGACCTTACTGCCTGGAGTAGACAATGCTGACCCCACAGCTGACTGGGAAGAATCAAAGAACAAATGTTAGGGCAGCTAAACTGACATCTTGCAGTATCTTCTGGTTCCCCATGAGTTAAGGGCAAGGTCTTCCTGGGTCCAGCAAGGATGATGGCATCGAGGACATGCATCTGGCAGATTAAAATGCAGTAATAAAGATTCTGGATTCCAATGTGCAGAACGAGAGCAGCAAGCTCAGGCAGCTTTGGCATCTCAAACCTGAAAGAGGTGTGAACAGGGCTTGTATACTGAGCCATAGCCTTTGGTTTCTGGAACAGCTTTTCCATGAGAGCACAGAGAAAAGAAAGCAGATATAGGGTGGCATTTTTTGGTATTATTGATGTGAAGTCCTGTTACCTGAGCAGGAGGTGGCAAGAAAGAGTGGTGACAAATTTTTCATCTGAAAGCATACTGGTAGAGAGAGAGAGAGACACTTTATGGGAGAACGCACAATTCATCTCCCCTTTCTTCTCACTACTAGTCCCAAGATTTTCTGTTTTCTTTCTGGACTACTACATTATACTGATGTAAACTTTCAACTTCATCCTCTGATTTCACCCCTCCTCGTATGCCCTGTCCATCCTTGGCCAGAGGTCTGTGGTTACAAGGATGGAGCCATCAGTTCACACCTTCAGGTGCAACTGCTGTTCCAGTGGTTGGGTTTTATGGCTCTCTGGTACAAGAGCAGCTACAAGAAGCAATAGCAAGGTTGGTGAACAGATGACTCGATTACCCCATCTGTTTTTCTGGTTTTAATGACAATGAAATAATATCAATTTTTACTAGGTCTGTCTAGGCAATTGCAATGGTGCTGATGAAGTGTTTCACCATACCCTTGGAAATATGGCTGGTGCTGTAACCGATAAAACAAAATAAGAAAAGCAATCACTGTATCAGTAGTTGGAGTTGGACTATGGGAAGCACATAGCTGCTGATGCAGTGAAGAGCAGGCAGGGAGAGAGAAGCGGCTCAGAGTGTGAAAATTGTCCATACTTCCTTCTGGCTTTCTGTAGCTGGTGGTAGAAAATGTGCACTGTGACACTGGACCATAACATGAAATACAGTGATGGATAAAAGATGGCAGAAGATAATAAAAGCAATTTTGTAATCAAAGTATGTGAATGGGACAGAATATATGAAGACAGTTTAAAGTATATAAATCAACTGAAGCATAAATTTTGAGAAAGAAGTAATTATCTGTTGTCTTAAAGGAAAGTATCTAGTGCAGCACTTGGGGTTTGTGTATAGATTTGATGTGAAAAATTCTTTATGGAATATTTTGTTTTGCTTGCTTGCTTTTTAGAATGGTATGGAGTTTTGCCCCTAAAGGTGGTATGGAATTCTAGTTTAAGTGGTATGGTCTACCTCATAATTTTCTGAATGGATTTTAAAAACAGGTTAATTTGCTGTTTGAATAGGCATGACAGGACATAAAACTCATTGTGAACTGAAGAAATCTTACAAATAGTGCAATGTTTGGCCAGTTCAGGTGCTCTAAAATCTGCTCTCTTCTCCCTTTAGTGAAGGCAGAAAACTCAATTCACTGTGTGTTTTCTATTCAGCATAATTTTATTTTGGTGTGATCAAATGCTTGGTGGTCCTGCCTACACACAACAATCCATCAATTCCCTCCACTCTCTCCCTCCCCCTGTGGTCTGTGCTTCATCGGCTGTAATATACTTGTCTACAATTGTCAAAAAGCTTTCCTTGTTATCAAATCATGCTGTTTCTTTTTTATTCCATATAGAGATAGGTAGGATAAAAATCTTTAATATGCTTTGATTAGAATATTTCCATTTGAAATGGGCTCCTTCTCTGCCAGAAGTAGGATTCCTGGTGTTTTTGCCCTATTTATCCAAGGGAAAAGGACAGATACGAGGAAGGGGGAGAAAAATCATCATGTCTTGTTAAAACGTGGGGCCCTTTGCCTGGCACAGCAACCATCACTCCCTGCAGGGTCAGGGAATGCGAGAGGCTGGGGGATGTGTCCCTCTGATACCCGCGTCTGTGTGTGCAGCTGGATGCTTTCTAGCTTGCAAAGAAATATGGCTTTCTAAGCCCTCCATCTCCTCATGCAGGTGGTGGTGACGGCGGTAGTAGTGAATGACACAGCTTTGCCGGATGACACGGGGCTGATCTCTGCATCAGCCGAGAGGAATTAAGCTTTGTCACTCCCCGCCGGGGCTACCTTTTGCCTGGTATGTGCGGGAGGAGGAATTCACAGGCTGCTGCTGCTGCATTCGCCCGAGCAGAGCCCCGAGCGTGCTTTGCCAGGGGAGGCAGGCAGCCAGAATGATAGCTGTCTCTTTTAAATGCCGCTGTCAGATCCTGAGGAGACTTGCTAAAGGTAATGTGCTTTCCTTCTTACTCATCCAGGGGCTCCGTTGCATCCTTCCAGAGACACAGATGGATTTTTTTACTTTTAAATATGACCATCTTTCCAATGTACTGTCAGGCAACAAAGAACTCCTGATACAGGAGGGTGTAGGGGCTCTTTCTATTAATATTCCTACATGTCCCAGGCTGTGGTCCTGCTAGGAAGACAGATTCCTGAGATTTTTTTCTCTCTCTTTTTTTTTTTTCTTTTCTATTTTTTTTTTTTTAAATTTTTTTTGTTATCATCAGAAGGAGGATTTTTTTTCCCAAGTGAAGTGCTAAAGTTACTGTGGGGTGTTACTGTTTTGTATTTCTGTTAACTGCTCAGAGGCATCCCTCCTGGGTCAGTGCACGCTTTGCCTTACTGGGAACAGCTGACACTGCTGTCCTGGACCTGTATCCGGGATGAATTTCTGCTGTTTCATGTCCTTTGTGAGCTATTTTGACCTGTGCTTTAGATGCCGAAGGCTGTTGTATGTGATGAAGTAGGGAGAGCAGCGTGTGTTTTTTCAGGGCTGCACTCGCATGTCACACTTTTGAAGTTAATTTGCCTGTTAGAGCAGTATGCATTTTATCTTACTGTAAATCTTTGCAGTCTCTCATTTTACCGCTCAGAACTTTAAAATACTACCCTGAGTCCTGTGTGATTGTTAAAGCAGATATGTGAAAACCTGCCTAAGACACCTTCCCTGTTCAGGAATGAACATACCTTATTTTCTAAAAATAACTTTTATTCAAATTTAAAAAAAAAAATCTGTTCTGGTAATTGTTTTCTTCTCTGTGTAAAAAGGTCTGATCTGGGATTTTAGCTTTATGTTTTTATGGAAACTTCCAATATTGTAATAGCGTTATGTGTCTGCAAATAAGAAGCTTCTATTTTTTCTCTTGCTGTGAAATATTTAATGGCCGTTACCGTGCAGCTGGGTATACATCCGTATGTGAATGAAACTATTTTTATCAGCTTAGCTTGAAATATCAGATATCTTTGATTGTTAGTCAGGATAGCTCAAAATCAATTAGTGTTTTATTTTGCAGAAGCATGAAAAGGTAGCATGCTAGTACAATGAGACCAGTAATAGGAAAAGAGGAGAATACTGCAATCAAACTTATATAAGCGTTTTCCTTTTATTTAGATTGCTCAGTGGGGCCACGTTGTTCAAAACATAGGAACTTAAATATTTATTAATCATCCCCTCAGTAGATTTGCTTCTGTTTCAAATCTGTGCTGGGTAATGCCTGTTTTTCTCATTTGTGTAAAATGTTTCTATTCTGGTAGCTCTCTTACACATTTTCCAGGTTGAAAGTCAGTGTATTCTCTTTTTCTGGTGTGAGCAGAGCAACCTTTTTGTCTGCTGATATCTTTATCAGACAGATCTGGGCACTAATTTAGTCTCTCACTGATGAGAGTTGTTTTTCCACTTAAATACAGTTTCCCTGTGAATAATCAATAATCTCATACATCATAGCCATCCTAATTATTTCATGCTTCCATCATTCAACAGAACTCCAGCTAGTGGTTTTTTCTTCTTTGAAATAATCTTAACTACCATTGAGACTCCTTGCTCCTCCCACTCCCTCCCAATAGGAGCTGGCATGATACTATGGATTTTTTTTCTTTTTTGTATTAATGTGCCTTGTGTTTCCCTCTAGTTGATGAAGAAAAAGACAGTCTAGAGTATGTTCATATATTCTCCTGTAAGCCATATGCAGGCTAGACTAGCATTGCTGTCCCAGTTGACAAGTTCCTGAATTTTCACTGTTTTGAGTGAAACCTTTGGGTTTTTTATCTGATTCTTTGGGGGTTTTGGCTTTGGCATTTGCATCTCAGACAACAGTAATGGACTGCTCAACACAGCCTAGCTGAGGACAGGGATGTAACTTCACATTATTAGTGTGGAGAGGATTCTTGCCAACAACTGGCGATCTCCTACTGCTCTATCAGCTGGAAGATCTCCTTTCCTTCTGACCTTCTAGTCATGGGGTTTTGCACATTCATTGAGTTCCTTTACTTCAAAAGCTGTTTTTCTTGCTTTAGTACTTGCCCCCAGCCTCTCTCTGCTAGGGTCTTTTTCTTCTGCATTAATCCTGTAGCTTTGTGCTGTTCCCTGAAATAATTTCTTTACTGTCTTTCAGGCCCTACTGTGGTGAAAAGATGCAGGTGTGCTGCACACCAGATTAGTGTCTTGTGTTTTTAATAAAAGATGTGTGGTTGACTATACATCACAATGTGGAACTATCTGCTTTATGTATGTTATGTGATTTTTCATGCCTGTCTTGACAAAGTAAGCTTGTAACTTCATTTCTTGTTCTTTCAGATAGGGATGGAAACAGAAATGCCTCATCTGGGCAGCTGGAGACTCTCTAAAAGTAATTATTTCCAATAGGGAGATGTTCAGGCAATACTTTATTTTGCAGCAATCGTACTCCCCTCTCTTCTTTTACATCATCTTCACCTTTCAGAATAGAAAGGAGAGCTTTTTTGTGTTTCTTTGTGTTGTTGTACATACTTGCTTTGCAATTGAAAAAAATTCTGGCAGGTGATTCTTCAAGTGTTGTGAGCTAATTTCAGAGCAAAAATAGTATAAACCATATAAACTACATAAAAAACTGTATAAAACCATGCCCATGAGAGTGGAAATGCTCTCCAAAATCCAGTCAGTGATCCACTCCTTCCCATAGTTGTGAGTCAGAGCATGCAATAGATAACCCTCACCTCTCTTGACCTCACCTCCAGGGTCATCTTGAGACAGGGGCATTAGTCGTCTTCTTTGTCCTCTACCTTCAAACTGACACCATTCCTAGGAGACAGGCACAATTGTAGAATCATAGAATGGTTTGGGTTGGAAAGGGTCTTCGAACATCTTCCAGTCCAACCTCTTGCCCCTCAGTCCTGCTTCACTTCTGTCCCTGCCCATGCATTCCTTTTGTGCCATATTGCCTCTGTGGCTGCTGCAGCTGCTGTACAGAAATCTTCTGTATTTCCACTGCATCAATCACCCCCTCTTAAAGCAAAATATGTGGCAAACAAGAAGTGCATGATAATTATTCATGCAGGAAATTTAGAAGACTAGGTCTCTTAATGTGTATTACACTTCAGTTTTGTGACTCTTTATTTTGGAGTTCAGTACATTTTCAGTAATGAAATTGCACATTACCAAGGTCAGATGAAGCTTCATATTTGTGTCCATTAACAAGCAACCATGAAAGAAAAGTATTATGTTATTTGATGATACAGTTTACAACAACGATGCTGTGTGAGACTGTTTTCTCATAGGTGTGGAGGCATGATTTGAATTTAGATCTAGTCTATCTAGTTTAAAACAAAAAAAAAAAGAGTTTTTTACACCAATGTGTTGTTTCTATACTGATTTGTTATTTCTATGCTATTTTTCTATTATGCATTTTTAATAGCTATTAAAATGTTTATTGTGGATGGGAGTTTGTGCTGTAATTGCCTGATTTCTTTAATTAATAAATCTTTCATGCTTTTATGTTTGAGCTGAAATATTGCTGGGTCAATCTCTTTTTATTGTGATTATCTATATGTATTTGAATTTCTATGTGTATGTATATACATTTGAAGCAATGTTGGAAGTAGTTTAAAGGTTCTGAAAAGGGAAAAGCTATCTTCTTACCATATTAGCTACTAAAATTTGCACTGAGAGTTTTGTAGTTTTTATATATTATTTTATTTTTTTATCTTCTTTCTATCCCAAAAGAGCAAGGTAAGCCAAAAGCTACATTAAGAATCTGAAGTAGTGCCTGTTTTTATAGTTTCCACTATGAGAAGTACAGGGCTCAGAGAGAATGGTAACATACATTTGGACCAAGTGAATATAAGGAAAGGCGACATTTGTAGTTGTAAGAACAGACACAAATCTGCACTTCATACAGCTGCTTGTACTGTAAGATAATTTTTTTGTGCAGTGGAGAAACACTAGGGTTTTTTTCCCTAGAGTTTATTCATATAAGACCTTGGACATGGAGCGGTATGCTGTGCATAACAAAGACCCTGTGGTAATCCCTTACATTGCATACATGTGCTAAATAAAAATGGTACAATTTACAGTTCTTATGTTAAGTGCAACAGTGAACTATATATATATATATATATATATAAGTATGGACATGTTATTTTTTCCCTTTATTAGCCAAAAGAACAGCACTTTCAGGAAGCAGTGTCTGTAGTATAAAGTTGCTTACAGAAATGGGTCTCTTCGTTAGAGTCAGGAATGCAGTTTTTCACATACAAATCAGGGGAGTTATTCTGGATTTTATTATAATGGAAACAGAATAGGAGTGCTCTGATAAAGATGTCAACTGTTGTAACGCAGGGCATAGCGTGAGGAGCTGAGTGGAATGCCTCTCACCCATCAAAGCTTTATAGCCTATCTTCAGGATAATTTATCACCTACTGCGCATACAGATCCTTTCTGCAGACATATATTTTTATTCTCCCAGTATGTTTCCAATACAGCGAGATAAAGCAAGCTTTAAAGGCAAGATGCTGCACTCCATTTTACAAGATGATCCGTTATCTAAAAATTGGATTGGGGCCTCAACCATCAAAGGATGAATTCTGAATGTAGCTGGACGTAGGTTATACTTTGCTTTGTGCACAAACAACTACAACATGAACAAACCCAGGGTTTTTTGGGGTTGGTTTTTTGTTTTTTTGTTTGTTTGTTTGGTTGGGGTTTTTTTAAGTATGGAATTAAAATTATGTTAAAGGCTTGACCTTGAGGCTACATAGTATCTTATTACAAACTTGCTAGTGTTTCAGAGAGTCATGCCTGGTTACCAGCCTTTATTTTATAGTAATTCTGATTATGAGGTTTCTTTTTGCCAATAAATTGTTTAGAAAAATACAAGTTTAACTACTAGAACTGAGTCAACAGCTTGCTTTGAACGATGTAAAAATCACAAGTAACAGTATCTCTAGGGGCTTTCAAACTTAGGTTGGTTCCCTGTCTTTCTAAAATTAGTTCTGAAGGTTCAGAAAACTCATAAGTGTTTGCTAAGTTCTATAAATAGGCAGTCAGTATGGATTTGTTGGCTTTGTGCATTTGGTTGGGGTTTCAGAAATGCACTTTGAGGTTTTTCATACTCAACACCTGTTTACCCAAGTTGTCCATATCTCCCAAGTTTTTCACATTTTATTTCTGAAAATTGCTTCTGTGCTTCTTCTGATTTAGTAAACAAACTACAGTGAAAGAATAAAGAGTATAAGCAAAATCTGGTAACTTTCTTTTCCACTAGCATGTGGGAACTTCAGGGCCACCTCCAGAGTTGCAGTGCTTCCTCAGCCATTAGTGGGTACTTCATGAGAGGACAGGAGAGAGTCCACAAAGGAGAGCTGTGGTCATCTGTCACCAAGTGAAGTTTTGACATTGCTCTTAGTGCTTGTAATATAGTAAATACCATTTTAAAAGCAACCAAAACAAAACAGAAGCATTCCTTGATACTACTTGGGGGTTTTGTTTGTTTGGTTGGTTAGTTGGTTTTTGGGGGGTTTTTTTGTTTGTTTGTTTTTTGTTTAAAAAAAAATTGTTACATGACTTGTTTGTCAGATAAGAAAATGAAGGCAACAAAGATTGGCCATGACCTGTTTTATGTCACTCAGTGGATGCATGCCAGTCTTGGGGACAACCCTGTCCTCCTACTCTCGTTGTTCATCACTGGTTAGGAACAGTTACTGAAGTTGACAAAGGCTATGAGAGAGTAGAGAAGACACTGCATGCCTTTTTTCCTTCTAGATTTTTCACCAGTTTTGACTTTTTTTATTTGCACTTAAGAATGCCTTTGGCCAGGATGTTATAGGATTACTTTGAAATTCTAAGTGCCTCCATTATGATTGCTGAAGGAGAGGGAAAGAGATGAATTTTTGTTAAGATGTTCCTTCTGTAATTGGTATTTAGGCTTTCCAGCACTGAGTATGTGAAGAACAAAAGAGGCTGATTTATTATATTTAATGAGCATTATTAGTTTGCAATCTTGTTTTTTTGTTCAGAAGAATTCTTTGAACTTATTGTTGTAAGAAGTAATGAAAAGAGAAAGGATTTTCTCTTCTAGAGCAAGCCAATCACAGTTCACAAGTTCAAGCAATATTTCTTCACCACTAATATATTCAAGAACTGGAAAACTCTTTATTAATTATTCAGAATGATCTGAAGCACAGCAGCATACTAACCAATCTGCATGATACTTTGACAGAAAAGAAAGACATAAAAATACTTTCCAAATCAAGCATGTACAACTTAAAGTAGGAGCACTGCTACAGCTCTTATTGTCTGAGGGTGTGCATATGAGTGGAGTTCTGCAGGGAAATTTTTTGGCTTAGATAAGCAGATATAATCACATGCAGGCACCTGTAAGGTGAGAATAAAGCTGTAGTGATATAAAGAGATGATAAGAGGCCATTAGCTATCTTTTATCTGTCAGATATTACTAGCTGCTATCTGATGTGATAGCTCTGATATGAGTTATACATGGAAAACATGGGAAGTGTTTTTTCTAGCATGTGTAGATTTGCAGGATGGTTTATAGAAATTATTGGCTGGTTCCTACTGAACTTCTTTCTCAAGAGTTCAGCAGGTGACTGGAGCTTTGTGCCTTGTCCTTGGTGGTCTGATAAGAATAGCTGTGTTTCTCTCCATGCTAATCCTTTATCACTCATCTGCTCACATAAAAATCATTGTTTCCATTGTGCAGTGGAAAAGAGTACAATTTCTGTAAGACTGAGTTTAGTTGCAAACAGTGCACAAATGGTTGTGAAGTCTTTAAATACAAATTGGTGAATTGAAGCAAAATTAAGGTAATAAAGTTAAGCTTTTTAAAAATGGAAAGCCACTAGAATGGTGGTGTTTGTAGATCAGTGTCTGTATGCATGAATGGATTGCAGCCTCTTCTCTTTCATCACTTCGATGCTCTTTAATAAACTTCTGTCTATTTTAAAGTGTGTATGAGCACACAAGAAATCTATGAAGAAAGGGATGGTAACCCACACATCTGTGAATTTCAAAATTGTGTCTTTATAAAAAAATACTGGACAATCCTTTATAGCCTTTTCATATCAAAGTGCTGCTGGAAAGGCACATGCAATGTGAGGAAAAACAGAAACCTGAGCTGCCGAGACTAAAGCTGCGGGAGTTAAAAACTGTCATTTTATGAAATTTTGTTATCCCAGAAAAAGTTCAAGTGTTCAGTTATGTAGTAGTACCTGCCTAGATGTTTGAGGAATATATTGCATGCTGAGGCTCCAGGTGGAAATGGGCTCTGGTTTCTTGCGTGAAGAATGGATTCACTTTCTCATTATCTTTATATAATCTTAGTCTGGGGGTCTGCTAAATCTGGGAAGCACTGTGCAATAGGGGTGAGAGCATACCTGCCTTCTGAGACAGATTTCTGCAGATAATGTGTCTCTCAGCATGGCTCTGCTTAGTCATGCCCCATCTGCATTTCATGTTTTGGTGCTGCTGATGTGCTTCTGCCATGGGAAGGTCCTGCTCTAGGCATGGCCCCTAAGCAGGCGAGTCTGTCTCTGTCAGCATAGGTTACAGCAACTCTCCAAGCAGCTGTCAGTACCTCAGCAAAGGGTAATCTCATTTCTTCTGCCCTATCTGCATTCCCTGCAGGAGTTCTGCTGGCCTGGAGAGATGGCAGCTCAGCAGGGCACACAGGGAGGACTGCCCTGGTTGGAGAATATCCCAAAAGGGGGCCAAGTTTTAGCAAGTTACAAGCAAAAAGAGAGTGGTTCATAACATGTTCTTTTTTTCCTCAAGGGAAAAAAATTTAAAAATTATTAATAATATAAATTAATGGAACTTTCTGCATCAAAACTGATTTACCACAATGTTACCTCAAATACCATGTCATTCCCTCACGCTTATAGAATCATGTAGGATGATTTAGATTGAAAAAGACCTCTAAGGTCATTGAGTCCAACCGTTAACCCAGCACTGCTAAGTCCAGCATTAAGACATGTCCCTAAATGCCACACCAACACATCTTTTTAATACCATTTCCCTGGGCAGCCTATTCCAGTGCTTGCCAGCCTTTCCCATTAAGGAATTTTTTGTAATATCCAATCTAAGGCGCTCTTGGCACAACTTGTGGCCATCTCCTCCCATCCCATCACTTTTTGCTTGGGAGAAGTAACCAACTCTACCTGTGTACTTTCAGTTAATTGGAGAGAATGATGAGGCCTGAGCCCCTTTTCTCCAGGCTAAACACCCCCAGCTCCCTCAGGTACTTCTCCTTACCGCTGTGCTCCAGACCCTTCACCAGCTCCATTGCCCTTCTCTGGACACGTCCTGGCACCTCAAGGTCTGTGCTGCAGTGAGTGGCCTAGAACTGAGCACAGGATTCAAGGTGTGGCCTCACCAGTGCTGAGTACAGGGGAACAATCACTGCCCTGGTCCTGCTGGCCTCACAGTTTCTGATATTTCAGAAACTGCAGGCCAAGTCCTGTTGGCATCTTGTAAGTGTATGCATTTCTAAAGATGTTCATCCTTTATGCCTCCATTCTTCTTTTGGGCATTTGCTTTAAAATGCCATTACTGTAATATTTAAGAAGCTTTTAAGATTCTGGGCAAAAGTTAAAAGAAAGCTTCAGCCCAAAATGTTGTTATTACAGAAAAAGGGAGAGTATTATGTAAGTCTCCACTGCAACCTCTCTGTCTTATCCCTTGAACTGCTCATATGAAGTTTTTATAAATGCTGTTGGGAATTATGTTGCTATTAGAAAAGAAGACTTCCCTTAAAGTGTATTGGGGCAGAAAAATTGCTCCAGATCGAACTGATTACAAAAAGACAAACACTAGACATAGTTTTGTGGGGGAAAATGTGTTACTGGAAATAGTGTCACATCTAACAGGCTTATTCTGCCTTAGCTTCTGAACAGTGAACAGAGAAAGATGTTAAGCAAGGAAATACCAGCTATTCCCCTAACTGCATTACCATAGTGCATTAGTAAATGTCACCAATAAAGCACAGTTTAAATCCACATTGCTCTTAAGGAAACATTGATACTTTTAGTGAACTAGGATTTGACAGTTCTGTCTGGCAGAAGAAATTGTTTCTGGCATTTAGTTTTAGTTGGGTTTTGTTTTGTTTAATTTTGTTTTTCTGGGCATCCAGCATGTGTTGTGGGCTCTTAGAGACCAGTGCAGATTTGTGAAGATACTGTGTGCATGTTATTCTCCACAGTATCACAAGCCAGTGATGAATAAATAACAAAGATGAAATTTCCTACCATGTTAGGAGGCTTAAGTTGATATATCATTTCCTTCTCCCCAGCAGTCCAAAAGGAGGGCACCTTTGAGTATCTTAAACTTTCCAGTGACAGGGTTTATTATTTTTTTCCTTTACTGACATGTTTATGCACATAAATTCCTGTAGATCCTAAGATAATTTGATATTGGTATAGTACCTGTGGGTCAGGAATCCATTTTGCTGAATCTGAGCATAAACTTACAGCAGATTTTGTTTCATTTAGCTAAAAGGAGTTAGGAATTGAGATAAAAGCTGACAGCCCTAGCTAATGTGTAATAAGAACAGTTATTCTTTACTGGACATTATAAAAAAAAAATCTCCACAAAGCTTGAAAGTAAAAAGAAACTACATTCTTCAAAAAGAAACAGACATAAAAACTTTTTATTTGAAAGCTGTATCCTTGAAGAATGAGAAGGAACAGAGAAAATGGAGATTCTGGTTTAGGTTTTGTTTTACTACTTTAAAAAAAAAAAAAAGGCAGTAAAGTGCAGTGTTGGTGGGGGAGTTCCATGGGAAGGTCAGAAGATTGTCTAGGTACATCTTGTCTCTGTTTTCACTCTGGAGCTGTGTAATGCAGTGATAAATGTGCCCAAAGGCTGCTTCTACTCAATCTTCCAAATGTTCCAAGGTAGCAGGAGCCTGTCCTGATGCATAAGGGGAAGGTGGGATGTGCCTGGGGAAGCGCCTGGGCTCCCTTTGTAGAAGAATAGCGTTTCCTTTTCAGTGCTGCTGGTATGGACCTTGTCAGGATGGTTCAGGCAAGGCCACCAAACCAGCAGCAGCAGCAGCAGTTCCTGCAGAGGCCCGTCTGAGGGCTGCTTCCTATGCACATATGCTATGTAATATTGAAGAGCAGCTGCTCGGTGTTGGCTGACAGCTGCACTGGGGTAGGAGCTGTAGCCCCAGGGAGTAAGGCTGACTTCTCTTTTGCTGCATCTGTGGCAGTAGCACAGTGTGGAGATCTCCTTTGTCCAGTCTAACAGAAAATCTTCATCACTTATTCCCTGTGAGGAATGTGAGTATAAACTCTGCCCTTATTTTTCATGGGATTCACATCCTCACAGTTTATCCAGTCTGAGAACTTGGGAGTGGTTGGGCTGGGATGTGGTGTGCTCAGTACTGAGCTTTTTAGCTCTCTCTAGAATTTCAGATCGCAGTGTAGCCATAACTGAAATGTTCATTAACAGTTCTAGACAAGTCAGTTTGACTTTCAACACATATGTCAGACCTGCTGTGTTGCTACAGTGTACTGTGTGCTTTGTTGGGTTTGGTTTTTTTTCAACCTGACTGTCAAAAAAGGTGCCTTTACTTTCACAAATAGGTAGCTCAGTACAGGAGATCTCAAAGGTAGTACTGAATCCAGGCTATTTATTTTTCATGGTTTCCGAAAGAATAGGGAAAATACTTCCAAACATTTTCCTGATTTCTGCTGTTGGACAGTAGGGAAGGTTGTGGACCTTCTTGAATGGGAATTGGTCTCATGGACTATATACCATTTTGAAGGGGTTTGCACGTTGTGTCTGTACATGCAGTGCATTTTGAGAACTCCAGGCCAACATGCTGAGGCAATTGTTCAGTTTGTCAGGGGTTCAAGTAATGCCCTGGGTAACATATTATAATAGATTACTTAAATACATCTGTGAGATACCAAGTGTGTATAGGAGGAAACTTTGAAGTTACTTTGATGGCATCTTCAGTAGAGAATTTTAAGCCGTATGGTCTTAATAGTTATGAAATATTATAGACAGCTGCCTTAGAAGAAATTAGGACCTGAGTTGACATTTCCAGCATAGTGTCCCAGTGAAGGTAGCATTCAGCACCATTGTGCATCTGCTCAGATGCTCATTCACAGTTCCTTCAAGTATTGCTCAGGAATTATGCAGGAGCCAAAAAATTACTGTAATGAGCTCCCCCACCATCTATTTAATCATAATTAGTCATAGAGTAATGAAGTAAGTGACATTTCCTATGATCTTTTCACAGCAAATTCTACTATCCGTGTTACCCTAACAAGAAAAGAGCAGAGGGGATGATGTTGGAAAGAGCAACTGGCTTGTGTTTATGGTGGTTCCTCATAAGATCCCCAGTCTGTCCCACAGGGCCATCTTTGCCATACTAAAAGATATCAGAAGAGATGGAGCTTAGTAACCTGTTTGAAACATTGTGTTTTCGGACATATGAGTGATTTATGGTTATCTGAAATAATTTTCAGGTTTTTTTTATTGCCCTGGGGTTTTTTTACTAGTTTTCTTACACTGTTCAAAAATGACATTTTCAGATATTTTGTTGCGATTTCACTATAAGCCCAAGTTTGAGAACCAGAATTTGGTTTAATTCGATTGGCTTAACTCTGATAGCATTTGTGGTTCATTGTGATTGAATGTGAAGAAGGAGAAATAACAGTAATTTAAACTAAAATAGTTTTGTTTCTTATCCAAGAGCAAAAGATCTATCTGATGTGTTGTGTATTGACACTGCTTATCTTTGAGACATCAAATGCAGTGATATCTGAAGTTTGTGCCTTTACAGATGGAGGCAGAAGAATACTTGAAGATGTCAGAACTTGTGGTGAATAGCAGAAAGCTAGAGTAGGCAATTATTGTTCAGAAACAAACTTAAAGATTGGTAAATGTTGATTACAAAGGTGAAGATAACACACCAAGTGACCAAGTGACCAAGTTACCATGAAAAATTTACAAATTCAGATGAAAAAAAAATCTCAATGTAATGGAGAAAACTTAAATCTCTGTATAATGACAAAACTTAATGGGCAGCATCAGCAGAAAATTTCAATGAGGGGCCCATGGACTATTCAAAGTCCATGCACTATTTTCAAGGGGTCTGCAAATGAAATCAAGAAAAGAAAACTTCTGTTCTGCATTTAATTTTCACTGTTACGGAAAATACTAAAACACCTGAAAGTCATTAAAAATTGAGGTTATATGTGTTTGTGTAAATATACAAGTGTTTAAATATACACATGTGTGGACACATACATACAGCAGCTATTTTACTGCTGAAGCCAGAGGTTACAGCTAACAGCTCAATTCCCAAATAACTGCAGGAAAAGATTTGAACAACGTAGGAAGGAATAATTCTAAATTTAAATTTTCTTAGAAGAGCGAGATAAATCTACAACAGTCATGTTCACTGCAACCAGTCACATTACTATTGTTGCATAACTGTAAGCAAAAAGATTGACATTTGATGTATCTGTAAAGACGATTTTTAATAGATAAATCCAGAGTGTAAAAAAAAATACAAGAAAGAGTGTTGCAGGACATTTGAATAGTCAGTCCCAGGTTCATAATTCTTTGAGAGTTGAAGTTATAAGAGCTAAGAGATAACCACTGTTCTTCCAATTTGGATGATAAATACAAAATAGGTAAAATATAGTAGCTTTACAGCAGGTAACAAAAGATAAATAAAATTCTGTTCACTCCATAAACATCATAAAGCTTGAAAAATTATAGCTAATCCTTCTTGCTTAAGAGAAATTTCTGGAAGACACCTGCTACATACTTTTTGACATGGATCTCATATTTCCCTGTAAGTGTGGAGAGGGAAAAATGTCTGCACTGTTAAGGTTTTTTAAATTTTAATTAAGAGTTAAGATGAACAAAGGCAGAACTCCTATTTCAAGATCATCTTAGTCTTAAATAGGAAGAACAGCAAATATGGATTGTGTAACTGAAACAGAGAGAATGTGCTTGGATTAAAGCTTCTTCATCCTTGTTTGCCATCAGGGTGTCATTGGGATATCCCGGAATGTTCTCATGCAGAGAGCGTGAAGCTCATACACTATTATCTGAGCAGCTGAAATACAAAGAATGTATGGTAATTTATTCTCTTTGCTGGTTTTCATTACAAGGCTTTTTATTCTTGGTAAGCCTTTCCTGCAAAGGGGAATAGTCTTCCTGTAAATGTAGGTTTTGTGACATGAATCCTTGGGGACTGTCTGTCTGATTTGAAGTTGCTAATGGATTCGGCATGTTGCTGAAGCATTTGCTCGTCTAATACCACCTCCTTGAATCATGAATTACATTCAGGTTTTGTTCTTGGCCTCCTTCTCTTCAGCTTCTCCTTTCAGTGGTGTCTGTGCCAATGAGCGCATCCAAATCCATTTCTCTGTTTCTAATCTTACTGGTTCAGATTTGGTTTTGAAAGCATTCTGTGTAGCTGTTCCAACAAAGTTTGGAGAATCAAAATTGTAGGTACAAATGCTGAAAATCTGAATGCATACTGTGCTCTTGTCCTAGGTGTCAGATCTAGGAAGAAACAGATCCAGGATCTGATTGTGAAGCTTTAGATACATACATATATATATATATAGGTATGTATGTATGTGTGTGTATATATATATATATATATATATATATAGGTATGTATGTGTGTGTATATATATATATAATTATTATACATGAAATAACTACAGATGCTTAGTATTTGATGAGCAGCATGGCTGTGCTAGTGGTGGTGCTGCTGGCTAACCTGAACTGCTCTTTTGGGAGCAAGTGATAAAAGCACAGTGTAATTGGATGGGAGTTGCAGCCTTAGGAACGAGCTCTCTGCACAGATAGAGCAGGACTCTTGGGAAGCCTGTGGTGTGTCCTTACTTTCCTCAGTCTGCCAAAACAGTGCTGTGGTGCTTATCCTCCTTTTGATGGTTTTATGTAAATAGGAGCATGCCCAAATGCATTGGTCATCTCAGATAGAATTGCTTTGATGGCTTAGACCGATGTATCTACTGACTGCAGAATCTCTTTTTATGCTGGGGAATCCTAGGTTTGTTTCAGGCTTTTATTTTTTCCCCTGGGATGTTAATAGCAAGGTACCTATAGATGAAATCAGAAACCGGTTTCTGTTGCCCATGGAATAGTATCTTACTATACTAAAAATTGCTTTTCAAGAAAAAACAGTAGTCCACGTGAATATGACAGTAAAGTCCCAAGTAGATCAATGCTTATGTGGTCAGTTGTTTTCCTGCATTTGGTTTTTAAATTCAGCTGCCTCTTAAATGTCTCTAAACACTTTTATGTCCATAGCATTCTTTTCCAAAGTTGTCATATTAAAGAAGAGATTAAATAGGACAGACATCTGGCCATAAAAAGTTCATCTGGCCTTGCTTTTCCACCCCAGTGCTGACCCTGGCTACTGAAGCTCAGAAGGAGCTCTGAGGAGAACAGAAGCTGAGGAGCACTGTCCGACTCAAAGCTCAGAACACGTGGCTGGGTGTGGAAACTTGCGATGGTATGGCTTTTGAGAAAGGTGGATGAAAGCAAAGCCTGGTAGGATGAAAGTTCCCATCTAAAAGGAAGCCCAAACTTTTCTGGGTCAACATGACCAAGTATATATACCAGTGCAAATAATCCTTGATAGTCATTGTGGGTGGGTTGGGTTGGAGTGACAGGCCAAGTCATGAGACATTTGTAACAAGTAAGTATATTCTCATACCATTTGTTGTAAGAATGAATTATTTGTTTTAAGACAGAATCTTGGTGAAGAGATAGTAAAACAAGAAAAATTCCTTAAACTGTAGAGGCACCAAAACTAGCTGGCAAGTACAGTGAAGAAAGAGTACTTGCAGCATTGTTAAAAGTGGCTGAGGATGTCAGTGCAGTGTATGGTCCTCTTCAAGAGATGCTCAAGTATTACATAAAACCACAAGAAATAAACAAAATTGATCTCCTTCACCAGCAGAAGAAAAACTATATCAGGGGAGCTGGTTTGATTCTAGAAGCCAAATGCTGGAAGTTTAAGCAAGAGTTTTCCTGACATATGTGTCTAAAGAGGTCACTGAAAGTTACAGATGCAGAAGTGTAAAGATTTTGACCATGGGCCAAATGTGTCTGCAAGATTGTCGAGTAGGCTCATGGTATCACTGAGGTGGGAAGTGACCTCTAAGATCATCAAGTGCAACCATTAACCCAGCACTTCCAAGTCCACCACCAAACCATGTCCCCAAGTGCCACATATACTAGGCTTTTAAAAACCGCCAGGGATGGTGACTTCACCATTTCTCTGGGCAGCCTGTAGCAGTGCTTGACAACCTTTTTTGTGAAGAAGTTTTTTGTAATAGCCAAGCTAAGCCTCCCCTGCTTCCCCTTGTTCCCCTGGAGCCCATTTCCTCTTTCCTATCGCTTGTTACCTGGGAGAAGAGACCAGCACCCACCACTTCCAGTGATGGAATTGAACGAAACAAGGAAAGAGCTGTGGCCTTTCCAGAGTTCAGAGGGGCTGAGTGAGATTTGGAAGCAATTTTGAGTCAGTGATTCTCACCTGAAATTGAGCTGAACTTCATTTATGAGTTGACTGGAGAGCCCCATCGTTGTCTGCAATGGAGATAGACCAGGGATCAAGCAGCTACATGATAGCTGATGTGGGGAGAGCATTTCTGCAGCTCTTTCAAATCTGTCACACTCAGTATAGGCAAAAAAATCACAGCTTGGAGTTTTGAGGGGTGGTAATTGGCAGACTCTTTGGATGATCCCTAGTTTTCCAGTTGTAATGCTGCAGGAACAGTACCATGTGGACATGAGGGCTCATCACACAGGCTTAGCTGGGGAAATGCACAAGCTTTTGTGTAGCACTCAGTCATCCTCATTCTTTAAGTGATCTTGGACCCCTAAAGAACTTATCCTAAAGTCCTTTCCAAAAGTCCCATGTCTTGAAATGTCTCTGTTCTTCAGCGTTTCATGTTGCTAAATGTCACAGCTATATTTGGCTGTAATTTATTAAGGCATAATAAATTTATGGTGTATATTTTAACAAGTTGTTGCTGCATAGGTGCATTCATCAAGAGTCAGATAGTTTCTTTATAATAATGGCTTATAATGCTTTAAAACTCTGTTTTACTGATGTGAAAGGTGTCTGTGAGTAGTACAACTTGGCTATTTCAGAACATTGTTTAAAACATTAGCAGTTTGAGAAATGTTGTCTGTAGTTTAATTTCTGGTTTATATTCTAGCAAGTGATGGCATGTTTCAACCATTTCTCAAGCAACCATGTTAATACTGCTATAGTACAGTATTCTCAGGAGTGGAAGATGCTGTCAGACAAAATGCAGGCAGTTCACACTACTACTACCTAGCTAGGATAGTATTTTTATATCTATGTATTTATATAGATATATAAATATATTCTTCAATCTCTACAAATCAAGTGCCTTTCTGACTGAACTCTTAAAACTGTCAGTATTCAAACCTTGGCAGTTATACCATTTCATATAGTTTTATTCAGAACATCTTCCAGCACTCCTAGGTAGTTGTATTTTGACTTGTTAATGTTTTCACAAGGCACTCGTTTGGGCTGCCATTGAGAATTGGTAGTCATTGCTTTATGCACTGAAGTTGTACATCGGTATCCTTCCATTATTATGAAGATTTTGGCTGAAGTAATACCTGAAACTCTCAGCTTGTCAAAAATTGGTAACTTTGCTTTTTCTTCAGATTGAGAACCATGTTTTTGATGCTCTGTTGAGTTGACTATATATTCTTTTCAAACTTGATTTTGCAGATCCCTTAAAAATAGTTTTAATCACTGCTGTATTCTGTAATACAAATTTTTGTTTTGCCTTTTTTAAACTGGTATTTGTATTTACAAGCAAAACTAAAATCACTTGAGTGGAGAATGGTGAAAGAATTGTGGAGTTTAGACTTTGTGAATATACATAATTATAACTTTTCATTTTGAATTAGGAACAATTAAAAAGGATGGTGACAGTGTTTCCTTCCAAGGATGGTCAAGAATATTCTGTTTTATCTGGAAATGCATTTAATTCTTCATGGCCATTGTGGTATCATGCTTACCAAACATGTCTCACTGTTGCACTGTATTCCACATCAGTAATTTGGCAGAGAGCTGCTGGGATTTTCTAAGTTCTTAGCATTAAACATTTGTGTTTCCTTGTTTCCTGTCTATGTCTGAGATCACCTCTATTCCGTTTTGTAAGGTTTTTTTGGTTTTTTGTTTGTTTTTTTTTAATTGTTGATTTCTTTGTTATTGGAGAGAGCCTTTTCAGAGTAAAATGTGTCTTTTAACTTATTTGGCAAACCTTACAGTAATGTGATGACAATAATTAATGTAAAATAGGAATTTTCCTTGATTTTTATAAGATGCCAGAACTTTGTCTCCTAGCTTGCTGTGCAGAAAATAACTCAAATTATCAGATACTATTTTTATAGTATAAAAGTGCCATGAGGCACTTGTGGTTATACATTAAAGAAGTTAAATGTAACAGGTTCTGTGTACACTGCGTTCGCTTGTCTTTCCTGTAGTTGTTTTCTCCTTTCTCAAAACACCCCTGACTTCAGGAGCAGGAGTGCCTCCCATTTGCATACACAAACTCTGAAGCCATGAGTCTTGGATGAAATACAAAGAAAGCATCATTAACAGCTTTGGTCCAACCAAGTCTTCTCTTTATACTCAGCAGTTCCCATGGGCTCTCAGTGAGTTTCCAGTCTCTTTTTAATCCTCTGTCTAGGGATGTTAGACAAAGATATTGATACAACCCCATGATGTGGCAAAAATAATTTGATGCTTTTCCTTTCTTTTTGTTTTTCTTAGAGACTTCTAAAGGTAAGGTTGGAAATGTTATTCTGGTTTTTGGTAGTTTGCTTTTGGGACAGAATGCTATGATTTCACCTCAGGATTTGAGTGTGAAGCTTCTGTGCTTCAATTCCACTCCAGTGCCTTTAGGACTGTCTGGATTTAGACCAGACTCTGTGAGGATGGATCTGATGGGGATGAGCAGAGCCTCATGTTGCCTGAGCACACTTCCTGCTTAAAATTTTGAGAGACAAGGAAAGATATGTAATCCCTGACCTTGGCTCTGGATCCTGATGTTCAAGTGTAAGAAAGCAAATGAGGTTGTTATTAACAGCTGTGAGGAGAGGGACTCCGAGTGACAGATGTTAGCTGAGAAGACACCAGTAACTCCAGACTCGTTTTGGTTTAATGACTAGGAAGTATGTCTCTATTAAAACACTTCTTTGCACCTGAATTTGGTTTTGATCTCCTTCAAGTTGCATCTTTTCACTAGATATCTTTGTTATTTTGCACTAGATATTTATGAAAGTTAAATTAAAAGTTTCAGAAATTGAAGTCTTGCTGTAGTTGCAAATAGCCATTCAGTATCCACATGTCACCCAGTGTAAAATAATACCATTTTCACACATATGTAGAATAATTCCTGTTACGTATAGAAATTTCAAAGTTCTATCTGTAGAGGCATATATCAATCAGGAGAATGATATATCCAGTTACATCTTTTCTGAGGCAGAGGATAGACCTGAAGTAATTCAGCTGTTTCTAAACATGTGACATTTCAAACCACTAATGCAATGTTAGTTTCCTAAATGTGTCATTAAGTACTGGGATGGACTTTCAGGGCTTTTGTTCCAATTGTGGTAGAAGTGGACGATTCTATTAAGCAATTGAGTAAATGATAATAGCTTTAATTTGGTGGGGGATATATTCAGGTTTCCTTGTGTTACCCCAAAACTTTAAATTTTGGATTTCATTTATTTGCTGGTTCTAGCTCACTGGTCAGTGCCTGGTTCCTACCACATCCTAGCATTGTGAATTATACAGTGTACTTAAGCCAAGAGTTGAGAGTATGGTGATGACAACTAACAAACTGCCTTAATAATCTTGTTAAGGATGGATATGAAAAGGAATATAACTGGAAATTGGGATGATGGGAAAGACTGCATTAAATTATACCATGTTAGTAGTTTTATCATTGATTATAAGTATAGGCAGCTGTGCCTGCTGAATAGACAGAGTTATACTGAAATTCTGTCTGTCTTTTGTACCAGTCACATTGCTGTAGGCTACAATGGCTTCTCTCAGTTTGTCCATTCATCTTTTTTTCTAAATGTATTAAGAATGTGCAGCAAACTCCTTCTTCCAAGGTACCAAGCTCTTGCTCCCACACCAGTTTTGAAGGAAGCTCAGCTTTTCTGTAAGGCCTGATGCATTCTATACTGAGTGAAAACAGATATGATGAATTCTTTCTTAAGAGGCATCCTCTCAATTGAAACACTTAAATGTTGTCCTGTAAACTGATGCAACTCATATAAAAGAAATACCAATAAATTAAAGCATTTGAAAAATAATGCCAAATATATCTGTATTTCATGTAGAGTTGTAAATAACTTTGTAGAAAGAAGCAATAGTCCAGTATTCTAAATTTGGGGAATCTGCTTTCTCAGTGGAATAAAAAAAGTACATTAAGTATGCTATTGCTTTCTTCAGCTGCACATTAACATATTTTTACTTGGATGGTATAGAAAAGCTTTTAATAGAATTAAATTAGTTGTGACAGTAGATTGTGATTAATCACTGATTTTTCACTGAAGTAATTCTGGTTTTTATTGTTGAAAAATAGGATTCCCCAAGGAATTATACACAGTGGGAGACATCAGTCATATTTGTATAAAATTGGAAAGACAGGAAGCATGTCATATTAACGGATGCTTGGGTATTTTATTGGGAGGTTAGACCTTTCTTTTGTTACCTTAAAAACAGGTAGTGAGGTGGAGAGAGAATCATAGAATTTTGGCTGAAAGATGACTGGCAAGTCACCATTTCTTGGAGAGTTTTTCATGACCTCCCACAGTTGCTTGGTTAGGCACCAAGGGTAAAGGAGAAATACTGAGCTGGATACAAGTGCAGTTTGATAGGGGTTTCCATGAAATAAACTGCTGTGTGTTTCTGAGCATCATGAGGGTTTTAAAAGTTGTTAAAGGCAAAATGAGTCCCAAGAGCCATGAAGGAACCTTGAAAAACTCATTTTATGCCCCACTCAGCCTTAGCTTCTAAATGAACAGTACAGTAGAAGTACTAAGGTGCTCAGGCTTTCTTCCAGGCTGGAGCTTAACATAGTTGTTAACATTGGAAGACCTTTCATATTTCTGTGACACACAAATTTGCAAGGGCTTTAAAAAATTACAGATATTTGTTGTTTCTGTACCTGCAGAAGAAGTGCTTGGGCGCAGATTAAGTATTGGACTAATTTTGAAGGAAATTATTAAACAGTAAAATACAAAATTCTGGCATTTTACTTGGTAGCAGTTTTAATACAGGGATTTTTTGCTGTGCACGGGCTGCTGTATATAAGGCATTCAGATGAAGTTCTAATTGGGGGTTAAATTATTCCCAGCTTTAGTAAGAAGCTAAATTCCTTGGGATGAGGAAAATTTTCAAAGATTGAGATGAAAGATTTCAAACAAGATCACATTCTGTTTTATAGCTGGTTCTTAATGAGTTTTACTTCATAAGCCTATGTTTTAATTATCTTCTGTGTATTAGCATGAGCAATACAGTATGTTTGCATGTGTTAATTCTTTCAAAGGTTATTTATATATGAATAATTTTATCTGAATTTTGTGCTCATTAATTAGTCTTGTAGGGTTTGATTCTCCAAGCATCTGCGTAAGTATTTGAAAAATCACACCCCAGTGAAAATACTGCTGCAGCTTTCGTCTTAATAGAAACAGTAGAACTCATTGGAAAAAAAAATCACATTAAAATAAGTATTGAGGAGCATTTTGCTGTCGTTACCACTTCATTTTGTCAGAATTCTGGTGACAGTGTGACTCTGATAACTGTGTTAACAACTGTGAAATGCAGGTCATTAGGGAGATTAGGCTGGCAGCCAGTTATATTGTTATTACCTTTCAAACTTACAGGGCTTGGTAAATTGTGAAGTACTGCAAGAGATGTAGCTGTAGGTTTTCTGTATTTCCAGAGAACTTTTCAAGGATGTTGTATATGCTAAACAAACATTTCTAATGCTGCAGTAGGGTTCTTAATTGGATAGAATATGTAACATACAGCCATAGATTTCTGTCCCCAGAAATGATAAATGATGGTGGTTGCAGTTGCTCTTATGCAAATGTAATTACTGGCAGGAAGAAGCAGCGTTTCACTTCATTATACATTCTGCTTTTGTCTTTTTGGTGGCTTTGCAGCATTATGCTTGTACATTGCTATGGCCATCTTTGGTATTTGTTTAAAAAACTGTGTACCATATTCATGCAGGTATTAAGACAGTAAGCAGGTATTAGTAGGTGGGACATTTGGATGGATATGCATTTATATGCATACAGGAAAACACATATGGCATGCATATACATGATGTTTTGTCTATTCTGAGAGATACAAAACTTGTTAAAAGAAAAGTTAGCCTCAAGGGAATCAAAATATAGTGGAAGAACCTTGGAAAAACTTATTTGGTGACACCCATTGCACTCTGAGCTGCTGTTGTAGAAGCATGTGCTGAGCATTATACCAACATTTGAGATATGGCAAGTGTCTTATTTTTCAGCCCTTACAAATGCCCTCTCCACATCTAAGTTTGTATATACAGTTCAACTGCCATAGCTCAGGCACTATAACATCTTCAGGTTCTTACAATAAAGAACATTCTCATAGATCATAGCAAGATTTGGCAAAAGTATTTAGTTTGCAGTTAAGGGGCTTCTATAAGTCATCCTTCAACTTGCAAATATTCTGATTTTAGTTTTTGCTACTTTTTCTAATCAAATCCTCTTTGAGACAAGTACTATCATTTTTAGTGTAAGTTTTATGAATTCTTCTCAGAAGAGCTCCAGTTTCACACTTGAATTTCCTCTGCAGAACTTTAGGAGGCTAGTACATGTTGTACCTCAGATTTCTTCGAGCTTTAATTTGAGATGAACAGTTCAGAGAATAAAAAAAAAAAAAAGGCACTTTGGCCTGTACACTTCTTTAACACTGTTGTGATTTAATTTTTATTGTATTTTCAATGTATAAGAATTTTATATGATATGTACAAGAAATTATAATGCAATTTCATGTATAATAATCTTTGTAATTTTCCTGGTTATTCTGACTTCTGCAAAGTTTGGTTTCCAGAGAGAAAGGCTGTTTGCAAAAACAATAAGCCTTTGAGCCTGTGTTCTGTCTCAGAGTAATTTTTAATGCAACACTCTGGAAATTCCACTGCTGAATAAAATGGCAGTGATGAAACTCTTCCTGTATACTGTAGTATTTTTAATTAATAAATTCATTTTAACAGCCTTCAGGTATTTGCCTGTTATGAAAATAATAACTTGAGGCAGCTTTTACCTGTATATAAAATAATTTGGACTAATAAATGTAATATTAGAAATCCATAGTATGTGTAATATTTAGAAATGTAGCTGATACTTTTTAGCAGTTCTACATCTAATTTCTGAACAAAAAAAAGTTTAGGTTCTTTAAAAAGTCTCAGAAGGAACTACTCAATCAAGTATGAGAAATTATAGGGAAAATTAACTTGAACAATAAATACTTTTAAAAAGAAGTGTGGGAAAGCCAGCAGAGTTTTTCACTGAGATTTAGAGGCATAAGTACCCACATTCGTTTTGAAAATGTTACTTTTGTCATTTTGGGCTAGATTTGCACCTTGATGCTGAGAAAGTAGGTGCAGCTCTCGTAGCTTGACCCTGAACTCACAGACCTCCTGTTAGATGCCCGTGTTCCCTATGCAGTGTGCAAGGGAGAATTGGCATCACAAGGTGAGAGCTCAGCTGGACAAAGAACAAGCTGGTCAGCAAGAGCTCGTGTGTTGCTGAAGCACCACTTGCATTTAGCTTGAATTAGCCAGCAGGTAACTCGGAGAGTGTGGTGAGCTGGGGGTTCTCTTGAACACAGATGGAGTTTTCCACCCCAGCTCCCCAGCCTGTGCATTTCTCTTCTGAAAGTGCATGCCCATATGTAGCCCTTCTTGGAAAAACTCAAGAGAGACAGAGAATGGAAGAAGCCGCTCTTTTCTTTAAAAATCTGGGTGCCCCCTGTGTGATTTTCTGTTTTTTCAGTATGGGGGGACTTAGGTTCCATTCTTTAATCCTGAAGAATTCAAACCTATACCTTCCACCTGTGCATGAAAAAAGAAGTCCCTGAATCACACTACTGCAATGGTTGTGATAATAGCTATTCTTTTTCTTGTCATGGTACACAGTAATGGAATTTGTACTGACAAAGTTTTGGACGAAGATGAGAGAAAGCAGAAGAGAAATTGTACAAAATTCATTTTACAGGAATTTTGCCTTCCTGGGGAAGGGTCTTTTTGACTTCTCCTTCTGGGAATCTTAACTGTCCCACGTGAAAGAGGTTGCAGGTAAAACCAAATTTGTATCCTTCTGAAAGGCTCCCTGAACTGTGGGTCACATTTCCTTTATTAGGCAGTTTATCCAGTCAATGACAAATGGTCTTCTTAAAATCCTTGAAGGTCTGATTTAATTAAATTTCCTGGCCAAAACAAACAAAATATCTCAGAATCAACTCAAGTATATGATATACTTATTTAATCAGAGGGATGCCTAAGATTTCTGAGTTACAATCAAATTGTTCCAGCTGCTTCATTCTGTAAAAAACAAAATAGGGAAACTGCTTTTCCAGGTATTATGGGACCTTCTTTACATGGAGATTGTGATTCCCTCTCTCTGTGGAGAGGTGCATGGCTGGCACAGAGCAAGGATTTTTAGAGTTACATTATGGGAATCTGGAGGCCTAAAAGCCATTATGAGGTCTCCATGTAGGTATACAGCATCAGCACTGAATCTATCCTTTAAGCTGTCTTGAATCTCATTGCTGATATTTCATATTCTGTGGTACAATAAAAACAAATATGATTTTCACTGGAATTTGTCTTTATAGAATGTGGCAGATGGAAACTGCATCTCTCAAAAGTTTGAAGTTTGTTGTTGTTTTTCTTCATCTTAAGCGTTGCGTGGAAATTTATCTGCCAGCATTCAGCTGTCTGGTATAGGTTATAATGGAAGTTGTATCCTTGCCAATTCAAGAGTCCCTGCAAGGCATTCCTGACTATATATATTTGCATAATGAAGCATAGCAGTATTTGTATAAAGTTTTTGCAAGATTTTTCACTGTAATATATTATGGTTAATATTTAGATACTGGATTGAGACAACCCACTCCAACTCAACATAGCATTTACATGCACACAACTGAATTTTATAGGCTTGGTTAAATCTCATTGGCTTGGTATGTGTAAGTATAGTGCTGAATTATTAAGCTCTTCAACTACTTTATTTGGAAATATTATTTGTGCAGTTTTATGGTTCTGGTAGATCGTGAAATATTTCAGTGGAAAAGGGAACTTAGTTTCTTGCAGCTTTTCGTACCTCGTTCTCTAATTTTTTTTAAAGTGGTGGATAGATTAGTTACAATTAAACAGTTATAATTTTGACAGTGATATATTTTATTGATGTACAACAATATCGAGAGAGGACCAATTCAAATGTCCTGTATCAGAAAATAAAGTATATAAGCCATGTACCCCAGTAGAATGCATGCATTCCTGGGTGCAAAATTTTCCTTGACTTCTTAATATCCACAAAGAGATGGAACAAAGGCAAAGGCCATAGAGCAGTGTATTATTTGAACAGCAGTGGGATGCTTTTTCCCAGCACACCTGGTCAACATGGGAGTCTCAGAATCCACTATATGTTACCTGGCTTTCCATTATTAATGCAGAGCCATCTGCCATGTGTACATTTCTAAACAGGACTAATGTCTAATAAGAATGCCAAAATACCGTAATAAGCTCAAACCCAGTGAAAATAAAAGGTTATATATGTGCTTTATAAATGTATTTATCAAATAGAATGTATTTTCTTAGTTGAAAAACTGGCTTTTAGTTGTAGCAATCATGAATTGACAGAAGTGAAAATATGTTTTCTAAGTATCATTAGTACTTTTGCACCTTTCAGAGTTGACATATTCCTTTTGGGTATAAAATACTCTCTGAGAGTATTAATCAGCCTATTTTACACAGCATTAAGTGCTTGTAGCTTGTTTTATTGGGCACCACTGATACTTGACATTTATAGAAAGCAATGCCTCTGGTGCACGTGTTAGTAACAGCCATTTTAAATTAGTCATCTGGGTATAACTACAGACATTGGAAAATACCAGCTTAGCCAACTATGGCATTTGAATAGATGCAGTCAGATTGCTTGAAAACAGACATAGAATGACAAAACTAAACCACCACTCACCCTGCCAGGTCATCTGTGCTAATATCAACATATTGTGCAGTCATATTTGTAATGGGATTGCAGGATATGGCCCTTTTGTCTGTTGGAGAAGAAAAGTGTTTTGTTGTGTTTTCTCTCCAACAGTTCTTGTGCATGTGTGACTTCTTGTTCCATTTAGTTTTGGGGAGGGATTATGTTACTACTACTGCAAGTGACGCTCTAATATAACTTACAATTCACCAGAATAATTGTGAGAGTTGTGCAAACTGGTTTGTATCTTTTCTAATTCACACTGGCTTGATTAGCAACACATTCGCTCTTATATAGGCTGAGAAAGAGATAATTACCTCCATCTTTATGAATAAAGCTTGGAAAAGTCTTTTTTGACAAGTCATGAATTTGCTGAGAAGCAAGAGTTTGATAGCGATAAGAAATATGTGCATTTTCAAGGATGATTACTGCCAGTAATTTTGACTGAAAAAGAAAGATGATTTCCCCAGATGCTGCAGTGTCTTATTTCAGCACTTTAAAAATTAGATCTGTCCTCTTTCCTTTCAAAATATTTTGGAGCTTTTTACATATTTTTTTCCTTAAAGAAAACATGTTTTTAAGAATTAAATAACTTTAAAATTAAAGGAAGCATTGCATTTTGGATCAAAAATAATACTTCAGGTTGACCCAGAAAGTAATTTATTACTGTATTATTTTTCACCATTATCTGTTTCTTTAAATTCAAACTCTTCCCCCCTTTAAAAACTTTTTTTATTTACTTTTTGTGTTTAAAACTGTCATCAGTTCAGTTCTAATCTAGCGTTTGTATGAAAAATCACTTGAAAGTTTCCAGTAAAATTGATGTCATTTATGTTTCAGAACATATACAATATCTCCACATAAACCAGACAATTGGCTCAGAGTGTGTTATTAGAATATCACAGTTTACCAAACAGGTGGTGTATGTTAGCAGCTTTACAAACATGTTCTACAATAATAACTTGCTTCCTCCAGTTTCCTGAAGGGAGTTGCAAACCAAGAACTGGTGGTTCCCACTGAGGTACTGTATTTTCACAAGGTTTAGACCCAGCCTACTGAGGTGGTGTATCCAATCCCTTTTCTGATGCATGACTGACAACTGAGCCAGGATTTTGCAGCTGTGGGGGTTCAGAGAGGTTTCTTGGCCTCTGCAGCCCTGTGGAAGATGGGAATTGACCATATCCATCAAGAATGAAAGCCAGAGACGTTGCAGTGATGTGCTGCGGAACTGTCTGTGTTCATTCAGTTCTGTAATAATTTTGAATGTTAAAATGATCATATTGAGGATCACTTTCTACTGTATCCCTTCTTATCAGAGAGTCCGGGAAAGATAAGGGACCCTTTCTTTATAGGAGTCTGTGCAGTGGCTGGTGAGTGTAACTTTGTAGCTTCACTCTTCCTGTCGAAACTCTAGGTTTTATTCCAGTATTTGATTATGTGGGTGCAGTTTTTCTTCTGGTAAGTAGAGATTGGTGTGTACGTAGTCAGCTTGTATGGAATGTTTCTAACCATGCTGTATTAACTTCCCAGTAAATAGCTATCTGTTTAACAGCCTTTGCACGGAAAACAGTTAGGATCTGCCTGGGGAACAAGCAAATGATGCTACTATTTGATACATTTCAGATATATTTTGTTGCCTCTTCTGTTTTCCTGTTGCCTCACGTACTCATTCGTGCCTGCATTTGATTGTCAAGTATTCTGCAACTGAGAGCACAAGAAAATCTTTAATTTAGAAAAAATTGCTATGTCAATACATATCAGTCGAGTATGTGCCAAGTGACTGTGTGCCAGATGAGTGTGGGGAATTCTGGTGAGTCACCTTGATGGACAGTATTATTCATGTTCTTACCCATTTGTGCTTTTCATCTGCCTCTTCATATCCCAGGATGCAAAATCCATGTTTCAGACTTATGGTCTTCATTATTGACTTTACATTATGACAAGAAGGTAGTGCAGCCTTGAAGCTGACATGAATTGTTTATTTTTTGGAGTTGAGGGAAGTAAAGTATAGTAAATACTCCATGCAGTTACTAAGAGCACTAGGAAACTCCTGCCATCTGTAGAAATAAATTTCCTAGAGCACAAATAGTTGTGCATCAGGCTTTAATGCACAGGATTTTTTTGTCCATGCCTTTTCCATGTATCACTGTTGTATGTGCCTGGAGTTGGGCAACTTCAAACCATTTTGCTAGAAGTTGAAATGGCTGAGAGATTTAAGGGGGGGGAAAGGGGGAGGGGAGGACACAATTGTTGTGCAGTGGCCTCTCTAAGAAGAGCAGCACCAGCAGTTGTTCAGTTTTGTGGCAGAAGATGAACGTACTCCAGCGCACACACAGTGGGTTGTGCAACTCCTTTCACATAAACTGTTAGTCATTTCTGAGCACAGGAGAAGATGGAGCTGCCACCTTGCCCTACATGTTTCTGAAGGCTGCAGGAGGAGACCTCTTACCCCTCTATGTTTAGGGCAGGCTGAGGGAGGTGGATGAATAATAACTCTGTGATTCCTGATGTACAAGAAAATGTTTGTGTCAGTTTGCCAATGACTGCAGCCATGGTTTGTCCCTCCTCTCCAGGAAGACTGCCTGTTCCCAGCAGTGGCTTTTTATGGACCCTTTCCCACGTGTTTTCAGAGGTGAAATGTGCTTCTTCCAGCTTCTCTCTCTGCTTTTAGTTTTTGTCTCTGGTTGTGGCTCTCCCTGCCTTTTCTGCTGGTTCTTAGGGAAAGACACTGGCAATTAGTGTATGTATTATGTGAGGATTATGCACACACTCAGCAGGCTGGCATAGCCCCGTGTTTGCTTATGCAGAGGCAAGCGTGGTGTAGATAGTGAAATCACTGCCTTCCAGGACAGTGCAGGAATAACTTTCTGGTTTTTAACTGTCCTGGCCTTAAATGTGAACTGCTTTAGAATCGGTCTCCTCCCACAATTAATTTGGAATTTTATAGGGGTTTCAAGACATGGTAGGAGGGGAGAGAGTGGGAAAGGGCTTTGTAGTGCTCCATCTGTGGTACTCCTTGTGCCTACTCAGCATCTTTATAGAATCATTGCATCACAAAGTCATTTTGGTTGGAAATGGCCTTTAGTTCAGCCATTAAAACAGCATTACCACATCCACCACTAGAACATGACCCAAAATGCCACATCTTCACATCTTTTACATACATCTGAGGGTGGCAACTCAACTGTTTCTCTAAGCAGCCTGTGCCAAGGCTTAACAAAACTCTTTTCCTGAAGAAATTTTTCCTAATATTCTGTCTAATTTGGGTATTTCTGGCTGATCATGCAGTCTGTGCCTTTCCAAATTGAGGTACCTATTCCTTTCAGGCAGGCATCTGGTAAACTCAGGATAACTCCCCAGCCCTGTTTTGGCCAAATCTTGTGATTTACATGTGTCTTGTCTGGTATCATTACCAGACTGACTGGTCTGTACTTGACTGACTCCTCTCTGTCGAGCCTGAGAGTATGTGGCTGGATCTCTCTCCCTTTCTGCCGCTTTCTGGCACTCCATGGTGCATCTGACCTGTTGGCCAGTGAATCAGGCCTCCTGCCTCTCCTTCAGGTGACTTTTTCAGCTCTTCAGCATCTGTTCTGGGGCCTTGGAGAATTCCTGTACAGCTCCATTGTGTGTTGGTGGCTTTGACAGCAGTGCAGTTCAGCAGTAATGGTTACCTCTGTGTACCTTTTAATTACTTTAAATACACAGTCTGTATCTCTGGAACAAGCTGCCTGATGCCCCTTAATCTTCCTGTTTATCACTGTTTGCTCTGGTTATCTTCAATGTGCCAGTCAAATACTTGAAAAATGTCTGCAGTGATTCTGTATTATGACTTGTGTAATACAAGTCTTTGATTTCCATAAAGAAAAGAATTAATCCTATTTAAATTTGAGCAGCCTGTAGATAAATATTGATCTTAATTTAAAAAACTGTTTAGCAATGGAGAATGAACACTATTGCAAAAATGTTACTGAAAATCAGTATTAGTGATCCAAGAGCTTTTTGGCTTACCTGTTTAATCACAGTTATCCAGACCTGCTGATAGTGGACTGCCTACCATGCTATTGTTGAGCATCACTCTAAGTTAGTGTTAAATTAGAAATACACTGTTATCGTCACGATAAGTTATGTAATCCATTGTTTTCTGACAGTTGTAATTTTTCTTCCTAAAAATACTGCAGAGATTTTGTAGGGTTTTAATTTTGCCAAACTCTGATTTTTTTTTCTCAAAGCCTCAAAACTTTTATAGTAGATCTCTGTAGCTGATAGTTTGTGGTTTCTGTGCATCGCCATCTACTTCTGCTTTCTCTCATATCAATGAAATATTAGTGACTTATAAACTAGGAACAGCATTTCTACATGGCATAACATCCCCTAAACTGTTCTTAGTCATACTCCTTTTTCAACAAGTCTTAATTATGCATTTTAATTATCTAATTATCTTTTCTTCTCACCCCACTACTTTTATTATTTTCAGCTTAAATTTTTCCTTATACATTAATTGTTCTGACATCTCCTGTCTAGCACATAGATTTCTAGTTCTGATGCAGACACAATTATCTTCTCTTCCTACTTCCCATCTTTAGTAATTTAAAATAATTCAATTTCAATCAAGTAATTTTCCAGTAATTTCAAGTAATCTCAATTTCATAAACCTGATTTTTTTTTTTCTTTTTTAATGCTAGATGAATATTCATTTGCTCTCTCCAGCCATTCTCCTTTTTGGTATTAGTTTTATCAGCCTGATTGACCTATTTCTTACAAGGTTGACTCCCTTTCTGCTGAGTTGGAGGGCACCTGGGTTGTCAGCCTTTTTCCTTAAGAAGACGGGCATGTCCCATACAGACAAACCTTTGTGTCTTTGAGAGTTGCTAACACATCTGTCTGCTGGGTGAATCTTCAAACAAAGGGAAGCCTAATGTTTGACGATCAGTGGCAATTTGGGAAGATGTGCAATAGGGAACAGATGTTGCATCCAGATATTTATCCCAGTGCATCCCTGTGCTGGCCAACAGCTCCAGTTTATCCGAGTTGGACCCACACCAGCTGGCTTTTATCCCGATGCCAGACATTAGTCTAAGCGGGGGATGAAAAACCACTGGGCATCTATGAGAAGTGACATATCTCATCACACCAGAGTTACCACAGCCCAGACCTCTCCAGGCATGCCTGTGGCTTCCTGTGGGAGCAGTGGTGGGGGAAGGCAGCCAGGCACAGGCTCTCTGTTGTTGCCCGTTGCCATGTGGACCTCAACAGCATCAGTCACTTCATCCTAGGCACAAATCTTTGCTCAAAATGGCTGACCAATGCATTTTTACAGGCTGTACCCAGAATGGGCAGGCTGGAGCTTAGCTGTCAGTTCATGAGCTTTGGTTTGCACAAACCACCTTTGATTCTGTAGCACAGCATTTTGCAAGACAGCAATAAGCTCTCCTTTGGAGGGCTGCAGTGGGTAGTATTTCCCAACTGCAGGGAGTTTCACTGAAATTCATTACAAGTTCTGCAGCTGTGCTGTTGCCTTCAAGAGGTTTGTCTTCTCTTTTAAAGAGGAGTCCCACCAAAAAAAAAA